>OX463858.1:8115430-8544111 GCA_949825065.1 Odontocerum albicorne
ATGGCGCTTAAAATTGAAATTTCGAAAAATTAGAGGTTTGGAATGAAAAACACGAAAACATGTAGAACAAATAATAATTCTGTCATGATTTTGGACCTACGTTTGTAAGCTGTAAGCTTGGCCTTCAATGGCCGTTTTTTGGGTGAAAAGTGTGAAATTTCCGTACCTACAAATGGTTTCACATATTAACCAGATTTGGATGTTTATTATTATATTTTTTTCCAAAGCGTTTCTTTCAAAGTTTTATCTTGATTCATTGATAATTCAAGCATTTTTGTACAAAAACATGTGTTTTGTTGGTAAAAAAGTAGTAAAATTTATTCAAAATACAAAAAATTGACGCAAAAGATTGAAATATCGCTAAATTAGAGGTTTAAAAGGAAAAATACGAAAACTCGTAAAACAAATAATAATTCTGTCATGATAACGGTTCTATTTTTGTAAACTTGGCCGTCAATGGCCGTTTTTTGGGTGAAAAGTGTGAAATCAGAGTGATCTGCCCGACACAACTCTTTTAAACTATTATGCAAACAATCGTAGGGAGGGAAGCTCAACGTTTGGGTTCTCATTCGTCACACCCGAACAAGTCGAAAAGGCTCTTGAATTTATTATATCGAATGCACTGGGTGCTGATGGTATTCCGATAAAATTGATACGACTCTGTTTGCCATTTATTAAGGACATACTAGCGGGAATTTTTAATACATCTCTTCAGGAGAAAATATTTCCATATGTTTGGAAGTCCGCTCTAGTCGTCCCAATTCCAAAGAAACAAAACGTCGTTAAATTTAAGGATTTACGCCCAATAAGTATTCTCTCAGTCATATCAAAGATTTTGGAGAGATCGGTGTTCGTTCAGATATCGGATTATCTTCTATCCAATGACCTATTGCCCAAGTATCAATCTGGCTTCAGGCCTAAATATATAGCACAACGACGGCACTGAGCTGTGTGTTGGATGACATATTGCGGGAATCAGATAAGGGAAAGGTTACTGCTCTGCTTCTGCTGGATTATTCAAGGGCTTTTGATACTGTCAATACAGATCTCCTGGTCTCTAAACTGTCCTTTTTGGGGTTCTCAGAGAGTGCATGCCAGTGGCTAAAGAGTTTCCTAACTGGTAGGAGTCAACGAGTTACCACTAGAGACCAGGCTGGATTACGGGTGTTGTCCCACCCCACGAGCCTTAAAAATGGATGCCCCCAAGGGTCAATACTGAGTCCATTACTCTTTAGCCTATATACATCTGATCTTCCAGATGTGATAAGGAACTGTAGCTACCACATGTATGCGGACGATACTCAACTTTATTATTCATTTGGAAGTGAGGAGGTTCAGTCTGCCACTCAACACATAAATGATGACCTCGAGCGGCTGATGATATGGTCTAGGAGGCATGCGCTTCTCTTGAACCCTACAAAATCGGTAATGATTGTAATGGGTACAAGACAAAAAGTCGAAAAGTTGAATGAGCCTTTGGAAATAAAGATTGGTAACGCGACTGTGCCTACAGAGAGCGTGGTGCGTAATTTAGGTGTGTATAAGGAATATGACTTAAGATTCAAGGCTCACGTTAGAACTAAATTACAATGGGCTTAAAAATATTTATCGCATCCGTCAAAACCTATCTATTGAGGCTAGACGTAGAATAATCGACGCGGTCCTTATCCCAATAGTCGAGTATGGTGATTGCATCTATGGACCGTGCCTTCTAAGGAGAACCGAAGGGAAATTGCAAAGATTGCAAAATGCTTGCTGAAGGTATTGTTTCAAAATTCCCCCCAGAGGACACATCACCCCTTTTTTGAGAGCTTTTAAAATTATTGACATGAAACAAATACGGTTTTTTCACTTAAGCGTACTCATGCATAAAATTACCAGTACAAAAATGCCACTTTATCTCTTCGAAAAACTGAATTGGGCTAGAAACTTTCACGGATACGAAACTAGAAGCAGAGAGACTCTTTTACTTATCCCAAACCATAACCTAACACTGTTCAGGGGATCCTTCTCATACTCAGCCAGCAAATGCTGGAATGAGTTGCCCCAGGCCTTGAAGGAGCGGGTGAATAGTTATACCTTCAAAGATGCTCTAAAGCGTTATCTTCTGGGTGGTTAATGGGTTTCTCTCAGTGGTTAATGGGTCTCTTGTTTGCTTTTTCTTTTCTTATTTTCTTTCTTTTTCTCTCTTTTCGCTGGTGGTGAATCGAGGATTGTGCATACGTGTTTGTGCGTTATTTCCTCATTAATTCTTATATCTATTTCAATATATTACTGCCTAACTATTTCAATGTTGTCTCAACTATCTTACTTCCCATTTGTCATTATGTAAAATTTGGACTCCTTTGAGGCTTTTCTTTTCTTTTTTTTCTCGTTCTTGCTGACAGTTATTGTTATTTTGTTTTCTGCCATACGTTTTTGTTTTTATTTTGTTTTTTGCCATAATAAATTCGTTTATGTTCTTTATTTTGTTTTTTGCCATACGTTTTTGTTTTTTTTCTTTTTTTTTCTATTTATTATTTAATATAGATATGCGGGGATGTGGGATGGAAGCCCCCTGATGCCCTTGCGGTCGGGCTCGCCCTACATTGGTGAGGTGTATCTCGGCCGGGGGAATGTTTGTGGGATGAGCCCGGACCTTTTAGTATCTTTTCTCTTGAATGTATTTTTTTTTGTCATCTATTTATTTTCTGTGTTTATTTTTTTTATATATTCTTGTTCTACGTGTTCAAGGGTGTGGGCTGAAAAACATCTGGTGTCCCCGTGGCTGGGTTCGCCCCTATATTGGTGGGGTGTATCTTGGCCGAGGGGATGCTATTAGATGTGCCCAGACCTTTTGATAGCTTCTGTATTTAATGTACGAGTATTATCTGCAATTTATGTGTTTTATAGTAGAAGTGTTATTTAAATATAATCTGTACATACTGTGTTGCTATCAATAATCCTATTATTTATTTATTTAAATGGTTTCACATATTAACCAGATTTGGAGATTTATTATTATATTTTTTTCCAAAGCGTTTCTTTCAAAGTTTTATCTTGATTCATTGATAAGTTTAGCACTTTTGTACGAAAATATGTTTTGTTGGTAAAAAAGTAGTATAAAATATTGACGCAAAAAGTTGAAATATCGCAAAATTAGAGGTTTAAATGGAAAAATACGGAAACTCGTAGAACAAATAATAATTCTGTCATTAAACGGACCTACAGTTGTAAAATTGGCTGTAAATGGCCGTTTTTTGGGTGAAAAGTGTGAAATTTCCGCCTTTTACTTACAAATCGTTTAACACAGTAACCAGATTTGGAGGTTAATTATTTATGTATTTTACTAAAGCGTTTCTTTCAAAGTTTTGTCTTGATTAATTGATAATTTAACATTTGGAATGAAAAACACGAAAACATGTAGAACAAATAATAATTCTGTCATTATTTTGGACCTACATTTGTAAGCTTGGCCTTCAATGGCCGTTTTTTGGGTGAAAAGTGTGAAATTTCCGCCTTTTACCTACAAATGGTTTAACATATTAACCAGATTTGGAGGTTTATTATTATATTTTTTTCCAAAGCGTTTCTTTCAAAGTTTTATCTTGATTCATTGATAATTCAAGCATTTTTGTACAAAAACATGTGTTTTGTTGGTAAAAAAAGTAGTAAAATTTATTCAAAATGCAAAATATTGACGCAAAAAATTGAAATATCGCAAAATTAGAGGTTTAAATGGAAAAATACGGAAACTCGTAGAACAAATAATAATTCTGTCATGATAACGGACCTATTTTTGTAAACTTAGCCGTCAATGGCCGTTTTTTGGGTGAAAAGTGGGAAATTTCCGCCTTTTACCTACAAATGGTTTAACACATTAACCATATTTGGAGGTTAATTATTATATATTTTACCATAGCGTGTCTTTCAAATTTTTGTCTTGATACATTGATAATTTAACATTTTTGTACTTTGTGTGTGATTTGTGTGTAAAAAAGCAGTAAAATTCATTCAAAATGAATACGGCGCTTAAAATTGAAATTTCGAAAAATTAGAGGTTTGCAATGAAAAACACGAAAACATGTAGAACAAATAATAATTCTGTCATTATTTTGGATTGACATTTGTAAGCTTGGCCTTCAATGGCCGTTTTTAGATGAAAAGTGTGAAATTTCCGCCTTTTACTTACAAATGGTTTAACATATTAACCAGATTTGGAGGTTTATTATTATATTTTTTTCCAAAGCGTTTCTTTCAAAGTTTTATCTTGATTCATTGATAATTCAAGCATTTTTGTACAAAAACATGTGTTTTGTTGGTAAAAAAGTAGTAAAATTTATTCAAAATGCAAAATATTGACGCATAAAATTGAAATATCGCAAAATTAGAGGTTTAAATGGAAAAATACGGAAACTCGTAGAACAAATAATAATTCTGTCATGATAACGGACCTGTTTTTGTAAACTTAGCCGTCAATGGCCGTTTTTTGGGTGAAAAGTGGGAAATTTCCGCCTTTTACCTACAAATGGTTTAACACATTAACCATATTTGGAGGTTAATTATTACATTTTTTACCATAGCGTGTCTTTCAAATTTTTGTCTTGATACATTGATAATTTAACATTTTTGTACTTTGTGTGTGATTTGTGTGTAAAAAAGTAGTAAAATTCATTCAAAATGAATACGGCGCTTAAAATTTAAATTTCGAAAAATTAGAGGTTTGCAATGAAAAACACGAAAACCTGTAGAACAAATAATAATTCTGTCATTATTTTGGATTGACATTTGTAAGCTTGGCCTTCAATGGCCGTTTTTAGGTGAAAAGTGTGAAATTTCCGCCTTTTACTTACAAATGGTTTAACATATTAACCAGCTTTGGAGGTTTATTATTATATTTTTTCCAAAGTGTTTCTTTCAAAGTTTTGTCTTGATTCATTGATAAATTTAGCATTTTTGTATGAAAATATGTGTTTTGTTGGTAAAAAAGTAGAAAAATTCATTCAAAAAATATGGACGCAAAAAAATGAAATTTTGCAAAACTAGAGGTTTGGAATGAAAAACACGAAAACATGTAGATCAAATAACCATTCTGTCACGAATGCGGACCTACAATTGTAAACTTGGCCGTTAATGGCCGTTTTTTGGGTGAAAAGTGTGAAATTTTCGCCTTTTACCTACAAATAATTTTTAACACAGTGTAGCGTGTGTCCTAGTAGGACGTGCTGATGATGTTGATGTTGACATCGCTTTATTCGTTTAAGTCGAATTCTGTGTTCCTTTTCGTTCGGGGTCACCAATTTAGCGTGATGCTTATCTTGATACGTCGTGATGATTTTGATATGTCTTGTATTTAAAATAAATACAAAACTCAGGAATGCGGATTAAAGTGAAAGTGAATAGTCAATGAATGGTCGAGTTAATAATAATCTTTATTTGTCTACAAGTAGGTATTTTATAGTTGTGAGTGAATGCGCCCGCGATATATACTTTGTCTCACTCCTGCGCGTGCCCTAGTATAACGGGTAGGATATTTATTTGCCGAGACGGCGAGACGAAGCGTAAATACTATTTTTGAGTACACATTGACGTTTCTAGTATGTGACAATTGTAGATTGTTCAGAGGTTGATTCATCGGTCGTTGACCCTGTATGTTTACAATTTATTTTGACAACAAATTATGTTTGACAATTATTTATTTAGGGACGTAGGTATTCCCTACAACAGTAACCATATTTGGAGGTTAATTATTATATATTTTACCAAAGCGTGTCTTTCAAAATTTCGTCTTGATTCATTGATAATTTAACATTTTTGTACGAAAATATGTGATTTGTGGGTAAAAAATTAGTAAAATTCATTCAAAATGAAAAATATGGCGCTTAAAATTGAAATATAAAAAAATTAGAGGTTTGGAATGAAAAACACGAAAACATGTATAACAAATAATAATTTTGTCATGATTTCGGACCTACATTTGTAAGCTTGGTCTTCAATGGCCGTTTTTTGGGGGAAATTTCCGCCTTTTACCTACGGTTTAACGCCTTTTACCAACGGTTTTTTTTTACCTATGGTTTAACACAGTAACCAGATTTGGATGTTTATTATTATATATTTTTCCAAAGCGTTTCTTCCAAAGTTTTGTCTTGATTCATTGATAAGTTTAGCACTTTTGTATGAAAATATGTGTTTTTTTGGTAAAAAAGTAGTAAAATTCATTCAAAATTAAATATGAACGCAAAAAATTGAAATTTGGCAAAATGAGAGGTTTGGAATGAAAAACACGAAAACACGTAGAACAAATAATATTTCTGTCATGATTTCGGACCTATATTTGTAAGCTTGGCCTTCAATGGCCGGTTTTTGAGTGAAAAGTGTGAAATTTCCGCCTTTTACCTACAAATGGTTTCACATGTTAACCAGATTTGGAGGTTTATTATTATATTTTTTTCCAAAGCGTTTCTTGCAGTTTTGTCTTGATTCATTGATAATTCCAGCATTTTTGTACGAAAATATATGTTTTGTTCTTAAAAAAGTAGTTAAATTTATTCGAAATTCAAAATGTTGGGGGAAAAAATTGAAATATCGCAAAATTGAGGTTTAAAAGGAAAAACACAGAAACTCGTGGAACAAATAATAATTCTGTCATGATTTTAGACCTACATTTGTAAGTTTGGCCTTCTATGGCCGTTTTTTGCATGAAAAGTGTGAAATTTCCGCCTTTTACCTACAAATGGTTTCACATATTAACCAGATTTGGAGGTTTATTAATATATTTTTTTCCAAAGTGTTTCTTTCAAAGTTTTGTCTTGATTCATTGATAAGTTTAGCACTTTTGTACGAAAATATGTTTTTTTTTGGTAAAAAAGTAGTAAAATTCATTCAAAATGAAAAATATGGACGCAAAAAATTGAAATTTTGCAAAATTAGAGGTTTGGAATGAAAAAATTTGGACGTTTTTGGAACGCGAACAGAAGGAGGTGTCGAAAATGCTCACTCTCGTCTACTTGACATTCCATTTAGAGGGCTTGTCATCAAATTAAATCATTTATGTAACGTAAAAGCAAACACAATTTTTTGTAGAGCAAAAAAAATTCTTTCGAATGACGTATAATCTTAACCCTTTTGTTTTACTTTTGGTGCTCATTTTTAAATTTGAAAAAAAAAACGGACACAACTTATGTTAACACCTAATAGATAAAATAATTAAAATGAACCAAACAAGGCTATTACTAAGCCACGAAGATCGTCTCAGGATATACAAAATGGTAACAATTTTCTATTAAAAATTTCAAGTTCAAAATTGTTAAAAATTTTCTCAAGTGTAATTTATTTTTATCGTTTCAAACGTAAACTTGATTGCGTAGGATTTTGAATCTTAATCTCGGCCACGAATATTTTAGCTTCAAATATTGTTTGAATCTTTTAAATGTTACAAATGAAACTGATAAGTTTCATTGCATCAGACACTTTAAAATGCTAAAGTACATTAAAACAAGTTTGTTTAAAATACTTTGTACATGATTTCAGCACATAAAGGTGATTCTAAAAATAAGACGTCAATTACGATTTGATATGAGCTAGAAACAATTTGTGGTCATTTTTTAAATTTAAAATAAATAAACTGTTAAGTTTATTTAATGCGGGACACAAGTGATACATGGTTTGCTCTTATGTTAGGGCAAGACAAACTTGTAACAATACTGTACAAAATATATTCAGAGCATTGTGACACAGAGTATTGTCAATATAGTGAATACAAAATGTACCCACATATCAACATAAACAAGTTAAAAGTCTCCCACGTTACGCAGCAATTGACAAATAAAAAATGGGAATTTGTCAAAAACTTCTTGATGCACCTCAAATCAAACATGACGTGTTAATTGTTTTATGTTAAAACAGAATTACGTGTTTTTGACCAAATTTTATCAAAAACTATGAAATGTCGCGAGTAAGTTGGTAATTTTATCAATGTTGTATGTTTTCGTCAAAAATTTTGATACTTTGTTAAAATGATAACAAATTTAGTTAATAATTACTACCATATACTCGTACATATAATCACAAAATACTCCTTTCAACAAAATGGTAAGTATATTTTGGTTGTGATTAACGGTAAAACGTTATTTAATTACACTTCTTAATTTTGTTAAAACTAAAAGATTTTGTGTTCGAGGAATGTGTGTTTAATTCTTTAAAAAAAAAAAGATTTATAAAATTATAAATTTTTGAAAAATTGATACGTTTTATTTTGTCGTAATAAACTATTTTTTTTGTTTTTAAAATAATAGACCATGACCAAAGTCATAGGTATCCTTAATACCCTCGAATACTAGGTGGAAAAAGTGCCTGTGTCGTTCGAGGGAAGTAACACAGCGCGGGGTTCGAACCGACGACCTTCTGCACAGAAGTCCAGCGCGTTACCGCGCGGTCATGTACATCGTTTTTTTTGGATTTGTTGACTTTTTTAACATTGTTGATTTCACTTGAACCGTAATTTTGTTATATAAAGCTTTATTTTCAAGTCTTTACGGAAGGTGATACGGAATTTTTAGTAAAGTTTTAAGCAAACATGCCTTCTTTCAAGACAAAGACACGAACAAAACAAACTGATGAACTTATAATTGACATAATTCTTACAAAAAAACCTATCTGTATCGAGAATTCCAATTAATATGAATTCATTTCCTCATTCCATCATCCATGGATTGATAAACCGCTTATTTGTATTATCTTCATTTATATTTCAAGAATGTAAAATCGATTCTTCATCAGTGGCAAGGACTCACCAATTGAAAATGATAAGGTGTATTCTCAATAATAAATCAAGCTGAATCGACAGGAAACCAATCCTCGATTTATATCTTCAAACTTGGTCAAATCCACTGTAGTGTTTTGTCATAAAAAACGCAAACTTTAGTTTATGTTTAAATTGATTTAAAAATTGCTGCCATTTTTTTATTATTCAATAAAGTAAACTATAAGACAAACATTTGCCTATTGTTATATCTATATACAAATTTATATCATTAGAACAAATCTAATTTATAACTATGACCTAACTTAATTCTTATTTCCTACATGTCATTTTATTTTAAATAATCTTAATAGTTAATTTATTAGGAATACTTAACACCTACATACTACTTATAACTAGGCAACAATGCTTAAGGGGATATTGTACTCTAGAAGTTTGAAAAAAATGGTATTTTTGTCAATATTCTTAAATTTTAGACATTTAAGAATATATTCTCTAAAGGAAATTTAATAATTCTGAATATTAACGAAGTTACAGCTATAAATGAGGCAGCAATTACGCCACACCGGAATGACTCGGACAATAATCTCAAAACTTAAAACGCGTTTTTCTCAAAACTAATTTTTTCAACCTGGTCGACATAAAATCTCAAGTTTCATCCAATTGATTGCTTTTAAATTTACTATGCAACTATAAATATATATTTTTCTATCGTTTGTACCTTGAAAAATTTAAAACTAATGTTTTTACTATTTAAAAAAAAAGATTTGAAAAAAGGGTAAAAGAATTTAATTTTTTCAGACAGCCACAATTTTACGATTTTCTTTCTCTTTGGTATCAACTATAACGACATTCTTTTTATGAATAAACTGTGTGATTTTTGTTTCAAATTTACAAAACAGTTCCAATCACGTCGACCAGCTTATTCCCTTTTTACGACAAGATATAATAGCTGTACATTCTCAAATCATCAATAAACAAACTAAAAAAAGTATAGGAAAAATATTTTTTGTTTTTTTATTTAGTCTGAAAAAAAAAACGCCCGAAATTCACACATCTAGAGGCATTCTACTCTAGAGTAGAATACACCCTTTTAAAACGAATTATTTAGTACGTACATGTTCATTCATTCAGGCTACATCACATTTACTAAGTACTTGGTCCTCTCTGTCAATATTGTAGGTGGACTAGTCAGACAATGCTTCGGAAGCTTTTGCTTATAACGGACTGGTAGATCGGACTTACTCTAGTAAGCCCCCAGGGCAACGACTAGAGGATTGCTGTGGTTCTGTTGGCTTTTATAGAACTACATGGTTCAAACCAGGATGTGGCGTCGAAGGGTTGACCCTTTTTTTTGGTTCTCTCTTTTAAAATCCTCTAAAAAGGTTAACGTTTCCTTTTTGTTTTACAACTTTTACTTTTGCAAGTGAAGAGCAAAAAATAAAGGTCGATGTCAAAAAAATGTTATCAATGGGGTGATACCATGAATGACCGTACCAGGTGACACGTAGCGCATGCCCAGTGGCGCCTCTGCATTGAGTATTTGAATGAACAAGGAATAAAGTAAAGCACATATGTATTATGAAATATTCTTTATCAATAAACATAGTTACAGATCTGTGTATGTAGAATAAAATGAAGTTGATAAAAGTGTATTTAATGTGAAATCTGTTATTGCTTATTTTCAGATAATTTCTTAATATTAGGTTCATATTCCGTATTCATTAGTTTAACGCATTTTGCAGTCAATTCATTTCCAAGTTTATTTCTGTTGGTAGATTTTACAAAATTCATTGAGGAAAATAATTTTTCACACTTTATATGTAGACCCTCTTTTATGTTCTTTCTTTTATGATATAAAATATAAGTTTATAAAAATTAACGCGTGGGTAATTTAAAAAGCCTTCGTGGGTCAGTGTCTGACCTGCGGATCATAGGTTCGCAACTACTGGCGTAGACCCTTCATCCCACCGTTGCACGTGCCCATACCAGCGTAATGGTGCTTACTGGGCTTTATCTACAATTTACGCCACTTTAATTTTTCCACGAATTCGTTCATTTCGGTTCTTATTTAATCTAGTGACGCCCAGTGACAACCGTAGTATAGGCATCATCGTAATATGAAGCAATTGTTCATCTTTTTGCTTTAGATACCAACACTCGGCTCCATGTAGTATAACAGGTCTTAGAGATCTTATTGGTAAGGTAGCCTTTTGTCACACACGACCCCGGTCGTTTATCTTAATTTTTTCTTGCCTATGCCATGTGTCTACTGCCAGCGCATGCTAATCTTATCTATACTCTTATTCACCCCAATGCAACCAATGTTCCGCTTACCTAAGAACCTATAAATATTAGCATTATCTGTAACACGATATAATCACCATAACCGATGTTATCTTATCGATGTTCTTATCCACATTCAAATAAATATTATAAGTTATGTAAACCCTTGTCAAAATTATCGGTGCTAACCATGTACTAGATCCTATAAATATTAGCGTTATCACATTAGGCTCAACCTACTCAATGTATTATGTTTAAGTTTATCATCTCGTCGGCGGCTATCTTATCCACATCCAATAAAGATTAAGTATCACTAAGCGGGAGAAACTGCCGAGAGATAAATCACTGATATCGATTTGACCTTAAAGGCAAGGATAACATACCAGAAACATTCCTTCCTAATCTAACGAGGAGTCATGGTATAGTTATCTTTGCTTTAAATAGGACGCCATATTTGAGGCAGACATCATTATTCTAAAAGCCACTAAGATATTAACATCATCGTTATTATAAAACTGTTAATATTATACTTCAATGTAATTCAACCTTCATACAAATAAAACTACACAATTGAAATTCTAAAAGTGTTTTCGTTGCAAAAGGCCATAACACCTATTTTTATTCAGGTTTTACATCCTAGAGCCTCCTCATCTGTTGAATGAAGAAAACTAACAAAACAAATTAAGAGTGAAAATTTGAATATAAAGCATAGAATCAGAATACCAAGGAAAGTAAAGTTTTATGAAATGTGAGTGACTTTAATATTTTTTACCACATTTTTCCATTTCACTTCCACAAACCCCCTTCATAACGTATTTAAAATGATATATAAAATATTAAAAGTGGATTTGGTCAAGTTTGATGAAAACTTATTGAACTGTTTTGTCGTTGTTACCGTGATTCATTGCTTCGTACTCCATAACCGCGTTTTAATTATCACTGAAATATATCATTTGTAAAGTTGACGTTGCTTCGAGCGAGATATAAATATTGTTAAGTGTATTCCTTCTTTCATAATTGATTTGTATTTTTCTTTGTTTACACAGAACCTTGAAGATATTCAATGAATTTTTACTGAAACAAATCTTACACCAGACCTGGTTAAATGACAGCCCGCGGGCCGTATACGGTCTGCCTCGGATTTTAAATGTCACTCCTCCCAAACTATAACTAAATTTATTCACATTGACTATTTTTGAAGTGAAACTTCTATTGGCGCGGTAGGGCAAATTGGCCTGAACGTCACGAAAAGAGAAACGGTGTATTATATTATTATTATTAAATTAATATTTTTATTCTTATGATTGTGTGCGGTATATTGTGGGATGAATAATTTTGATCTTTCTGGAGTGATGATGTGTGAGGAGTTTAATTTCGCACAATGTTTCCAGTTATAATTGAGTGTCACTGTTTGTCAGGTTGATGAGAACGTGCATCAGGGTTTTGTTTTTGTGTAATCAAAAATCGGAAAGAAGTATCGATTTATTTTTTCATGCTAAATATCCTCAGTGAGATACAGGCAAAACCCTAGTTTACTGGGGATACGACAAATGAAAGGCAACAAACCCAGATCCATCAAAATTGTATGTCCAAATTAAATTACCTGTTGTGTTTTCACAAATGATGTATATTTCTTGTCATGTGTAATAATAAATAAATAAATTATAATTTTTTTTATTTATTAGTAATTATTTTAATATTATTAAGTGTACTATATTATTTTTAAATTTATTATTAATTTTTTTACTATATATTATTTTTATATTAATATATTTAATAATTATTAATTTTATTTTATATTAAATAATTTTATTTAATTCAATTCAATATTTATTTAATATATAATTAATATTTAAAATATAATTATTTTAATATACATATGTTATTTTAATATTAATAATTATATTATTATTATATTGTATTATAATATAATTAAATAATAATATAATTAATAATATATTATAAATAATAATAAATAAATCATTATTTAAAAATAATTAATTTAATTATCAATAATAACATAAAAATATTAATATATTTAATATAAAAAATATAAATTTACTATTATTAGGTGTATTATATTGTTATTAAAAATATCATTATTTATTATTAAAAATAATATATTTTTATTTAATTAAGGGAGATTTTCTTGAATTAATTTCCAAATAACCATATTTTATTTAATTAAGAGAGATGTTCTTGAATTAAATTCCACATAACCATTTCATAATCCTAAAAATAAAAAAGTTAACATTTGAAAAAAAAGCAACGCATAAAATCAAAACTTTTCCCTCGGAGCTAAGAAGTTTCACTTCTACCGCGCGAGAGTCTCTCGCATCTGTTTTTTGTGTTGTCTGGAAAGTGATTATACATTTTTTGGTCAAATTCTAAGCAAAATAGCACCTAATGTTTGTGGGTAGTGATTTTTGGTATTTTCGATATCTTAGCAATCTTTCGCGTCGTACAACGCTGGTTGTTTTCGATCAAAGTTTTGATTTGGTCGTCATCGTCAGCGGTAATCGGCGTTCCACAGTTGACACCAAATCACTATTACTGATTTTTTAAATAACACTTTATACACAATTGTTTAATGCATTTTTCTCTCTGTGATACTAAAAAAAAATTCAAAAACCGAAAAAGCAAAAAAAATTGTTTCAGCTTCAAAGTGACGCCCAAAAAATCACTTAAGAAATTTTGTTAAACAATGGCTGAAAAAAAGCATTGAACATATAGTGTACTCGTACGTTTCATAATATTTTAAACGAACATTTGAAATTAAGTTAGCAACGATAATTTTGTCATAATAAAATCTATACGAGAAATACGTAAACACTTTCTGGAAAACATAAGTAATTGAGTTTGTCCTCAGTGAGATACAGGTAAAAGCCTAGTTTACTGGGGACATGACAAATGAAAGACAACAAACTCAGATCTATTAAAATTGTGTATCCAAATTAAATTACCTGTTGTTTTTTTTTCGCTAATTACGTATATTTCTTGCCATGTGTAAAATAAATAAAAAAACAAATATTAAGTATCATATATAAATATTTTTATTTCCTTTCTTTATTTTGTATGATACTTTTCAACTTCACATTTACGAGTCAGGCATATTGAAGAGCGTGGATGGGAGACAATATTGTCTTCGATCTCAGTAATCGAGTTTTCGGGCTAGAACCATTGCAGTACGCATGGAACTCATAGTTTGTCATTAGACGTGTTGGTAACACTACCGCACTTGAAGAGACAATACTCCGTACTAAACGTACTCGTCGCATATGAGTATTGCTATCTGACAAACTCTATTATCAACTTGGGATCCTTTTTTAATTAAAACTGACGTCTATCCAAAAATGCAATTTTTTAGTTCCAATTGCATTGTATAAGTAGATGTGTACTCACACAGTACGGCTTGGATAACTTGTGTAGCCGTGTGTGATGCACAACCATCTACGTTGCAACGCATTAATAATGTTGTTGCTTTCACAGTTTTTTTTATTTTGGTTATGACCTCCAGGCCCAGTTGGTAAGACGTCAGTCTCCCAGCTCGGCGGTTTAGGGTTTAAATCCCGCTGGAACCCTGATTTTTTTAAAAAGGATTCCCGTCTGGTTTTCACTTTAAGCCTCTTGAACAGCTTCTTGGTTGTTTGGAAGAGATTGCCACATGGCAATAATCCCGCGAGGTTATACTGTATACAATGAGAGTGTAATATATAGTACATAATATTTTTTTAAGACAAATTATGTCTACAAAAAATGTATTTAATTTGATGGCCTATTCTTACAATTTACTCGTAATTCTCAATGCAGCCATTCGGTCAAAATATTTGTTCAGACCTGTTTTACAAAATAAACTTATAAAATTCAATTAATAATAAATCAAATATGAGTAGACTTAACTATATTAAAATGTATTGCACCCATTTTCCTCCAGGTATGATATAAACGGATTTGTTAATTGTTGGTAAGAGACGGATGTAATGAATCAAATAATGAAAGGTGCCTTGAAATACTTGCGACACATTGAGATACTTAGGTGTGAAAGATTCACAAAACAAATCAAAAGTAATAATATTAAAATGACAAGTGAAAAACTGATGCAAATGTTAAGCGTGTGATGAGTTGTTTCACGTGATTTTTTATGTGGTTGTTGGAATTCTGATGCGATTGGAATTGTGTATGTGATCAGTTAGGATATAAACATTCACAAAACAAATCAATAATAATATTATGTCCTCGGTGAGATACAGGTAAAAGCCTAGTTTACTGGGGACACGACAAATGAAAGGCAACAAATCCAGATTCATTAAAATTGTGTGTCCAAATTAAATTACCTGTTGTTTTTTCACAAATGATGTATGTAAAATTCCCAAAAAATCCAATTTTTGTTCTATGTAAGCGTTGTTCCACTAAAAACAAACCTAAATTTTTAACCACTATAACATAAGTTTTCGACAATTACGTAAGTCTGTTTGGTGAAGTTTGGTAACATTTTGTGGTATACATACATAACATATATTGAACTTAAATATACATATAATTATTAAATAATTTTAAACAATGACTGTAATCTATTATTACTAATGCTTTTTGTATCTTCATGTTAGTTTAAGATAAAGTTTTGTATTTTTTGTCAATAATTTTAAGTACTTGTATAACTTGTCATATATTCATCAGCATATAAAAGACACTGTTGTGTCGTTAATAAAATAAAAAATTAAAAACATGTTTCTTGTCACGTGTAAAATTAAAAAAAAAATGAAAAAAAAACATTAACATGACAAGTAAAAAATTGATGCAAATATTAAGCGTGTGATGAGTTGTTTCACGTGATTTTTGATGTGGTTGTTGAGATTCTGATATGATTGAAATTGTGTATGTGATAAGTTGAGATATACAAGTAATTATGTGTCAGGATGGAAATGCATAAATTTAATGTTTGAGTCGAGTGTTATGATATTTAGGACAAATATACTAGATTAAATATTTTCTTACCACTCGGATCCCGATTCCGTGATATAACCTGATTTTTGTTGAGTTCCGGTATCGTGTTTTTACACGACTGACATTTCTTCCAAACAATGTCATGTTATTTGCATCTAGCTAATATTTTTGCTCACGATTCACAAAATACTTTAACGATAGTCTTCTAATTTCTAGCATAGACAATATCCTTTCCCAACCAACCAAAATATATACAAAAAAATATATTCTAAATAGTGGTATCTGCTTTAATTTAAATGGGATATATCATCACGGATCTAACACATGTTTTAAACACTGGAAAGAGTGGAGACTTTTTTAAAGGTTGGGGACATTTGGGTTGGGGGCTGAGGGCTGAAAAGAGATTTCGTGAACAAAAATCCACCTTAACAAATCTTCTAATTTATTCTGAAATGGCTAATCATTGTCACCGTGAAAACTATACCTTTTCTATCGATGATGCCAAATTTTTACATATCAGTAGTAACGGAAATAAATTGGACAGATTAGAGTCCCTAGAAATTTCTAAGTCATTACATCGAAGCGAACATCTGGTAAACACATATATGCCAAAAATTTCTCCGCTGCTGGCCTAGATCGTCCCATGCCTCCCTCAGCCCTCAGCCCCCAACCCAAATGTCCCCAACCGTTAAAAGCGCGTATATCGGTACCAGTTCGAACATAATTCAGTATTGTTTGTGCTTCCCTGAAGATGAGGTAAAAGCCTTGAAACCGGTAGGGTTATACCGTTACAAAAAGTGGAATAAACAGTGTTTGATAAAACAAATTACAATGTCTTTAAACCTCCACAACGTTAATGCCTTAACTATAAACAATATATAAATTTAGCGTCTATTTCTCACGTTCAACCAGTTCAACGCCTTCTGGTATGAAGTGATATGATTGTGTTTTCTCAGGGGGAAAATGAATCTTAGACAAACATTTTGAATACTGTGTAATTATAATATAATTACGCAGTTTTTTGAATATTGTGTAATTATAATGGAATTATGCAGTATTTTGAATAATGTGTAATTATAATAGAATTACGCAGTATTTTGAATACTATGTAATTATAATAGAATTACGCAGTATTTTCAATACTGTGTAATTATAATAGAAATACGCAGTATTTTGAATACTGTGTAATTATAATGGAATTACGCATGAAAATAAATCCTATACAAAAATTTTGAATACTGTGTAATTATAATATTGTAGAATTACGTATCATTTTTTAAATTTATTTTGTTAATTATTTAATTTGGAATTATATACTAATTGTCAAAAAGACAGTTTATCAAAATATTTAACAAGAATCGTTTATCTACTACGATGAAATATAACTGTAACATTTATCTTGTTGGTGTAAGATCAATTAATCAACGGGTTATTTTGACATTTCAACAGGAACAATGAGGTTGTTTATTTTCAATGACTTAATATATTCATAATTAACGCTAAGATGATTTATTATGGTCATTTATACATTCACTTGTTATTATGACCGATGAGATTTTTAAGATAGTAAAATATTCAGTACTACTTGACTTTGAATACTTGACTTTGAATAATAGTAAAATATTCAGTACTACTTGACTTTGAATATTCTTAATTTATGAGCATGTACGTCTTTTAATCGCGTGTGCTCTCACGCGGGTAGATCAATAGATAATCTCATCAGATGGCATTGATTGACAAAGAAGATACACCTGATGGTTTGCTCACTGTGCCCTGTAAGCTGCTCAGAGGAAGAATTGCTGAAGATTTGCTCAATGTTATTGTAGTTAAATTTTTGTTAGTTTGATTTAAATGGGTGTGAAAAGATATAAATATTAGCTCATACCAATTTATTTAAAAGTTATGTTTTGAATTGGGTTCATACTCCCTTAGAAAATAATCAACCCCAAATCCGCTGACATCCCTAACTCGTCATCTTTAACTTCATGTAGTTATCAGTGCACGGACAGCGTTCACCCTCCGGAAACTGCGTGGGTCTGTAGGATGAACTTGGTGAAGGGTTGACTTATGTGGTGTGACTTGGTAAGACGTATGTCTCCTAGCTCGAAGGTTGCAGGTACAGTTGTTTTTAAACTTCAGTCTAGATTTTACTTAATGCGTCTTTAACATCTTTCTGGTTGGTCGAAAGAGATTATCACATGGCAATAAGCAAACCAGGTTGTACTGTATACAACGAAAGTGTAATGCAATGCAATACTATACTATACAGATCACTTTTGAATATGTATTTTCCCTGTCCTTTCTCCTAATCCTTCCAACTGTTATCCTCAATTTCACAACATTTCTTCAAATATCCTGCTCTCCCTTAATATGCATAAGAGCATATTTCAACTGGATAACCTAATACTGAACCCCAAAACACCATGTGTTGGCAGTAGAGCTAACAATACAACTCCTGCGGTGCGAAAAACGATTAGAAACCACCGCATTATTTATCCCAAAAATCCACATAAATATGCTTAATAATTTGTGGGTCTATTTCTACAGCATTAAGGTTACGACAAAAACGCAGTTTAGAGTTATGGAATAATTATTAGAAAAGTGTTAACGTTTACATACATTTCCATGATAAACGATATTAAATAAAATAAACGAGGTTTTTTGTGTGACCTATCGTTGATTTATTTTACTATGTGAAAGCGGAAAATTTTGTTTTTCAAAGTGAAAATACTCTTTAATAAATTAGTGTATTGACTTAACACAAAGGCATTTGAGCGTTTTTTTCATACTGCTATTTATGCTTTAAGACTAAACGTATATTTTGTTTATACCTTGAATACTGGATTCCAGGTAGACGCTGTATACTCGTATACGGACTTCAATAAGGCCTTCGATAAGGTTAACCATACTTTTTTTCCCTTCAAGTTATCCAAACTATGAGTATAAATCGAAGAAATCTGCTCAGTAAGTGTGAGTCTTATATCTCTGGGAGAAACTTTGCTGAGAATATTGATGGAGTGATTTCTGGGGAATTTAATTCGGACGAGTGGCGTGCCGCAGGGGTCGCATTTGGACCAGTGTTATTCACATTTTTATTAATGACTTATCTGCGTGTTTCGGAGAATTGAAATACCTGATTTTTTTTGCTGATTTCATCAATATATTTAATGGGATTAAAGGTGTGAGAGATTATCATAGGATCCAAGCGGATCTAAATAAATTACACTCGTGGTACCAGATGAATCAATTACACCTCAATACGAAAAAGTATCAGAAAATAAGATTCTATAAAATTAAAAACCCAATTACTTTCGATAACACTAAAAATTCTGATATGTTGGATAGTTTGTTTGCGTTATGCGAGATCTGTGAGTTTTTCCATCAGTGTTCTGTCTTTTTCAATCCATATTGAAAAGATTACCACTAATTGTTGAAAAGATTACCACTAATTGTTGAAAATATTACCACTAATTGTTGAAAAGATTACCACTAATCGTTGAAAAGATTATCACTAATTGTTGAAAAGATTACTGCTAAAGTAATTGAAGGGAGTACAAATCAATGTACTCTTATTGCGCTTTGACTTGATTGCGCTCTGGTAACGAGTAAATTGAAATACAACTCCAGTATCTGGACGTACACTTGATTGCGCTCTGGTAACGAGTAAATTGAAATACAACTCCAGTATCTGGACGTACACTTGATTGCGCTCTGGTAAGGAGTAAACTGAAATACAACTCCAGTATCTGGACGTACACTTGATTGCGCTCTGGTAAGGAGTAAATTGAAATACAACTCCAGTATCTGGACGTACACTTGATTGCGCTCTGGTAAGGAGTAAATTGAAATACAACTCCAGTATCTGGACGTACACTTGGTTGCGCTCTGGTAAGGAGTAAATTGAAATACAACTCCAGTATCTGGACGTACACTTGATTGCGCTCTGGTAAGGAGTAAACTGGAATACAACTTCAGTATCTGGACTCCTTATAATAATTCAGTTCACTCGAACACTCTGGAGTTGATGCAGCACAGATTTTTGCGTCACATCAGGTGTAGTTTTAGTATTTGAAGTAATGATGTGAACTTTAATATAATATGTTGCTATTGCGTTTGAACTTACTGAGACTTTCTGATCGTAGAGTGAATAATTGGTAAAATCATCAACCTATTTATTCATAGTTATATATCCTCAGTAAGATACAAGCAAACACCTAGTTTACTGGGGATAAAACAAATAAAAAATAAAAAGCCCAGACTTGTAAAAATTGGAGTGTCCAAATTAAATTACCGTATTTTTTATATTTCGTACAATTATTTGTTCTTATAAATAAATAAATTCTGGGCAGAAAGAATTTAGTACCTTTGACACTAGAAGAATATTTTATTCACCAAATTTTTCACCCATTTACCGGTTTCGATCGATGACTATCTTCACAATTAGAATTGATTATTTCTGTAAAAAAAAAAAACACTATCATTTTTTACTATTGAATCACTCGCTATTGTAAACGAGTCAAACAAGCATTTAATATATTAATAGTTGTTTTTTTATCAGGCTGTTTGTTTATCTGGTCAAGAATAAATTACGTGATTTTAATGGCGAAGTATTACCAAAAATGATGATTTGTAAATTGTTTTGATTACGTCATTTATTCGGAAGTCGTCAAAATGGAGTATGAAATAATTATCAGTCCCTTTACGAATATATTTTTCATGTAACTAATTGAACAGAATGAATAAATCATAAACATGGTTTAAAATTCTTAATTGAAGGACTTATTGCTGCTTTTTAAGTTAATTATGTTTAATGAAGAGAAATTTTAAGGTAATGTTGATTATTTGAGAAATAAACATAATATTCAAGGGTAGTTTTTAATTGTCAGTTATCCAGTGGATAAAAAACGCCTGCATAAATATTAGTTCATTGTACGTGAGCTGTTGCATTTAAGGGGGTTACATTTACTCTAGAGTCGTGAATTTCGGGCGTTTTTTCAGATTTAGTTATAAAAAAGTAAAATCATTTTTGTATGCATTTTTGACAGTTTGTTTACTGATGATTTGAAAAGGTACAAAAAGATTTTTGAAAAAAATAATTCAAATTCAATATGTTATTGGCTGTTATATCTTGTCGTAAAAAAAGGGGGGTAAGCTGGTCGACATGATTTAAGTCCTTCTGTAAATTTGAAACAAAAATAATACACAATTTCTTGATAAAAAATGGTGTCGTTATAGTTGGTACCAAATAAAAAAAATGTAAAAATTCGTAAAAATGGCGGCTGTCTGAATTTTTTTTCAATATTTTTACCCTTTTTTTTCAAATATAAATTTTTTTTAAAATAGTAAAAAAATGTTTTGATTTTTCCAAGGTAGGGACGATATAAAATATTTATCAAAGTTTCATATCAAATTTGAAGGCAATCAGTTGGATAGAACTTGAGATTTTATGTCGACCAGGTCGAAAAAAGTAGTTTCGAGAAAAACGTGTTTAAAGTTTTGAGATTATTGTCTGAGTCATACCGATGCGGCGTAATTGCTGCCTCATTTATTGTTATAACTTCGTAAATATTGAGAACTTTAAAGTTTCCTTTTGAGGGTATATTTTTAAATGTCTAAACTTTAAGAATATGCAAAAAAACGATTTTTTTTTCAAATTTCTAGACTAGAATAATACCCCCTTAAGTAAATACGCATTCTTGACAGATGGCCCAAAGACAATCGGCAGGTTTAATCTGTTGCAGCTTTCGTAAGCAGAGTTTTATAAAGCGTCATTTTTGTGTTAATAGCGTTTTTTTTTAAATAACATATGTCGCATAACATATATGGTAAGCTAAAAAAGGACATTAATTTAGATTTTAGTAAAGAAGGTTGGGGTACATGTTATAAAGGTAAGTTTAGTAAGGAATGTTGGGGTACATGTTATAAAGGTAAGTTTAGTAAGGATGGTTGGGGTACATGTAATAAAGGTAAGTTTAGTAAGGATGGTTGGGGTACATGTTATAAAGGTAAGTTTAGTAAGGAATGTTGGGGTACATGTTATAAAGGTAAGTTTATTAAGGAAGGTTGTGGTACAAAAAAATAACATATGTAGCATAACATATATGGTAAGCTAAAAAAGTACATTAATTTAGATTTTAGTAAGGAAGGTTGGGGTACATGTTATAAAGGTAAGTTTAGTAAGGAAGGTTGGGGTACATGTTATAAAGGTAAGTTTAGTAAGGAAGGTTGGGGTACATGTTATAAAGGTAAGTTTAGTAAGGAATGTTGGGGTACATGTTATAAAGATAAGTTTAGTAAGGAAGGTTGGGGTACATGTTATAAAGGTAAGTTTATTAAGGAAGGTTGGGGTACATGTTATAAAGGTAAGTTTAGAAAGGAAGGTTGGGGTACATGTTATAAAGGTTAGTTTAGTAAGGAAGGTTGGGGTACATGTTATACAGGTAAGTTTAGTAAGGAAGGTTGGGGTACATGTTATAAAGGTAAGTTAAGTAAGGAAGGTTGGGGTACATGTTATAAAGGTAAGTTTAGTAAGGAAGGTTGGGGTACATGTTATAAAGGTAAGTTTAGTAAGGAAGGTTGGGGTACATGTTATAAAGGTAAGTTTAGTAAGGAATGTTGGGGTACATGTTATAAAGATAAGTTTAGTAAGGAAGGTTGGGGTACATGTTATAAAGGTAAGTTTAGTAAGGAATGTTGGGGTACATGTTATAAAGATAAGTTTAGTAAGGAAGGTTGGGGTACATGTTATAAAGGTAAGTTTAGTAAGGAAGGTTGGGGTACGTGTTATAAAGGTAAGTTTAGTAAGGAAGGTTGGGGTACATGTTATAAAGGTAAGTTTAGTAAGGAAGGTTGGGGTACATATTATAAAGGTAAGTTTAGTAAGGAAGGTTGGGGTACATATTATAAAGGTAAGTTTAGTAAGGAAGGTTGGGGTACATATTATAAAGGTAAGTTTAGTAAGGAAGGTTGGGGTACATGTTATAAAGGTAAGTTTATTTTTATATATATTTTGAATAAATAAGAATGGAGTGAACAACATTTTGGAAAATATGTTCATAGATTTTAAGTAAGGTAAAGATGGATAGTAAATGTGGGATCTTGGTTTATAAATTTTAAGTAAGGAAGGTTGGGATGTGCTTTATATTGGAAAACGTTGGTAGATTTAAAGTAATTAGGATTGGGGGCTTTGCACGTAGTATATGGTAAATTGTGTTTTATAGATTTTGAATAAGTAAGGTTGAGATGTATGGTATCACCGATTCGAATATGTTGAAATGTATCACCAATTCGAATATATTGAAATGTATCATACGAAATAACGAATGCTTATTGCGTACTTGAATTAAAAAAATGTATAAGGCCTTTCAAATTAAGATTTTTTTAATTCTTGGATAAAACACAGATGGCGTCGCGAACTTGCCTGGGTCTTATGAAATTTGAGAAGTGTAATGTATGACATTTATAAAAATGAAGTCGTATGCAATATAACAACGCGTTCAAATTGTTGAATTATTTCATGTATTGTAATCTCCGGAAACGGTGATGCCTCCAAAATCATGTGATCTGACACCGTTTAACTATTTTCTCTGGGGTTACGTGAAAAACGAGGTCTATAAAAATTACTTGCAGTCAATTCCTGAGCTGAAGAACGAAATTATTCGCGTTATTTGTGAGTTAGAATTGCAATTATGCCAAAATGCCATCGGTAATTTTGACAAAAGAGTGGACATCTGTGGAGCTGCAAGAGGTAGAAATTTGGCGGATATTTTGTTTTTTGTGTTTAAATGTCATACATTATACTTCAATGACCAATAAAAAGTTTTTTGAAATCAAAGAAAATGGTGTGTTTTATTGAAAAATTAAAAAAAATTGTATAAAAAAAAAAACGCTAATTTTGAAAGGCTTTATTAAACCTGAAATGGCAAAAGTCAAGTCCGCGGACAAGAAAGTTCGTAAATGAAACACAGTAGACATTCCACAAACTGAGAATATATTTTGCTCATTTTTCGTTCCTTATGTGCAGCCCATCGCTCATCGTAAGCCCCTTTATTCGCCCGTGTATGCTGTCACGGCTTACTAGATACTTGCAAGATACCATGTATACCGCGCGCTCTCTGCATGCATGGGCTGTTCGATAATTTATAGTGATTATTGCGAAGACCACGCAAAAGGAACATTTCATTTCAATAGTTATCATATATATATCAACTCTATAATATTTACATATCAATTAGACAAGTAAAATAATATATTTTAGGTGACGCATACGTCTGATACACTATGTATTATTCTCCTGATTGCAATGTATTTTTATAGCATTTATTCGACCCCTTTCAGTGTTACCGTTCAATAAAGCGTATATCTATATTTAATATCATTCTTATTTGATTTCAACAATCTTTATTATTCATTCGAGACCGACAGCATTACAGACAACTTTTATTAAAATTTAGCATAATTTATTCATATGTATGATTTATTCAACGTACGTGTCCCGCCCAGGACGAGACGGTAGCGCCCCTGGCGGTGGATACCGGAACTATTGTATATCGCAGTGACAATAGCTGTCGTCCTTGGACAGATTATACGTAAATTTTTGCTATCCTTATCACCCAGATTGATCTAAACACTAATGGGTGATTCAAATTTTCCTTAACTTGAATAATATTTGAGTATTGGGTTCTCCATACGCTTAGCCCTGGATTTTGATAAAGGATAACTTACATACTTATCCTGCATATAGGGATTTCATTTACCTTCTTTTTTTCACTCTTGAAAAAATGTGGATGAAATTTTGAGAGAAGAAAACGTAACGAAGAAGAGAAATTGAAGAAACTGTTTGATAAGATTAATGAATATGGAAGAAGCGAAGAAATTATGGTATTAACTAGGAAACTCTCTGTCTACCCAGCAAAAAATATGGTGTGTTTGCATGTTAATCCAATTGAAACCTTCAAATACATATCAATACGCCATTTACTTGTAGGGTTATGCAAAGAGGACAGAGTGCCAGAATTTCCTATGACAACACACATAATCAACATCCTACACAACTATGCACTTTAACTAACTATTATTTTAACTTTCCATTTATCATTCACTTGATCCAACCATACTTTAATTAGTCTTCCTCTCACACATCGTTCACTCACATATTTCGTCATTCATTCGTTTCACATGCCAAACCATCTCAGCGTGCTCTTTTTCATCTTACTCAACAACACATTAGTCTAAGGTTCACATTCATCCCTTATCCCTTTATTCCGTGTTCTGTCATACATTTCATTACGTGTTTTCTTCTCAATGTACGTATTTCTACAGAATTTATTTGGCTCTAATCAGCCATTTTTCTAGTCCACGTTTGACTTCCATACATCAAAGTTGACACCAAAATGCTATTATTATCATAGCAGATTTTGATACCGTCTGGTTCGAATATGTATGTTTTAGCTTCAAATAAGTATCAACAAATCCATCACAACAAGTATGTATTCTTCTTCTTAATATGCCGTATCGGTTCCCGTGATGTTGGTAACCAAACTTTAGATATAAACTCTGTTTTGAGCGGCATGGAGCAGATCCTCAACTGTCTGGATACCGCGGCATGGAGCAGCTCCTCAACTGTCTGGATACCGCGGCATGGAGCAGCTCCTCAACTGTCTGGATACCGCGGCATGGAGCAGCTCCTCAACTGTCTGGTTACCGCGGCATGGAGCAGCTCCTCAACTGTCTGGATACCGCGGCGTGGAGCAGCTCCTCAACTGTCTGGATACCGCGGCATGGAGCAGCTCCTCAACTGTCTGGATACCGCGGTATGGAGCAGTTCCTCAACTGTCTGCATACCGGTTCATTCGTGATTCGTGAGTCGCGATCCATCAATATTAATTTTAGGAAGGGATATATTCTTCTCTCAATATATAATCCAAATAGACAATCTTCCCACGTTTTATAGTAATTTTGTGCTCTTATTTTACACCTAGTCGACGCAGTATCTGTTTTACACCTAGTTCGACACATTACCTGTTTTACACCTAGTCGACACAGAATCTGTTTTACACCTAGTCGACGCAGTATCTGTTTGAGATAAAATGGAACTTAGAAATTCCGAGCATTAGCTTATTTCGAGCATTGTATTATATTGTATCATATACAATAAATAAATGAGATATTTATAAGTCGGTTGTGGAAAAAACAAGAGCAGTACCCAATTACGAGGTCCATAAGGAATATAACCTAAAACCATCCAGTTTCCACCTACAGGGTCACGATGGTCATCTTCCCGCGTTCTCTCAATAGAAAACGTATAAATATTTACAAACTTCTTGCACACCCAGTATACAGCTTTATAACGAACTGAATTTCGAGTGGTCAACAACAATAATTATTTCAATTGTGTATTGCGGTCCTCAGAAGCCTTCAGTGACTTCCAGTTTGCCGTGACAGCCTCATTTCCTGTGATTAGCCGCCACCGTTGGAATTTTCTCCATTTCCACCTTTATTTTTGACGGCAAACCACCTGGACCTCACACAGTAATAAACAGAGGTAACACTGTTTAATACAGGTGTGGCCAAACTTTTTCTGTAAATATTTATTATAAAGCTATAGCAAAATATTAATTTTATAGCAAAGGAGTACTCTTTTTCTTCCTCTTGGTCTAGGTCGTATGACCTGTTTGTGGCGGTGGGCTGTCCTGGGATGATGACGTCCAGCTGCCCTTCCACCTTTTCGGCGGCCTTCCTGGTAATCTCCTGCTGCTAGGGTTTTCAGTCTTAGCAAGCGTCATGTATCCTCCATGCGATCTACATGATCCCTCCAGAAGCGTCTTCTGCTTCTTCCCCACCTCACTATGTTTTCAAGACCACAGACAGACTTTATCGTCTCATTTCTGATCCGATCTCTAAGAGTTCTGCCTGCGATGCAGCGTAGGATTCTCTTGAAAGTCAGAGCAATCGTAGGAGTTGTTTGATAAGGTGTATGAATGTGGAAAGGACGAAGGATGTTTGTTGATATCAAAAAGTTTGGCGCTCTGTTCCCGTTGCTTGCCTCGTCAGGAAAATGGTATGTATGCATGCAGATATAAGTAAAAAAAAGAAAGAATAAAAGTAGATAATTGATGAAAAATATGAGAAACATCAATGTTGTATAAAGAGACGTATTTTATTTATTTAAAACTTTTATTGCAAATACACATTATTTAAAACTTTTATTGACAAACTTTTTCAACCAACCAGACAAAAGTAGATGATTCAAGTTACATGGTTGAAAAAAACATTGAAATGACTATCCATCCCCACGAAATCCATGAACATATTCCGTGAGCATACGCCCATAAGCCCCACAAAGACGAACATTCCCTTTCATATAAAGTGAGATATCATCAATCAAAGACAAATGAAAGGATGGTAGATGTATGAGGCTGAACGAGATAATATACAAAATATAGACATAAGTCCTCTCTGTCTACCACAAAACGGATACGATGGGAATGCGTTTTTATTTTTAATTTGCATATTTTTATTGAATATTGAGCTGTAACCGACATCTATTGAAAAAATCATCAATGAATTTCAGATTAAGCTTCGAAGCTTTCGATCTAGTTTGTTTTTATTACTGATGCAATCAATTTAAAACAATAATATCGGTAATAAAATAATCTATCGGGAGTTATATGAACTTTTTTTACTGATGTCTGTTTTTCTTTTAACGTAAAGTTTTCGAATAGAGTACTTATTGATTTAAATATATATTTTTAAATAAGAACCACACTCATTACGAGTGGCACAGAACAAAAGGTGATTACCCAAAATATGATCACCATATCGAACATCTCATTGTGTGTAACTATAGAAGCTTTGAAACAAGAAGTCAAGAATACATTACGATATTCCTACTAAAGGTTTTTCAAGGTTGCTTTAACTGTCCCGCGATTCTAGAAGCACTAAGTTTATATGCACCTAATAAATGTAACCATGCAATGAATCATCATCTGTTCTAAATATCAACTTACAGAACGAATATCATGGTTAAAGACTCAGTCACGCGGGGTATAGAGATATTGAACTGAATGACACTGTGGATATACCATATTCTCGGCACCACCTAGCAGTATGAGAAGAATCCGTGCACTGGTCAGCAGAAGAATATGCAGCTTCAGTTTGGAGTGGCTCCTGACATGTTAAATAGGTAGACGTCGCCATAGATAAAACAGGGAGGATAATAACTGGATGCATAAAAGCAACGCCAGTGGGGAAAAAATACGAATTGATTAGTATCACCCCATAAGATACGTACAAATGTTACAGCTGACATAGAAAAAACAATCCAAACGTTCTACATGCCCAATTGGCGCATGTATTGCACTGGATTTTCGTTATTAAGGTCGCCGGTTCGAGCCCCGTATTGTGTTATTTCAATCGAATTTTTCTCTCCACAGAACAGTTTCGCTTTCCAACTGAATTGACGTTGGAATTCAACTACGAGGTCCAGCAACGATGACATATCCGACCCATTTCAGAGAGTTTATTTTTTACTTCTGACGTCCGTTTAACTCTCGTAGTATATTTGCCTAATGTCTCACCAGATTGTCCTATTACTTGCTCGATGTGAGCTTTCTTAAATTCTGGGAGATATTGTTCTCTAGTCATTCTCTTATTTAATCTGGCGACTTTTTCTCATAATTTATCTCTTGATCTCAAATATATTATGATTTTGGATATTCAGTCTTTGGGAGGTCGAGGCCAGCTTAAAATATATTTTTTTAACGAATTACAATTTAAGAATAGTTATAAAAAACTTTTGTCGCTGATCGTGCAACCTATAGAGCAATTCGACACTCAAAACATTCTATGAAACCAAATTATTCGTGACCTTGATCCAGATATAGAAGTAAGAAGCCTATTTGAAATGGCACGAACAAGAATTTTTAAGATGTTAGTTTTCTGCAATGAAAATATTGTTAGGGATGAATGTGAACTTAATGCTGATGTGTTGAGTAAGATGAAGAAGAGCACTCCGAGAATGCTCGAGCATGTATAACAAGAGTACCCAAAGTGGTTGATATCGACCCCCTGGGGTCAATTTGATTTTTCTAGGGGTCGACAGTTTCAATAAAAAAAATTGGGGGTCGACGACAGCAAAAGTATACCCCCTTACTACTGCTATTTGTGTATTACTACAAAATATCTATAATTCTAATAGGTACCTAATTAAGAAACAAAATAATAACAAAAAAATACTTTTTTGATAAAAACACATTACATACCAAAATGGTGAACGAAAAGGTAAAATGTGTAATTAAAAGAGTCTATTTTTTTGCTTTAATTTTCGTCAGCGCAGATTTTAATATTAAATGTTGCACAACATAATGCCATAATCCGTAGTCATTTTGTCTTTTTCAATCCTTAATTACAAGCTATTTAAATGAAAAGTTTGATATCTAGTGAAATATTTAATATCGAGTACTGTACAAGATTATTAATTTGAGTAAGTAAAGTAAATGACTAGGGGGTCGACGGTTTTAAAAGTTTTTGGTAAAGGGGTGTCGGCGGCCGAAAAAAATTTGGGAACTCTTGATTCAGAACATAAATAAAACAAATATATCTACCAAATATGAGTGAAATGTGTGGTAGAGGAAAACTCGGAAAGAAGGTTAGATCCAGTCGTATGTTTTGAAAGGATACGTAAAAAGTAAAAAGAAATAGTAGGAATTGTATAAGGTGTTTGTATGTAGAAAATACATGAAATGTGATGATATGTACGAGATATATGATAGAAAAATATGTGTGCACTTTGGAGATTTTTAATGTGTATTTAGTTTTAAAACTTAGGTACTTAAAAATGCTTTTAAAATTATTATCATACAATATAAAACCCAAAAACTATTTCCACGGAAATATTGTTTATATGGTGTTAAAAAGCTTTTATTAATTCTCGATGAAGCTTATAAAATGCGACAAAATTTTGAAACTTTTTATAAACATGGTAAATACTCGTATTTGTAAGATCACTTTCTACAATACTTGGAGCACCCGCATATAGATGGCGTTTAAAAAATAGGACAAGAAATCAATAGATTACGAGTATAAACATTAACTTCAATGTGTTTTTTTTTCTTCTTCTTTTTGTAAAAAATTATAATGAATGTACGTTTTATGTAACGCCGTTTAGAGAGTAGATTCTCCTGAAGGGCTCTCGAAGTATGAAAGTACTCGTATACTCTTCCTGCATGCCGTTGACTGTAGACCTGTCTATCTTCTTTGCTCTGTAGATCCAAGAGGATAGATACATTGGTGTGTCTTGCGTTCCATGAGATCCATTGCCAGCACCACATATTCTCTTGCGGTCAGGCTCGCCCTACATTGGTGAGGTGTATCTCGGCCGGGGGAATGTTTGTGGGATGAGCCCAAACCTTTTAATGTCTTCTCTCTTGAATGTATTTTTTTTGTCATCTATTTATTTTCTGTGTTTTTTAATATTCTTGTTTTCTACGTGTTCAAGGGTGTGGGCTGAAAAACATCTGGTGTCCCCGTGGCTGGGTTCGCCTTATATTGGTGGGGTGTATCTTGGCCGAGGGGATGTTATTAGATGAGCCCAGACCTTTTGATAGCTTCTGTATTTAATGTATTATCTACAATTTATGTGTTTTAGAAGTGTTATTTAAATATATTTTGTACATACTATGTTGCTGTCAATAAACCTATATTTATATCGTAAAAAATCTAGTATATGTAGGAGAAAGCTAGAGTTTTTTCCAGATGAATTAAGTATTAAAAAAACCTGGGATATTCATTGGGGTATTTACCTCTTTCAAACAATCAGAGGTCTTAAGTGAAAACAAGACTTTAACCCTTTTTAATACGACTTGATACTAGTGGGAATCGAGTCCATTACTGTTTGGAAGGCAGGCATTTAATTAACTAGGCTACAAAGCAATTTTTTACCATATCTCTGAAATATTTTTTTTATGCAATACTCATATATGTACATATATTCATAAACCAGGGTATGGTACTTACTTCCTCCAATATTACTTGATGGCTCTATTATACCATTACATAAAACTGTTAAAAACCTAGGAGTGCTAATAGATAACACTCTCTCATGGCGAGATCAAATAAATGAGGTAAGCCGAAGGATCTTCTTCAGCCTTCATTCCCTTAAAGTGTTGCAAAGATTTCTACCAACTAAAACCAAAATTTTACTCGTACAATCTCTGCTCTTTCCGATTCTGGACTATGCGGACGTATGTTACTTGGATGTTACAGAGGAACAGCTGGACAAATTACAGCGTCTTCAAAATGTGTGCCTAAGATTTATTTTCAACCTACGAAAGTACGATCATATAACTTCATACCAGAAGGCATTGAACTGGTTGAATGTTAGAAATAGACGCCAAATTCACATACTGTCTCTATTGTATAATATCCTTAACTGTCCCGCCGCACCCTCTTATCTCGCCGAAAATTTTCAGCGTCTTTCCAATCATGGATTAGCGCTACGCTCAAACAGAGATTGTTTATTGGCCTTTCCAGTTCACCGCTCTTCTTTTTTCACGTCGTCCTTTACTGTCCATGCAGTGAGACTCTGGAATCAGTTACAAACCAATATAAGACTCGCTCCGTCCTTGGCATGCTTTAAGAAGCGACTGAAAAAACTCTTAATTTCTAGTCAGTAAAATAACGTGTTTCATTCCTGATTTTTCTTTTCCTTTCCCCTCCACCATCCTTTCCTTTCCTTTTGATTGATGATATCTCACTTTATATGAAAAATAGTGTTCGGGTGATTGTCCGTCTTTGTGGGGTTTGTGGGCATGTTCTCACGTATATGTTTATGGATTTCGTGGGGATGGATAGTCATTTGAATGATTTATGCGACCACGTAACTTGCTTCATTTACTTTTGTCTGGTTGGTTGGAAGAGATTGCCGCCTGGCAATAAGCCCGCCAGATTGTATTACAATAAAAGTGTTAAATAAATAAATAAATAAAATATGGACTGAAAAACATCTGATGTCCTCGCGGCCGGGCTCACCCTGCGTGGATGGGGTGTATTTCAAACGGAGAGATGTTGACCTCCGGAGGATGACGACCTCCGTGGCCTGGTGGTAAGACACTTGTCTGCCAATCCGGAGGTTGCGGGTTCGATCCCCGCTGGTACCCAGACTTTTTAAAATAGGATTCCAGTCTGGTTTTCACTTAGGGCCTATTAAAATATATCTTTCTGGATGGCTGGAAGAGGGGCACATGGCAATAAACTCGCCAGGTTAAAAAAAATATTATGAGATGAGCCCAGAGATTTTCATAGTTTCCCCATTTAAATGTATTTTCTGCTATTTATTTTGAGATATATGGTACACTGCTATTTATCTTGAGATATAACATACACTGCTATTTATCTTGAGATATAACATACACTGCTATTTATCTTGAAATATAACATATACTGCTATTTATCTTGAAATATAATCTAGCATGGAGCACATTTGGACGTTTGAACAGCATCTTCAAAAGTAATATAACAATATCTTTGAAGCGTATTCTCCCAGTACTTGTGTATGGCATCGAGACATGGACGCTCACAGCAAAGAACACACAAAAGCTCCAGACCGCACAAAGGAGCATGGAGATATTCATGTTGGGATATACTAAAAGATACCATAAACGGAACACCTGGATTCGCAACATAACAGAAGTAGAAGATGTCATAAAGGTGTGCAAGGAAATCAAGTGACAATGGACAGAACACGTAGCCCGAATGTTAGATTCCCGATGGACATCCGAAATAATCCAATGGTATCCAAAAGGCATTAGCTACTTTTTCATTAAGAGGCCCAGAAAAATATCGAAGGTACGCTGGATAGATGATATCAGGAAGCATGGCAGCATCACATGGCACCAAAGAGCAAAAACCAAACTATTTGGAGTCAACTTGGGGAGACCTTCATCCAGCAGTGGATCGATCCTGGTTGACAATGAAGATTATACACGTGTATGCGATTTAAGAATGTATTATATTTATATGTGTATATTTACATACCTTGCAGACGATATCGTTATATTCTCACAAAATCCGAATGATCTTCAGCACCAACTGCAAGAATTGGCAGAGGTCAGCAAAGGAGTTGGTTTAAAAATGTATATTTCAAAAACCAAATATATGATACATGGCTTTGCTATCCCAAAACCAATAAACGTAGATGGAAAGCCGCTAGAACTTGTCCAGGAATGTGTGTATCTGGGCCAACTTATTTCCTTTGTAGGTGGCATATTGGAGGAAATAGCATGAAAGACAAAACTATCATGGATCTCATTTCAACGTTTGAACAACATCTTCAAAAGTAATCTCCCAATATCCTTGAAGCAAAGGGCTTACAACCAGTGCAGTCTTCCAGTACTAACGTATGGCTGCGAGGCATGGACGCTCACAGTAAAGAACACATAAAAGCTCCAGACCGCACAAAGGGGCATGGAGAGATGCATGTTGGGATATACTAAAAGAGACCGTAAACGAAACACCTGGATTCGCAATATAACAAAGGTAGAAGACGTTATAAAGGTGTGCAAAAGAATGAAGTGGCAATGGGCCGGACACGTAGCCAGAATGTCAGACTCCCGATGGACATCTGAAATAATCCAATACCCAAGAGGCATAAAGAGGCCCAGAAGAAGACCGAATGTATGCTGGATAGATGAAATCAGGAAGCATGGCATCATCACATGGCATCAACGAGTAAAAAACCGAACTATTTGGAGTCAACTTGGGGAGACCTTCATCCAGCAGTGGATCGACCCTGACCGACCGTTGACAATGATGATGATGATGTTGATTTACATAGTATGTTGCTATAAATAAACCGTTATTTATTTATATAAAATATATGAATAAAGAAAGGAACTATGCCATAGGGAAACTAACCATATTATAGTTTATGTTTAAATAATACTAAATTATTTTATTTTATTTAACCATACGAACGGTTTGTCAATTTATTGATTTATTATTTCAAATAATAATACTGATAAACATTTAAACCTGCTTTGATTGATTCACTTATTGCACCGATCGCTGAATCCATAATTTAAAAAATGCATTTTTGACATTGCAAACGAACCAGTTTATAGAATAAATACTGTCGAAATTCAGCGATTTGAATGCATAAACTGAATCATGCATGACTGCCGCATATTTTCGGTTCACAGAATCGGAATTTTATCGGTTAAAAAAATAAACACTCGTACTTTTTTCAATTTTATTATTTGAAGTATTTTATTAAACATCTAGTAATAATCCGTCTAATGATGGATCATGAAAACGGATTTACTTCCGTCATAATAATAACGGAAGTAAATAAATTTTTTCGCTTTCGATTTGACGTTGTGCTTGTTTTTGTGCTGTTTCAGATTACCGTAGTCTCGCCTGTTTATTGTGATTGACGCGATCGTCTCTTCCTTTTTATATCCGTAGATCTTTTTGCTGCTATCGTATCATTTTGAACAGTAAAAATAAGTTTGTAATATTTTACAATAGTAAAAAACTTACATTTTAAGGTTGTATTTAAAAAAAGGGTGAGTTTAATCAGTTTCCGGAATTAAACTAATTTTTTTTAATAGGCAATCCACACTTAACTCTTTCACTGCTGATACAAAATGCATGACAACCAGATCTGTGCTCAATATATTTGATTAATAAAAACTAGTTTCAACCCGTGAAATATTCACGGAAGTAAAACAAATTCTACATTTATGAAAACGTCCGAATGCGATGGACTCTTCCGAAGTAATGAACGAATATCGTATGCTGATGTAATACACTAACAATATTTAGGCATGGACACGCCGCGCGTGTTCTGAGCATGAAGCAGATGTTCACATGGACACGCCAGGCGTGTTCTCAGCATTGGATGAGTTAATAGGATGATTAGTGCCACAAAATTAAAGTCCCTACGCAATTAAATGAGTCAATAAAGTAAAACTATTTAAAAAAAAATCCAATTCTGGACACTTTAAAGTTTCAACTGATTAAGCTTCAAAAATGTAACAATTGATCTATTAGTGGAAAAGTTCCTTTAGAAAATAGAATTGGTACGAAAACCGCAGAGAAATAATAAGAAAATACGAACTACAAGAAAACTTTGAGGATCTTCCGGCATTTATAATTTTTACATTGTAAATATACAAAGTACCATATTCCCCTGACTGACAAGAAGCATGCCCGTCTACTTCAAAGGCGTACATTTCGGGCGTTTTCTCAGACTAAAAAAAAAATATATATTTCTCGTATACATTCTTAACAGTTTGTTTATTGATGATCTGAGAATGTATAAAAAAATTTTTGAAAAAAAAAATGAAAATTCAAAATGTTATCAACTGTTATGTCTTGTCGTAAAAAGCGGGGTAAACTGGTCGACATGATTGTAACCTTTTTGTAAACTTGAAACAAAAATCATACACATTTTCTTAATAAAAAATTATGTCGTTATAGTTGGTACCAAACAAAAAAAATTGTAAAACAGTTTTGAATTTTCCAAGGTAGAAACGATAGAGTAACATTTATCAAAGTTTCATACCAAATTTGCAATCAATCGGTTGGATAGAACTTGAGATTTTACCAGTGTGTCGATCAGGTCTAAAAAAGTAGTTTCGACAAAAACGCGTTTAAAGTTTTGAGATTATTGTCCGAGTCATTCCGGTGCGGCGTAATTGCTGCCTCATTTATTGCTATAACTTCGTAAATATTCAGAATTTTTTAATTTTCTTTTGAGAACATATTCTTAAAGGTGTAAACTTTAGGAAGATGTAAAAAATAAAAAAAAACGATTTTTTCAAATTTCTCGAGTATATTACCCCCTTAAGATTCCGCAAAAAAAAAGATATATAAGAAATTTTTAATTTACAATGGATCATTTAGTAATTTGTAAACTCAAATAAGCACTGATAAACCTATTGAAACTAAGTAAAAGGGACTTGAAATACTTTTCCATTGCATACTTTGAATCGATTTCAAGTTTTTATCTTGTTTTGATGTTATCTCCTACTAAACCAGGTTTGAAATATTTCCTAAGTCATTTTTAATTTCAGGTGTTCAAATAATAAACTAATTGAAATAAAGAAAAAGAGCACAGACAATACTTTTTCATTGAATAATTTTAATAGAATTTCAGTTTTCAACTTGTATTGACGTCATCTCTTACTAATCTCTCTCTCTCCCTGGCTCCATCCCAACTCATTGTCTGCGAAGACTGTTGGGGTCAGCTCTCCTCGTCCTCAGGTTGTATGCTCTTCTGTCCCGGACTACGTCCCCCAGGCCGTGCCTCTGCATCAGGTTATCTTTTTGCGCCACCCATGAATTCTTTGGTCTTACTCTGGTTGTTATTCCAGAAAGATCAATGGAGATTGCCTGGTTCACAATGTGATCGGGTGCTCTGCGTCCAACGTACCTATACCATCTCAATCGCCTCTCCTCCATCTTGCTGTTGATGTCTGTAACACCCAGGCTTCCACGAATGCGTGAGCTTCTTATTTTGTCTCTTAGGGACACACCTGCTTACCATCTTAGCATGCGCATTTCAGCAGTTTCTAGTTGTCTAGAGTAAGAGGTATACATCGTCCAGCATTCGGAGCCATAGAGGAGTGCGGGTCTGACAATCGTTTGGTATACTTTTCCTTTTAACTTTACTGGCATTTTCGGATCACATAGAACTCCCGTCATTGATCTAAACTTCACCCATCCCACACTAATTTTATGTGTTACATCTGCTGCACATCCTCCATCGCTATGGATGAGTGACCCAAGATACTTAAAGGAGTTATAATTTGGTAATGTTTCTCCATCCATTTGCATTACGGGAGTGACAGCATTTGTGTTCTCGAATGGTAGGTACAGATACTCTGTTTTCTTTCTGCTCAGTCTCAATCCATTGTCCTCCAAGATTCTTCTCTACCTTTCCAGACTATTTTGCATGTCTTCGTGTTTTTCACTTATTAATACGATATCGCCATCTCTTACTAATCATGGTTTTAAATATTTTCTAAAAACCATTTTTTTAAATTCAGGTGTGCAAATAATAACCAAATGTGTAAATGTTGACAAATCTACTAAACTAATGGAAACGATCGATTTATTTTCTTTAAACTATTTAGTTATGTAAAAAATCGTTCATGAAACATAAACATAAAATAAAAAGTTATGCAATGCTATGAATGTTTAATAAATTGGTTTTAATAAATAAATTATACAGTTTTCTGACATTTCCTTGTAGTTTATTAATATTTTAAAGCAGTAACACGCGTGTTTCACTTCAGTTGGTACGCATGCATTATTCACTTTAGTTCATCCTTTGACTTGTCAATATTATCTGATTGTCGGCGTATAAAAACTCTTCGGGTTAAATAAAATGCGTCAGTATAAGTTTGTGACTCCGACAATTAATATAAGGATTATATACGGATTTCATAATGAAGGTAAAATAACCAAAATTTTATTTAAATGTAACAAAAGCGTTAGAACGTAACATAACATAATTTGTTAACTTTTAAAAAGAAACCTTCATAGATTGAAAGTTATGTTAAACTGTTATATCTTCTTGTTCTTCAAAGTTCCTTTACTCTTCGGAGGTTGGCGGTCATCATGATATCTTGAACCTTGAGGCAGTATTTTTTTATATGGTATTACAATCAAACTATTCTCATTAGTTATTCAACCAGGAGATGCCCCTTTTCCAACACTTCTTCTGCCCTGAATTGATCCCTGCAATAACAGTGGGTGAACCTCATACATTTTTCATCCCATTATGCACATATATCCAAAGTAATCAATTAAATAAGTAAATAAATAAATAATAGGTTTATTGATAGCAACATAGTATGTACAGATTATATTTAAATAACACTTCTAAAACACATAAATTGCAGATAATACATTAAATACAGAAGCTATCAAAAGGTCTGGGCTCATCTAATAGCATCCCCTCGGCCAAGATACACCCCACCAATATAGGGCGAACCCAGCCACGGGGACACCAGATGTTTTTCAGCCCAATTTGCCTTCTTTTGATGGTAGATAATACTAATCTATATTTATTTATCCATTTCAAGATATTTAAGTAAATTTACAAATAACACATACTTAAATAAATTATTAAATAGGGGACACCAGATGTTTTTCAACCCAATTTGCCTTCTTTTGATGGTAGATAATACTAATCTATATTTATTTATCAATTTCAAGATATTAAAGCAAATTTACAAATAACACATACTTAAGTAAATTATTAAATAGGGGACACCAGATGTTTTTCAGCCCAATTTGCCTTCTTTTGATGGTAGATAATACTAATCTATATTTATTTATCAATTTCAAGATATTAAAGCAAATTTACAAATAACACATACTTAAATAAATTATTAAATAGGGGACACCAGATGTTTTTCAGCCCAATTTGCCTTCTTTTGATGGTAGATAATACTAATCTATATTTATTTATCAATTTCAAGATATTAAAGCAAATTTACAAATAACACATACTTAAATAAATTATTAAATAGGGGACACCAGATGTTTTTCAGCCCAATTTGCCTTCTTTTGATGGAAGATAATACTAATCTATATTTATTTATCAATTTCAAGATATTAAAGCAAATTTACAAATAACACATACTTAAATAAATTATTAAATAGGGGACACCAGATGTTTTTCAGCCCAATTTGCCTTCTTTTGATGGTAGATAATACTAATCTATATTTATTTATCAATTTCAAGATATTAAAGCAAATTTACAAATAACACATATTTAAATAAATTAATAAATAATTGTGAATCAAAAAAAAATTAATATGCATACGGCTAAACTGAAAAAAAATTCAACTTTAAAAAAATAACCATCGAGTGTGCTTGGAAACATTTCATTTTTCAATGTCATCATCATTGTCAAACTGGGTCGATCCCCTGCTGGATGAAGGTCTCTCCAAGTCGACTCTAAACAATTTGGTTTTGTGCTCGTTGATGTCATGTGATGCTGCCATGCTTCCTGATTTTATCCATCCAGCGTACGTTCGGTATTTTTCTGGGCATCTTTGTGCCTCTTGGGTACCATTGGATTATTTCGGATGTCCATCGGGAATCTGACATTCTGGCTATATACCCTGCCCATTGCACTTCATCTTTTTGCACACTTTTTTACGCCCTCTGTTTTTTCAATATAACCTCGTCGAAGCTGAATGTTTCAAAGCTGGTATTCCAGTTAATTAAATTATTTTTCACGGTCTTAAAAATACTGTTCCATAGTCAAGAAATCTTTATGAAGGGTTGTAAGTCTGATAGTGTCATGTCAGATGAATATGGAATCAATTTATTAGAAATTAGTAGCATGCGACGTGGTCATTGTAATATACTAGATAATACGTACAAATAAAATGATAACAAATAACCAAATGTAGCCCAAAATGTCATCCCTTATGAAAATGTTCCTCTCTTGTCAAGATATCATACACTTTTAATGTTATGTGACGAAGATAAAATTTAGTTTGTAGGTAGAAAGTTAATAGGCAGAATTGTTTGTTAACAAATAAATATCTGATCGCTCAATGAACGCCTCGGGATATGAAGTAGAAAGACGAATTTAATTTATGAAAAGTACGTACACATAAGGTAATAGGCAGAATTCTTTGTTAACAAATAAATATCTGATCGCTCAATGAACGCCCCGGGATATGAAGTAGAAAGATGAATTTAATTTATGAAAAGTACATACACATAAGTTAATAGGCAGAATTGTTTGTTAACAAATAACTATCTGATCGCTCAATGAACACCTCGGGATATGAAGTAGAAAGACGAATTTAATTTATGAAAAGTACATACACATAAGTTAATAGGCAGAATTGTTTGTTAACAAATAAATATCTGATCGCTCAATGAACGCCTCGGGATATGAAGTAGAAAGACGAATTTAATTTATGAAAAGTACACACACATAAGTTAATAGACAGAATTGTTTGTTAACAAATAAATATCTGATCGCTCAATGAACACCTCGGGATATGAAGTAGAAAGACGAATTTAATTTATGAAAAGTACATACACATAAGTTAATAGGCAGAATTGTTTGTTAACAAATAAATATCTGATCGCTCAATGAACGCCTCGGGATATGAAGTAGAAAGACGAATTTAATTTATGAAAAGTACACACACATAAGTTAATAGACAGAATTGTTTGTTAACAAATAAATATCTGATCGCTCAATGAACGCCTCGGGATATGAAGTAGAAAGACGAATTTAATTTATGAAAAGTACACACACATAAGTTAATAGGCAGAATTGTTTGTTAACAAATAAATATCTGATCGCTCAATGAACGCCTCGGGATATGAAGTAGAAAGACGAATTTAATTTATGAAAAGTACATACACATAAGTTAATAGGCAGAATTGTTTGTTAACAAATAAATATCTGATCGCTCAATGAACACCTCGGGATATGAAGTAGAAAGACGAATTTAATTTATGAAAAGTACATACACATATCTTCACGTCATTTACTTGTCAGGGTAGGCAGAGAAGACAGAGTACCAGACTTTTCAATCTCGAAACACATTTTTAGCCTCTTCTACATCCATACACCTTATACAACTTCTAAATTTTCTCTGATTTTCTGCATAGGCCATACAACTTTCCCGTTTATGGAAATCTGATTTACACTTAGCGTCTCTTAAATATATTTTTGGTTGGTTGGAAGAGATTGCCACATGAGAATAAACTCGACAGGTTGTACGAGTACAAGTATACAAAAAGTTGTTCAAAAATCACATAGTTCAACAGATTCGAGCTGAAGCCACTCGTTGACAACACTTAACAAAAAATTGTCTAGTTTATTTTTATTTTGTAAGAAAAAGGGTGTGAGCTGAAAAACATCTGGTGTCCCCGTGGCTGGGCTCGTACTATATTGGTGGGGTGTATCTTGGCCGGGGGGATGTTATTAAATGAGCCCAGACCTTTTGATAGCTTCTGTTTTTTAATGTATTCACTTTTTAATGTGTTCTTGAAATGTATCATGTACATACTATGTTGCTATCAATAAACCTGTATTTATTTATTTAAAAAAATAGCACTCCTTTATTATTTTCTCTCTTTAAGCTGGCAGTGAATCTGGATTGTGTGTATTTGAGAATGAGTGCATTTATTTTTTTGACAATTGTACATATTTGAGTTTATAATTGTATTAACTGCTTATTTCTAATCATTTATTTTTTGTATTGTTATTTATGTGTACAAAAGTGTGGGTTAAAAAAAACGTATTACGTGATCTCGCCATCATATTGATAGGGATGTTTTTTAAATGGCAAGAGTTATAAAAAGAGCTGTTTGATAGCTTCTCATGACCATTTATACCGAAGAAACAAGCCCCCATTTGCTTCGAAATGCTTCGTGCGCGAACTACTTTTGTTGGATTTGGCTCGTCTTGAAAGACCCATACAGTCGACTGCTGTTTAGTTTCTGGCTCATATGCATAGATCCACGATTCGTTGCCTTTCATGATCTTATAGACATCTTTTGAAGCACCGCGATCGATTTTTTCAACATTTCTTTGGACCAATCGACACGAGCCTTTTTTGAGCGATTGTCAAATTATGCGGTATCCAATGCGAACAAATCTTTTTGACGGCTAAATGTTCATGCAATATTGAATGTATGCAAGTAGAACTAATGCCCAAACATGCATCAATCTCACGATAAGTCACATGACGATCTTGCAATATCAGTATCGATGTTTTCTGGCACAACAACCGATTTTGGATGACCTTCACGAAATTCGTCCTGGAGCAAACTACGACCACGATTGAATTCGGAAAACCAGCAAAACACAGTGGCCTGGGATGGTGCTTCATCACCAAAAGTCGAAGTGAGTTGATCGGCACACTGTTTTTGAGTTAGTCCACGTCGAAAATCATAAAAAATCATCGAACGAAAATGTTCAAGATTTATTTCCATTTTTGTCCGAGATGAATTTTTCAAGTCACTGTAAACAACACAAATAGCAATCGTATGACAAAACTTTCTGAGCACGTGAACCATTAAAAACGTCAAAATTTACGATGCTGATGTCAGTTTTCACGTATCTACACTGGTGTTGCCATGTCTCAAAACATAAGTAGCAACCCTCGTAGTTAGTCTCCTTTATACGAGTATATGTAGCAATATTCTCTATGCGACTAAGTTTCTTTCGGCTCTCTCTGTTTTATTGCTTTGCGTATCATACAACATATTGCAATAATGGTCTACTGATTTGTTAAAATTTGTACAAAATATAAATAATAACAGTATAATGAATCATTTTTGCTCAATTTATTTGTATCCTTGAACAAATGCAAGAATATATCGTTACATAACACGAAGCAAAGTTCATAATTCCCACTTATTTCACGTATAAACTAAGAAATAACTAACATGTAGGTACTGACCCTTACATAGGAGAACGTTGACTGTTGGGCTCTGGACCAATCTAGATGGATCTACATCAGTGGTTTTTCACTTGCAAACCCCTTGACATTGGACTTAAATTGATACGAACTATCAATTTAAACATTTTTTTTATCTAAATGTTAACATTGTTAAATGAGTAAGGGTTAAACTACTTAGCTAAGCGTAGGTTTAATATATTTTAATATAGTCTACGGTTGCTTAGCGCATGCTTAAAATGAGACCACCGTTGCTTAGCGCACGCTTAACAAAAGAACATCATTAATTCGTGCACACTTAACATTAGACTATTACCTGTTAGCACACATTTGGCATTAGACTACCGTCGCATAACGCACGATTATCATTAGACTATTGTCGCTTAGCGCACGCTTACTATTAGAATTTTTTTGTTTAGCGTAAGTTTAACATTAGACCATCGTTGCTGAGAACATGCTAACCATTATATCATCGTTGATTTACATGAGATGATTGTCCCTTAGCGCACGCTTAATATTAGAACACCGCTGCTTAGCGTACGCTTAATCACCGTCGCTTAGCGCATGCTTAACATTAGACGATTGTCGCTTAGCGCACGTTTAACATTATACCATTGATGCTTAGCGCATGATTAACATTAGACAATCGTTGCTTAGAACATGTTTATCATAACCCGATTGTTGCTAAGTGCATGTTTGATATTAGATCATCGTTACTTAGAGCATACTTAATATAAAACTATATTCACTAAAGCCACGGTTTACATTAGACTTTCGTCAATTAGTGCACGTTTATGATTAAATAAGTTTTTTTACTGAATTATTATTATTGATTGTTAATGTAAACAAAATTAATCTCGATAATATTCAATTTCGCATAGCAAAAACGTCAATAACGGAAATGTTGTTATTAGATACCCGTGACGTTTGGTCAAATAGCCTGGTCTTAGTTGATAGATTGATAAGTCAGGAAATCAACTTGTTGTTCGACTTCTTATATTCTCCTGTACGTAATCAGACCAGAATATTCAGTTAGGTTTAATAATAATTGATAAAACATTATCAGAGAGATTGTTACGTAAGTTAAACCAACTAAAGCAAATACTCGTAGTTAACGTAACTGTTATGCAAAAGATCTAACTGGATAAAGCTGAATGACTTAATATAATGAGATCAAATGCAAATACTGAGCTGGGGAACAAAAAGCTTAGTTCAGATAATCATGAGAAGTCTGATATTAAATAAATAAATAATAAATAAACACAGGTTTATTGATAGCAACATAGTATGTAAATAATACATTTAGACACATTTCAAGAACACATTAAAAAGAGAATACATTAAAAAACAGAAGCTATCAAAAGGTCTGGGCTCATCTAATAACATCCCCCTGACCAAGATACACACAGTGTGGGGTTTTGGGTCGAACAGGTGCTCATTACTCAAGAAAACAAAAGTTAAGCTACCGTAACCTGGTAGTGATAGCAGGCTCACTCCGGCGACCAGTCAAACGTTGCGCGAGAACGCACTTGTGCTAACACTGGTACCAAGGGGATAGAGAAGCCCGCCGGGGGGTGCTATCATAGGTGTCGGACTCTTGGGGGCAGTGGCAGGTACTGGTGGGATAGTGGACTCTCGTCAAAAAGTTCATGGTGCCATCCTGTTTAATATGGGCCCGACCGACTTTTGGCATGCTGCGCGTATGATACCAATAGCCGTCGGGCAGCCCGCGACAGCAAGCGGCTAACATCGTACTTGCTGGGTAGGAGCATGGTCCAGCGGGGAAGACCAAGGAAACTTCCAGCCCAGTCACCGGTTTGTCCTGGAGTACGCAGAGACCTCGGAAACCCCTCAAAGGTTTGCCTGTCCGAGCGTCCGACGCACTCTGTAAAGGGGAACCCCGGGTATCGGCCGCGAGCAGCGAATGGAGATTTAGTACTCGCTTCACCGCACCGGCACCCGCCGGTAGGGACTGGAGGGCTAACCACCCCCGCAGACCTCCGGTCGGCGGTCGGCACTATGACTCTCTCCCAGGGCCAGCCCAGTCACGGGGACACCAGATGTTTCTCAGCCCACACCCTTGAACACGTAGAACAAGAAGATAAAAAAAAACACAGAAAATAAATAGATAAGAAATCTTGCAGAAAAAACTCTCAAATAATTGTACACGAATCTTGGTATGTTGCCTGTCATTTGTCGTAACGCCGGTAATCTTGACTTTTGCCTGTTCCTTAATGTGTATGAACAGGAAATAAAATGTTGATATTTTTAACCGATTGTTAATTATTATTTAATTTTTCGACGAATTCCCTGATTCATAGGAAACGAGAAGACCAAGATATCCTATTAAAATATACACATTCATAAATATATACCATCACGTCATTTCCTTGTCAGAATAGTTGGAGGGGAAAGAGCGCCATATTTTCCTATCTCGATACCCATCATTAGCCTCTTCTACATCCATGCACCTTCTCGTACGATTTTTCAGACTTTCTACATCTTCTTTATTCAGAATATTATTCACTTGATCAAACCATACTTTCCAAGGAAAGTATCGCTTCCTTGGCATGCTTTAAGAAGCGACTGAAAAAAACTCTTAATTTATAGTCAGTAAAATACCGTGTTTCATTCCTGATTTTTCTTTTCCTTTCCTCTCCATCATCCCTTCCTTTCCTTTTGATTGGTGATATCTCACTTTATATGAAAAATAATGTTCGGGTGATTGTCCGTCTTTGTGGAGTTCGTGGGCATATGCTCACGTATGTGTTTATGAATTTCGTGGGGATGGATAGTCATTTGAATGATTTATGCGACCACGTAACTTGCTTAATTTATTTTTGTTTGACTGGTTGGAAGAGATTGCCGCCTGGCAATAAACCTGCCAGATTGTATTTGCAATACAAGTGTTAAATAAATAAATATCGCTGAATCAATGATGAACAAAGTCTTCCTCTCACGCTTTCCATTCCCATTTGGACTATTTATTCGTTTTCTTTGTCTTTCTTAATTCATTCGTTTCACATGCCCAAACCATTTCAACGTATTCTTCTTCATCTCGCTTTACATATATATGGTATTTTGGTAAAGAGGTACAAGTCATCAATGACTTATTTGTCAGTTTGAAGTTTTGCAGCACTTGTATTCGTGAAATACAGACATCAGGTAAATTTTAATGGTAAACTTTGAATACATAAATTATTTATGTATTCAAAGTTTACCTTTAAAATTTACCTGAGGTCTGTATTTCAGGAATACAAGTGTTGCAAAATTTCAAACTGACAAATAAGTAATTGATGACTTGTACCTCTTTACCAAAACGCCATATCACCCTTAAGTTCACATTCATCCCTTATAACTTCATTTCGTATTCTGTCCCTCATCATTATAACTCCACGTATTTTACTCAATGCACGCATTTATCCACCTTCATAATACGAGTATAATACAATAATGAAATAATCGAAAACTGCAGTTAAAAAATGAAGGACAAACACACTCTCATTGCACCATTAAAACTGGTCGTAACCGTTTCATTGGCAATAAACTTAATTGTTGCAAATGTGTGATGCAATTGAGTGCGAAACGTTGTATTCGCATGTTGCGATTCAAAAGATACTTTTGATTTGTGTTAACATTTAACAGCGCTACACTTTTTAATTGATGCATGAATATTAATTTATATTTAAATATAGGAAATAATGGTAAAAATATTTTTCGATTTATTTCTTTAACAATTTTAAATTTAATTTGTTAAACAATTCGGATCTTATTGCCAGGCGGTAATGTCTTCCAACCAACTAGACAAAATTAAATTAATGAAGTTACATGGTCGCAAAAAAATATCACATAGTAATTCATCTGTATAGAATTAATTAAAAAAAAGTAATAAAAATAAGAGTGAGATATCCACAATTAAGGGAAAAAAGGAAGAGATGGTGGGACAAAAGTCAGAAATGTAGGAAAAAATGAAAAAAACATCAAACAAGTAATTTTTTTCTTAGAATGCTAATAACATAAATATTTAAAGAGTTAATTTACTACACTATCTAATTGCTGCCTGAATATTTAATCTAAGTGTAAACGGGAAATAATGGCCAAATTATATTTTTATTTAACACTTTATTGTAAAATAATCTGGTATTCTCAGTGAGATACAGGCAAAATCCTAGTTTACTGAGGACACGACAAATGAAAAGCAACAAACCCAGATCCATTAAAATTGTGTGTCCAAATTAAATTACCTGTTGTTTTTTCGCTAATTATATATATTTCTTGTCATGTGTAAATAAATAAATAAACAATAAAAGCTTATTGCCAGGCGCTAATATCCTCCAACCAACCAGACAAAAGTAAGTTAATGAAATTACATGGTTGCAAAAAATAATGTGTTTAAGAAATACAGAAGTTTGGGAAAGCTTAGAAAAATGTGACATGAGCAAATTAATCCAATTTCAGAAGAGGAAAAAGTTTAAAGCCTTTAAAAAGGAAGAGTATGTATGACGAGATGCGTGGACGTGGAAGAATGAAAAGATTTGTGTCAGGATATAATGGAGTGGAAATATGTTTTCCATGTTTACCTCAATAGAGACATGGCGTGATGATATGTTTCCATTTTTGCATATGGAGTTGAGATGTAGATATTGGAAGCCAGCGAAAGGATTAAGTATACCCCTATGTAAATATGTGGTTAATATTCCATCTTGGAAGAATTCAGAATCCAGGATAGATTCCTTTTGTGGAAAAGGATGGTGCAGAATGACCGTACCTTTATATTGCACTACATGATGAACCTTAACTTCTGGGAGTGGTAACTACTGAAGAAGATTTTGCAAACAAACAAAAAGTTTAATAGCAGAAAACCAGCTTTCGTCTTCGTGTCTTGTTTGTAGTCGAAGCGACCACTAAATGTATATGAACAATAAGTTACAATAAGTTAAATTTTTGTGGAAGCCGCGTACTTATTCTTCCGTGGTGCGACGGACCCATTCGCCTACGTTCGAGTCGCGAACCGAGATGGACTCACGCGTCCACGTTACGGTTGAGACTCCGCTATCGGCCAAGCAGTGACTATCCGCTTATAGCGAATTTAACAAAAAATAAGCCCTGAAGAAACGCACAGTACAAAACTGTGAAAAACGTTATACAACTGATACGAAGAACCTCGAAAGTCGCAAAATAAATGATCTTCACAGATTCAAAAAAAAACCAATCTTTAAAAAAATGAAGTCTGATTAATTAAAAAAAAAACTGTTTTCAGTATATGTGACTAATTAAATATTTCTGTTATTTTTCAGATAATTTACATTCTTTGTCTCTTTGGAACTGCTTTTGCTCAAGGAAAAGGAGGATGGATTGGCCGAGACCAGTATGTTGAAGCTTTAAAAGCGCAGGGAATAATTGAACCAAAAAAGAATAATTTTTATCAAGGAGCTCCTTTAGGACCTGATGGAAGGGTTGTCGACACTCCAGAGGTGGCAAAGATTAAAGAACAACATTTTGTTATACATGCTGCTGCAGCGCATAAAAAGTTACGAACTGGTTCAAAAGTCCGAGGACAAAAATGGGATAGTCTAAAACAAGGAGGAGAACCCGTAGGAATTGTTATAAAATACAACGGCGGGGCAAGAGGAGAAGTGGGATATTTTACAGGACAAGGTAAATACAATAGGGGACAATATGGGTACAACGGAGGACACCATGGATATAATGGAGGGAAGAATGGATACATTGGAAAACAATTAGAAAATGGCAGAGAACAAGTAGGAAACACGGGAGGATTACTTGAATATGGTGGAGAACAAATTGAATACAATAGAGGAAAAGAAGAGTTATGGGGAAGGCAAGAAGGATACGAAGAAGAACCAATTGTATATGTTGACAAGCAAGTTGAATACAAAGGAAGACAAGCTGTTGGACACGGTGGGGAACAATTAGATTCTGGAAAAGTACTTCACCAGATAACTGGAGGATATTATGGAAACTGGAAACCAGAAGGTAGATTTACACATGATAATGTAGAACAAAGTGAGTGGAAAATACCTTCATCACACATTGAATTGATTCACGGTGGAATTTTTCCAGGGGATACTCTGGAAGTAGCACATGCTATATCTCAACACTTTGCGGCTGTTGAAGCAATCGAAAAAGATGAAGCCAAATATAATGGACAATATGGAATAATCAGAAGGAATATACCATAAATAGGAACTTTTAGGTAGAACTCGAAGAGTTGGAACCGTAATCAGGTGTTCATGAAACAATACATAAAAAAAATTATAAGAACTGGAATTTAATAAGATTATTGAGAAAAAAATTCATATAATTATTATATTGAAATTATAATACAACAAAAACTGTGATTGACTGAACTGCTATGTATAGTTAATATAAAAGTTAACATACCGTTAGTAATAAACACACCATTGTTTGGTTTGTAGTGTTATAGTAACTTATATGTTATATTGTTTCTTTATTTTTGTAACAAAAATTAATAAAAACTGTCAAAAACTTTTCGACTGGAACTTTATATACACTCGTATACGAATGAACGAAAATCCAATGATTTTATATTATGATATTTATAGTTAAGGCATTAACATTAAATTAATCCGATAATGGGCCATTACATGACCAATGACAGCGGATACATTCCTAGTTAGTTGGGTCACTCTGGTTCCACGTCAGATGACAATCGGTGGATAAAAACTCAGTCAAACAAACCGAAGCTTCATGGAAAAACACTCGCAAAGATACACTACCCTGTCTGGCAGCGAGGGCGATTCTCCCCTCGGTGATCCTGAGACTGACAACATGTCAGAGCCAGCTTGCAGGATTCTAGGGGCAAGCAAAAGCAAAGAAACAAATTCGTCCAGGAAAAAGGTTTGAAAAGCTAAGGGCCGTGACTTGGAATCTGGGAACGTTGACAGAAAAGAGTAAAGAACTTGCGGAGGTTATGAGATTCAGACCCGCACTCCTCTGTGGCTCCGAATGCTGGACGATGTATAACTCTTACTCCAGGCAACTAAAAACTGCTGAAATGTGCATGCTAAGACGGTCAGCTGGTGTGTCCCTAAGAGACAAAATAAAAAGCTCACGCATTCGTGGAAGCCTAGGTGTTACAGACATCAACAGTAAGATGTAAGAGAGGCGATTGAGATGGTATGGGTACGTTGGACGCAGAGCACCCGATCACATTGTGAACCAGGCAATCTCCATGGATCTTCCTCGAATAACAACCAGAGGAAGAACAAAGAATTCATAGGTGGTGCAAAAAGATAATCTGATGCAGAGGCATGGCCTGGGGGACGTAGTCCGGGACAGAAGAGCATACAACATGAGAACGAGGAGAGCTGACCCCAACAGACTTCGCAGACAGTGAGCTGGGATGGAGCCAGGGAGAAGAAGTTAAGGCATTAATATTGTGGAGGTTTAAAGACATTGTAGTTTGTTTTATCAAACATTGTTTATTCTACTTTTTTTAACGGTATAACTCTACCGGTTTCAAGGCTTTCACCTCATTATTTGGGGAGCAAAAACAAGGCGGTTTCAAGGCTTTCACCTCATTATTTGGGGAGCAAAAACTTCTCTTCGAACTGGTACCGAGATACACGCTTTTAACGGTAAACATTCAGGTTGGGGACTGGGGGCTGGGGGAGGTATGGGACGACCTCGGAGAGCAGCGGATAGATTCTTAGTATATATGTGTTTGCCAGATGTTCACCTCTGATGAGATGAAAGCCTTGAAATCGGTAGGATTATACCGTTACAAAAAGTGGAATACACAGTATTTGATATAACAAATTACAATGCCTATTGTTTTTAATTTCACTTGTTTTTTTGTCCAATTTAGATTTATTCGTCACGTAAAAATCCTCAGAGTGGAGCTGTTTTCAGCAGATCCATGAGATATTTAGTCAGTAATACTCCAAAAGCAATCATAAACCCATCTCGAGTTCCTCGTTTATCGATAACAACTCCAGAAAAAATCTTAAAAAACAAATTACTTTGTAATTTGAATGATTGAATTAAAGTAGGCACTAAGTACCAAAAAAAAACAAAAAAAAAACTAAGTATACAGTTTCGTTCTATATGTCATATATAATGCGACTGCATACTTAGTTTTTTTTTTGGTACTTAGTGCCTATTTTAATTCAACCATTCATTTGTTTTAATCAAACAATCTTTATTCTACTTTATGTAACGGTATAACCCTACCAGTTTCAAGGTATTCATCTCATTATCAGGGGATCACAAATAATACTTCTGGACTAACAAACAGGAGTTTAGTTTGTGCTCCCTGATGATGAGGGGGAAACCTTGAAACCGGTAGGGTTATACCGTTACACAAAGTGGAATAAACAGCGTTTATGAAACAAATTACAGTGTCTTTAAACATCCACAATGCCTTCACTGTAAATAATATATCAAATTACTTTGCTATTTAACGGATTTTTTTACCTTACTGAAGAAGTTTATTTAAGATAACCATTTGATTAAGATGTAAACTGTCAATATAATAGTGTCGGCAAAAATATGTTATTTTAACCTTATCCCTTATTCAACCTCCAATATAAAAAGTCAACTACATAGAACACTGCTTTGCTTTAAACTTATACAGCGGAATGAAAGAGTTGTCTTTGTAGGCTGATGACATGGTAGTGCTAGCGGAGAATGTGGATGAATTATAAAATCTGATAGGTAAATTTATAAAAGATGAAGAAAGAAAAATCTGAGAATTGAAGTCAAAAGTGATAGTGATAGTAAAGTGTGAAACGGAAAGTAAATCTGATGCAAGCGTGAGCAATAAAAGATCAGTGCAAGTTGTGGAATTCTTCTATTTGGATAATAATTCATCATCAGATGAGCTAAAATTAAAAACAATAAGAAACAAATCTAATGGAACAATAAAAAGTATCAAAATATTCTAATATTTAGTAACAACTTTGAAGTATGGGAGGAAATCGTGAACGTGGTAAATCGTTAAAAGAAATCGAATTAATGCTGTAGAAGTGCGTGAACTGAGGACACATGTGGTGATAATATACGATATTATACGGAAGGAAACGATTAGGTATGACTGTAAAATCAAGGCAGAGGTAAAGGTTAAGATGAAAAGAGTACACAGAAGAGAATTAATGTGTGAAGAAAGATTAACTATACAGGGACAAAGCGTAACGGTATGATATGTACTCGTATATAGTATGTAAATAATTCTCGATTAGTCATATTTATAATAAGGGTGCGAAGAGAAAAGGTATAAGGAAGACTTCACACCCTGTATGGCAAAGCTAGTGTAACAAAAAATATGAAAAACGTGTAAAACTGCGCTGGTTTGGGTACTTATATCGCATGCAGGACACTGACATTACAAAGAAGGGTCTGTTCAGCGATCAGCTGTGATGTAGTAGAATTAGAGATACAATCTGAAATGACTGGATGCTAAGACAGATGCCTTTATATTGGGCATAATTAACTAGAAGGATGTAAGTGGCTAAGACTAAGATATATAGGTGGCAGAACAACCTGCAGGTAGCCACGACCCATCATGGGTTATAAGGTAATGATATTTATTAATACTTAATGTCCTTGTATTTTATTTGTTTATTAATGTGAACCTCTAACGGTCTTCTTGTAGCAGTAATCTTCCAATAAACAAGTTAATTTTTGATACATAACGATTAATACAACTTTAAAAATTTTCAAACTCTAAACATAATGGTAGGACCAAAAAAAAGGAATTCAGGTATGACAAGGAAAGGAAATAAAGAAAAATTAAGATGAAAGGATACTCTGAGTATTAAGGATGATGCACATCTTTAACATTTAGATGTTCATCTCACAGTCGCATCACATGAACCGCAACGAATGAAGACATAAGTCTGAAGACATGTGGTTTTACTGCCTTATTTTAAGTCATTGAAGTATGTTGATAGTTTCCGTATCCTATTTATTAAGACGCTTGCTTTTCTACCAAGGTTTTCGGGTTCGATTCTTAATGGTACCTAAAAAAATAAAATTAAAAAAAGAACCCCAGTCTGATAAAACAGTTCGTCAGGTAACAATACTCATACGCGCAAGAGTTGTTCTCCTTTAACATGCGGTAGTGTTACCAATGCATAAAATGATGACCCGCAAGTTATGTGCCTACTCAAGTGGTTCTAAACACAATGGTTTGGTTACTGGGACGAACACAATAGTTTTTCCCAACCACGTTTTTGATTTGTCCGAATTACCAATTTAGACATGTTGGAGGAAAAACGCAAGAAAAAAAATTACAACTATTTAGAAACTTTGACACATGGTTGTGTAATAAAATAGCTTAAGAATAATTTAGTAAGTAGCATCGTTTAGAGAACAAACTGTTTAGTCGTTGCCCTTGGGGCTTACGAGAGTAAATCCGACCTACCCTTCCGTTATAAGCACAAGCTCCCGAAGCATTATCTGTTGCCTGACTAGTCCACCTACAGTATTAGCTGGGACGAACAAGGTCTGAGTGAATGTGATGGAATACAAGTAGCCTGAACGAAAGGACTTGTTTTTGCTAAATAATTAGTTGTTAGAATTGTTATCTAGTTATAAGTAGTATGTAGGTGTTAATTATTTCTAAGAAATCATATGTTAAGATTATGTAGTTTTAATATACATTATCACATGGTTATGTGTGTAGTGTTAATAAACATTATCACAAATTTTGATAAGATCTCTCAAAAGTGTTTCCTAACGCCACCCATATCTCTCACACTAAGAGACAGATCATTCTTTGCTAAATTTAAGGGAAGATTAGAACTACAAAGAAATCTTTGAAGTTCTTCCAATATGTGATAGTAGCACATTCAGCTTTAGGTGTATTATATACGAGTATGTGTGTAGTGTACAAACACGTATATAATCCAAAAGTTGGAAAATACCTCGCAAAAAGGATTGCATTAAAGCTCTTCCTAAAGCTGCACTCGCAATCCATGCCACAGGATATGCAATAGCAACAGCTCTATCCATGCCACAGGATCTGCAATAGCAACAGCTCTATCCATGCCACAGGATCTGCAATAGCAACAGCTCTATCCATGCCAACGGATCTGCAATGGCAACAGCTCTATCATAGTATTCCATTGTATTGGATTGATTAGGAACAATAAATGTATTAGTTAAAGATGGAATCGATCTATAAGTTCTACTTCTCTCCAAAGGAACATTTCTAAGACTCGAATTCGAAAAATACAACAAAGACATCACATTAAGAGACCTTTGTACAATATTTGAATACTTAAGGTTAAATATTTTTCCGATGTGAACATTTTAGTCTTTCCAAATTATTCAACATCTTCTCGTTGGCATCTAAATAGTTTGAACAACTTCAGAGTGGTGCTGAAAGTGAATTAAGTCATTTTTATATCTTGATGGCTTGTTGTGTGTTGGACCAGAATTAACGAGCGGAACAGATGGATTACCGACTATCACCAACAATTTTCTGGTGATGATTCATTACTTACACCTCGTTTATGTTAGCATTACCATTTTCATGCCTATTAGCTACAGAAAGATTTTATTAAATTATTCATTGAAACGGCTGCAAAACGTCCTAAGAAACAAATACATTTACTTGTTTCCTTGGATAATGAGCTTGGTCTTTTTCCTTGGATAATAAGATAACTCTTGTATTGGACGTATGCGTCACCCTAATTAATATGTGTAGATTTATACATTTCTTGGATTTTTTATGTAAATTCTTGTTCATATTGATATGTAAATCTTGTTATATTTGGTATTTCCTTGATGTTGTATGTAAATTCTTGATATTTTTGAGTTTCTTTGAGTCCGTTCGTTATCACGACCGCAGTGGAAATGTGGACTTATGGACGGACGTCGTGACTAGATCGCAGACCGGTCGGTTTAAGCAATGGGCAAACTTCCCGAAAGTTGTTGCATTTCGCGAAGTGTGGGCGCTTGCTATGACCGACCGACCGTTCATAAGACGGGTCAATTTTGATTTTAAAGCCCTTCCGGTATGGGGTCACGCGAAAAAATCAACATTAAACCACATTCAGATAATTCAAAATAGAGCCCTCCGAACGATCTTAAAAGCACCCTACATAGTCCGCAACTCAAGACTCCACGCTGATACAAAACTACAAACTATCCCCGAACACATGCGCGCTCTGGCCAAAATGTTTTACATCTCTATATCAAGACATCCAAATCCAATCATAAAATCCTTAGGTAACTACAACGCGAATACTAGATACAGACACCCTCGCCCGAAATCAATATTGCAAAACGTCACTCCAATCCCCCCTTTAACCGCAACCATCGCCCCAAACGACCACCCGATCGACACTCTAAACCCCCCATCAGCGACAGTTCCTCCTCCGGCAGACAGCTTACCCCCATAGGCAACCACTTATCTCTCTCTCCCTCTCAATAAACATTTACATATCAATATCTCAATAAACATTTACTTATAAAAGTGACACACCTCTCCCCATTTACCTAAATAAACTATATTTCATATATATTCAATTTTATATTTTATTCACCATCATTATTTTTCACACACACCCTTTCAATAAATTACCGTGTGTGACGAGACATAAATCCACAAATTTATTTATATTCGTATGTAATATTATGTATATACTATCACATTAATATATGTATTTAATCGTTTTATAATTTCTCATAACCATTCATAAAAAAAACATTTACCACAAACCTATCCTTTCCCGATTCCTATTAAGATCCAAAATATCCATAACGCCGAGAGTACCTGGAGGACCTGTTGGTGGACGTGCGCTGCTCAACATATACAGACTTAAAAAGAGCCGCACAGGACGGGGGGAATGGAGGAGAAGAGTTCAAATTGCTGCAAACCAGTCTTAGGACTGCAACCACGGAAGGATCATAACAGTCAGCACTTGTCCGATGAAGGAGTAAGGTGTCCTACCATCGGACCGAAACTCCGAACAAGTTATCCATCACTAGTCGTCGATTTTAAAATATATTCTCAGTACAATCTCCCTCCTGTGTTTTTACTTGAGACCTGCTATACCTGCCTAAGAGGAATCTCTTCCCCCCGCTACCTTTTTTTCACCGATCTACGCCTTTTGGAACCGCAACTAAATTCTCCAAGCATTGCGCAGCAACCATCGCACCGTCAGCTTTGTAAGTAGTAAAGCCAGAGTCTCGGAAATTCAGCCTGAAACTGAAATCATGAGATATACTAATTTTAAAAGCGTAGGGTTACATTTAAATATAAGTTTTTTTAACTTCAAAATGTTTTCTACATGTTGTTTCTTAACTCACTACCAATCGACTTTAGGTAATAACGATATTTGTAGGTCAAATTTAACGGTTAATAAAGCAGTCAAGTTAGTTTCTTAGCATTATTTTTAGACACTTTTATTTTGTCTGATAATAGAAAATAGTCAAATATTATTTCCTGAAATGTACATGCCTGAATATAACAATAGGAAACATGAAAATGGCGTGTTTCGATAAAACAAAAAAGACTTTAATACTTCCGTTCGTTTCAAGACTTAATTTTAAATCCAAATAACTTATTAATGGTTCCAAAATTTGTTATTTTTAACTGAAAGAGTTATTTCATCATGGAGGCAACAAACTGTTATACAATTATATTGTATAATATTTTTACACCTAAAACCTCCGGAATATGATATAAGATAATTATTCTATTGATTTATTTTAACACTAATAATAAAAATAAAAGGACAGTTATATAGTGCTGTTTAGAGAACAAACTCTCCTCAAGGGTAATTAAATTTAAAAGTGTTCAAGTGGTGAATTTATTGCCATATGGCGATCTCTTTCAACTAACTTGACAAGAGTTACGCTGATTTGAGATAATTTTTATTTTGTTTTTAAAATAATAAATATGACCGAAGTCATAGATGTCTTTATATCCTCGAACACTAGGCGGAAAATGTGCCTGTGTCGTTCGAAGGGAGTAACACAGCGCGGGGTTCGAACTGACGACCTTCCGCACGGAAGTCCAGTGCGTTGCTCGATTGATGAGCGAAAGAGTGGAACGTTATTTCCAAAAAGGAAAAAAAATCTTAAATTTACTTGCAGCTATAAAAAAACATAAAAAGAACAAAATGAATGAAAATATTTGGAAAATAAGAGTTATGGTGAAAAACTTTTTTTCATTTAATGCGAGCCAACGAGGGTGAGAGTTTTACGATAGCCGCTTATTAGTTCTCGAGCCTGACGGCATGGATAATGAATGACAACGGGAAGAGCGATGAGTTGGAAATGCCAAAAAAGAAGAAGAAGAGACAGCTTTCGAGTAGCGCAAGTTCGTTCATCGAAGTGGCGCATCTCGAAAGTAGATATTTTTTTTCTTATCTGTTAACAGTTTTATGCCCAAGTGATTTTAACGCCGTGGATTTTTTGTTATTGTACATTTGATCTTTTTTATAGTTTTCTATTGAGATGGTTCGGTTACGTACAAAGAATGAATGATGTAAGAGTTATATAAATACTTTATACGAATATTATCAAAAGATAGATAAATGTTTGGGAAGACATCGAAAAAGTAACACGACTTTATGAATATAATTCTTAAAGAGAAGATTATTAAATAATCTATATTATAGGTGAGTTGACAAAAGAAAGATGAACGCGGCAGAAATAAAAAGCGTTGCGTAGATTGCAAAAAAGATAATATTTGACGGAATAAGTGATTAGAACATTATGAAAGAATAAGAATTGAAAGAAGATGCAATGCTTAAGATGAAGAAGGTACATATGTAACATATGATATAGATATGATTCAGTTACATAGAAAGTATTAATAATGAAAGGTTTAGAAAAAAGTAGGAGAATTGAGAAAATAGTTCTGTGGGGTTATGGCAGAAGTTGATATGTCCGTTATACCTTAGTTTACAGGAGAAACAATATCCACTTTGATAAGCTGTTAAAATCAGTACAAATAAGCATTTTTTAAGTTTTTCCGAACAATATATCTTTTGTTTGGATAATGACTGACATATCAAGTATTCTCACAACATGCTGAGAAATATTTTCTATAAATTGCGAGAATAAACACAAAATGACAAAAAACGTACATAACATATCAACTTCTGCACTAACGCCACAGAGTTAGACTTAATGTGAAATGAGCAAAATAATAAATCTTTGAAAGAGAGAATAATAAAAAGTCTTTGTAATAGGAGAGTTATTATGACAATATGTTTGGATGTGGCAGAAGCGAAATATATGTGTCACGAAAGGATAAAGTGGAGATTTGTCCCCTCTGCCTATTCCAATTCTTACATAGCGAGATAGTTACTGATATTATGATATTTACAATAATATATTGCTTTTACATATTTTGATTATTATTTCGAAAAATGTGTTTTACTGACTTAATTCATACATACATTACCCTATCAGCGAGGCAGAGATGAGAGAGTGCCAAACTTTTCTATCACGACACTCATCTTTCACCTACATCCAGACACCTTATTATATAACTATTTTTCTGACTTCAAATTTCATTTTATCAAAATATCATACGGTTGATTTAACCATACATTCCTTTTTCTTCCTTTAACACACCTTCCACTCATATTTGCACTTTATATTTGTTTGGTTAATCTTTCTTCATTCACTCGTTCTACTTGCCCAAACCATCTCATAGAGTTGTTATTCATCTTACTCAGCACATCAGCCTTTAATTAAAATGTATCTCAAATTACTTAATTCTTCATTCTGACATACATTGTCACCCCATTTATAATTTACCCTATCACTCTTTTTCCACGTCCAGATTTTTTTTATTTTTTTATTAACACGTTATTGCAAAAAACAATCTTGCGGGCTTCTTGCCAGGCTGCAATCTCTTCCAAACAACCAACAAGTTTGTCTTACATATATATACATCAAAGTTGTTTTTAGAATACTATTGTATATATTTTGGTACCCCATTCCCTTGGTTTCCTATCTATATTAACGGCAAACTTCTTTAACTAACTCTAATCTTTAATTGTTCACCCATACATTGCATTAACTTTCCCTAAAGACTTACATTAGATTATACCACATTCATTCTCAGATCTTTCTCTTCCCATCTCTCTTACAATTTATGTTCAATTATTGTTAGTTTAAAAGATATTCTTTCCTCAAAAGAGGATGATTTGTGCCACATTTTAAAGGAAAGGAAAAAGTGTACAAATATAGGAAAAAAACTACTGTAACACTAAATATTTTATGAGTTTTGTACAGTAAAATCAGATATATGACTTTAATTATTGTGAAACTAAATGCAAGTATGTGTGAAATGTTCAACGAACGGGGGAAATTAACATTTCTGTAAATATCATATGCGGCGCATACGAGTTAGTTCAAAATGCGTGATTAAATGTTTAATTTCCTATCTCTCACGTGCATGCAGAGTTTTCCTTGATATTGATTTTATAAAGGTGGTTTTCTTTCAGACAGTGCCCTATTCTTACCCTGCACATAATATATACAATTCGTTTGGATAGGTTTCTATTGTGAAACTAAAGGTTGTTGTGGATTTAACATGATTATTTCTGTAAGGATGTTGTTTGATGATATGTGGTCGTTCCTTGTAGATAGTACTGGTCGTCTAAAAAGTAACCAACTTCATCTTTAGCTCTAAATAATTCTCAGTGCACGGACAAAGGCCGTATTTCGGAAACTGTGTGGGCCTGTAGACTTAAGTTGGTGGATAGGCACAGATACTGGTCACTTTTGCTTCTGTGTTCCTCTATCCTGTCTCCTTTCCACATTATCGTCGTTGTCGTTGCCGGGCCTCGCAGTCAAAAATCCCCTCACCACTCCAACGTCAGTCTTGAACCGTTCTCCCACGTTGATCGTGTGATCTTCTGTAAGAGAACAGCCCGATCCTAGATGCGCACTCCCTTCCGCAAATGTCACATACATGTGGACCCTGCTGAGCTACCTGGACATGCTGACGCATGTTCGCAGCGCGCTGACTTTCTCACACGTCTAGCCACTGAGACGCCATCAGCCCGAGAATATACGGCTCTCCACCCCTTACAGTCCCGAGTCACCCGCTCCCAGTCCTCGGGCGCCCCGCACAAAGTAAGCGACTCTCGCAGACTGTCCTTATAGCGCTTTCTCATTATAGTATTGTATTGTATAACACTATCGTTGTATACAGTACAACCTGGCGGGCTTATTGCCATGTGGCAATGTCTTATAATAGTCCACATTAATACATCGTTTAAAAAACCAACAGCATTCATGCTTCCACTGTAAACTGTTGAGGGTGTGGGCTGAAAAACATCTGGTGTCCCCGTGGCTGGGTTCGCTCTATATTGGTGGGGTGTATTTTGGCCGAGGGGATGCTATTAGATGAGCCCAGACCTTTTGATAGCTTCTGTGTCTGATGTATTGTCTGCAATTTATGTGTTTTAGTAGTGTTACTCAGATGTGATCTTGTACATACTATGTTGCTGTCAATAAACCTAATATTTATTTATTTATTTATTTAAACTAGGGCTAATAATAAATACTACATGTCAACAAATCCTATTACATCTTCTGCTGTGCGGAAAGTAATTAGAATCCACTGTACTATTTCTCCCAAGACAACTACCACATTAATATGCTTAATAATTGGTAGGTCACGTTCCTCAGCATTAAGGTCACGACGATAAATATTCCTGTAAGAAGCCCCTTTCTCGTCATCGGATAGCTTCCAGGTTTTTGACCAAATGGAAAATAAATTTAGTCTGCGAAATGTTTAATTTATGAACATCGTGTACTTTCTAGTCAATTAATTCTTTATGAACTGTTTATATCACATTTATTAATTTTCTTTTCCTTATAGTTCATTTTATTAATTAAAACAATCAAAAACATTTTACTGCATTATAATTAAACACGCGTATATCAGATACTGAAGAAAAAAGCCTTTAGTTTAGCTGAAAAAAAAATTGTAGAAATTCGATTTTTTTTTTCTTTTGATGTTATATGTCATATTTTTTTCTTTAAGTGTCCACAAAAGGAAAGCTTGAACCAAATATGGTGGGATAATATCTAGTATTAAATTTTCGTTGTATTAAATATAAAATGTTTTTTTTTCGTTTATTTGTTAGTTAGATTTTTTTTGTTATATATTTTCTGATTGGTCGATAGATATTGCCAAGTAGCAATGCATCCCAAAAGGTAATACTATGTAAAATATAAGTATCATAATAAAAAGGAAATAATATCAAGCACACTTAAAAGGAACTAATAAATAAAAAAATTAAATAACTCTTAATCGATAACAATTAATTTATTATAAGCTAAACACGTATAAAAAGCAATAACATAATTTATAAGCATAATTTATAATAAATAAGCGAGGAATATTTTAATTTTTTTTCCAAAGTTTTTGAATGCCTTAACTTATGAGGTTTAGAAAAGTACATTATAATCGAGTATAAAGCACTTCTCTCTTTTTTTATCATCACTTCATTAAAAAAATATATATGTTATATGAAAACGTACAAAATTGGATTTTATTTTCAAGTCTTTTTTCTTCTATGCAGATCTTTGGTGATTGAAGTATAAAATATAATCACTCATTAATATTTTACTAAGTGTTGTAATAATTTATATCACAATTAAAAGTATCCTTGTCGTCTTCCAGCTAGTTGGTAGTTATTTCCAGGTCCTTGCCAACGTTTCAAATGAGCTGGACCTTGGCCAGCTCTGTATTGACCATCATCATATCCTCCCTGGAATCCTCTTTCTGGGTTGTATTGGTTTGTCTGCCGTGAGTTTCCTTCGTTATGTTGTCTCGCTTCTCCATCAGCACGGTAACTTCCTTCATCGTGGTTCGGTTCAGCAACATGTCTCGGCTGTTGAGGTTCTGGTTGGTAAAGCGGACTCTTCTTGGCAGCGGCTAAAGCGGCCAGATGCTGTTGTCTTGCGTGTTGAACCTCAGGAGTATCTTTGATGAACTTACCATCTTCGGTGAATTCAATCTTGGCATAAGGTCCTCTCCATCTTGGTTCTTCCTTGGCATTTTGTTCATATTCGGGATCTCTTTCTTCATTGTAGTTATCATAATCCTCATTTACTTTGTTGTTGAATTCTTGGGGGCCTCTGTAGTCTTGAGCACGGAATTGTTGAGATTTCTCTTGTTGTCTGTAGTATTCTGGGTGTATGTACTCATTGCTGAACTGCTTCTGTGGTGGAAGAGCTTTGATGGCTTTATCATGAGCGGCAAAGTGAGCTGCTTTGGCATGAACTATGTCAGCAGTGTCTAAAACTCTTCCGTCATGTGACAAGGGTGCAGGAATAATTGGAGCTCTTGGACCACTATAAGCAGATTCATCTCTATGACCTCCGAAACCCCAACTTTGAGCTGAAACAGCTCCTACCACAGCCAGAAGGCAAACCTGTGAATACAGAAAACATATTTATCTTTAATTATCAATTATACAAATCCATGAATGGTTGAAATTTAAATAAACGATCGCAATGCTCTTAGATGAAAGATGTCAACAAAATTGAAGGTAACAATACACCAAACCGATAGATCAACTTCTATCGGTTTGATGTATTGTTACCTTCAACTGTTTGGTTTACTACTTTAAACGCTGGACAATATATGACACGAGTAAACAGTAAATACTGCAGAAATGTAAATGTTCCGGTGGTCTATGGAAGTCACGGTCGGAGATAAAATAAGAAGTTAACATATTAAAAAAAGTCTAAATATTACTTCCATAGAAAAAAATAATCAAGGAAATGAACACTACACCTAAAACTGAATGTGTTACTATAACGTATTGGAAGATGTACGAATGTTTCTTTGTAGTTCGTCTCCCCTTCGTAAGTTTTTTGCAGATAGCAACTTTTCCCCACATCTGCTGATGCGATGAAGTATCTAATCTAATGACTGCAGTTATCACCTTCCTATCCATACAATCAACTTGTTTTTTTGTTGTAATACTTTTAATTTGTCAATATCAGTGGCTTCGAGTCCCAAGTAAGAGCGTCCTTGAGGAGACAACTTGTGCCAACCCTTGACAACTTCGATGTTATGGGCGTATGACGATTACAACTGAAAATCGCATTGTCGAGCAAACCATGAACTTGGACTTCCATCAATATAGAAACCAACACGAGTGACCTACATATATATGAATGTTACAACAGCGAAGAGTGCTGCAATTGTTTGGAGTGTTAGATAACGACATCTAAAACAAGAAACTTCAGCTTACAAACAAGAAGAACTGACTGTAATTCAAGATAAAGAATAAGGTTAAAAAAAGAAGAAATCATTTCCATTAATGTAAAACAATCGAAATGACCACAAACATTTAAAGATCTTGAAACACTATTCATTAAAATAATAATTGAAAAATCAACGAAATATTTCACGGTCCATAAAACTAATCAATAATGAAAACTTCAATTAGAGCACTCACCAAGCGATTCATATTTGCTATAAATTATTTTCCCTATCCAACAATAGACAAAGTATTGATACTTTGTATCGCTTGTTCGTATCACAAATCAGTTCTGTGCCTTTTCATATCAACATATTGATCTTTTATAAGAGCCCCACCTTCGAATTTTACCAATTTTCCCTCCCACCAGTCAAGTTTCGTGACCTATGCTGAGCAAATTTAATAGACCGATAAGTTAAAGAATTCCAACGCTCAAGTTAGTCAATTGTTTGTGAAAACTGGTAGATATTTATTTACACATTACGGACCTCGATTGATTGTGCTTCACAATAGGCAATTACACAATATGTCATTAAAAAATAAATAAATATTGATACAGAATACACTACTTTACTTTATGTTATACTTTTATTTATTAGTAAAATGTACGGTCGTTAAAAGTAAGAAAAATTAGCAACCTCTGTTCCCTAGTTGGAAAGACGACTGTCTTCCGACTTTGGGTTTGCTGGTTCTTTCCAAATGTAAACTCAGTTTTTTTTAAAAAAGATATCCAATCATGTTTTCACTTAAGGCCTCTTTAACATATTTCTGATTGGTTGGAAGAAATTACCACACGCCACATGGTAATACTGTATAGTACAGATATCGTAGAAATTATTTGAGAAGGTGAATGAACGTAGAAGAGCCGAAAGATGTGATACGATGTTAAAGTTTGACGCTCTCTACTCTCGCCCTACTCCGATAGGGATATGGTGTGATAGTATGTAAATATGGTTGATTTAAACCATTAAAAATAGTTAAAATAATTTAATTAAATTTTACAATTTACAATGCGCATCAATATGTACTTGTACCTACGTTAACATGATTCATACAAAAAAAAAAGAAATATTACGTACATACACGGTAAGTAATACACCTCGGGCTTAAGAAATAGACTGTCGGTCATAATCGGTCAACTTCGGCTTTGTAAAGCGTCGTCTCTGTTATTCATATCATAAGGTAAAGGTAGGAAAACCATTTAGACAGTCGATCGGAGCGTGGTTGTTATTGCGACAGGATTTTGAGTACTTGGGCTTTCAGGATGAATGACGAGTGGAAAGGATTTATGTGAGTGTGGGTCTCTTCTTGTTGTTTAAATTTTGGTTGTTTTTGTATTTGTGTTTCTGTGTATTTTTTTTGTTTTAATTTTATTTAATTTTAATTTTTATTCTTATGATTGTGTGCGGTATATTGTGGGATGAATATTTTTGGTCTTTCTGGAGTGATGATGTGTGAAGGGTTGAATTTGGCAAGATGTTTCCAGTTGTAGTTGAGTGTTACTGTTTGTCAGGTTGATGAGAGCGTGCAACGGGGTTTGGTTGTTGTGTAATCAAAAATCGGAAAGAAGTATCGATTTATTTTTTCATGCTAAATATCCTTAGTGAGATACAGGCAAAAATCTAGTTTACTGGGGATACGACAAATGAAAGGCAACAAACCCAGATCCATTAAAATCGTATGTCCAAATCAAATTACCTGTTTTTTTTCTCAAATTGTGTATATTTCTTGTCATGTGTAATAATAAATAAATAAATAAATAAAATACACGTGTTCCGTCGCAATTTATCAGTCGTTTGTCAGTTAAATGTAAGCGCATCGTGCGACAGAGACGACGGTCTACAAAGCCAAAGTTAGCCGATGAAAGCCGCCAGTATCTTTATTAAGCTTTCATGTGTTTTGCTTACCGCCGGGTACTGTACATACTATTTTCCATACATATACTACAAGCATACATCAGGCCTTAGTTTCAGCCTTACCTCCCGCAAGAAGGCTTTAAAAAAAAAAGAACACAAATAATAACGTCAAATCGAAACATCAACATATATTGTTTACAGCTCTTTGAATGTTTTAGAGAAATATGTTCCAATTCCAGCGCAGTGACGCCAAATTCAAGGTTCTGATAAACAAAAAAGCTCTCTGCGAGAATTAAAAAAAAAAATGTTACAACTGCCTTCAAATATATCTGAGACTGCATCATACTTGTTACCCGATGCAAGTAATCTGGGTACGGGAGAATTCGAGAAAGTTCTATTTATACTTATTTACGAAAAGTTAGTTCACTTAAGAAATTTATACAAATGTTACAATACGTATTTGGGTCATATTTTATTTTATTTCTATTCAAAGTCGAATGATTGTGTTACTACAAATGATATATTCGAAGATCTACAACGGTTTCTTATCCTATCCCTCTACTTACATATCTTTTTATTTTGAAATATTTTTACCTGTCACTAATAGTGGATTCGAATCTCGATTTGGGACACTCTTGAGGAGAGTTTGTTCTTTAACACGTTCACTGCGTATAAAATGTCATACAGAGATGCTGAAAATTCGCGAATTTTTTAAAACCCATAACTTTGTTAAAAATCAAATTCTACTTTCTATTGAAACATCATATACAAGTGTATTCCTTCGAGTCTTCAAAACACATGAAACCGGCGACGAATCCTTATCGGGAGACGTTTATGAGTGCACTCAACATTCAAGGCTATTTTGTATGGACACGGGAGCCGTGTTCTACGCAGTGAATGTGTTAAACGTTAATATAAATATTGTCATTTTATAATTGTGATTTTCATACTATTATCAAATCGATTAGATGCAACACTCCAGACATATCAAATAGTCTATTTTATTAAGTGCCGCTCATCATCGCAAAAAAAAAAACAGCATTCAAGAGTTCACACCAACCATTACTACAAGTCATTCCTCCTACAAGTTCAAGTATTCAAACTTCTGTCACAAAAACAAACACGCTTCGATCGACTGACAATTTTTTGCCCCCTTTTGCCTTTATTGAATTCGGCACACCATTGTATGTCATAGGAGCCAAATAGGCATATAACCTTTGGGCAAAGAATGTTCTAGCTCTAGGATCAGATGACATGAGTGTCAAGTGTCTCTGTTTAGTTTGCATTTTATTTTTTCTTGATGATAATGCCAGCAAATTGACTTGAAGGGTAAGATGAAAATAATGAAATTGTCGAGCAAGTTTCACAATACAAAATCTACACTATAATGCTAGCTGAAAAATCAATGGGACCAGTCTTAAGAGAGCAAAGTAAGAATTAAGATGGCAGGATATTTTCTTTAAAATATAACAAGGAATTCAATTGCAAAGTCGAACTAATAAGGTTGAACTCTTTTTATTTTTTATTATTTATTATAATATAACATAATATACAAGTACGTTATCTGACTAGTCCACCTACAGTATTAGCTGGGACGACCAAGGTCTGAGTGAATGTGATGGAATACAAGTAGCCTGAACGAGTGGACTTGTTTTTGTTAAATAATTAGTGTAAGAATTGTTATCTAGTTATAAGTAGTATGTAGGTGTTAATTATTTCTAAGATCTCATATATTAAGATTGAAAAAATAAAATTAAATGATATGTAGGAAAATAAGATTAAGTAAGTGCATAAATTATAACATATAATTGAGATTAGTTAAGTAATAAATTTGTATATAGATATAGCCTTGGCAAATGTTTGTACAATAATTTACTTTGTTTAATAATAAAAAATAAAAAAAAACAAGCATGTAATTTTTTTGTAATAGACAATCCACCTAAACTAGAATGATATGTGCCATCAAATTTAAGTCATTATGCAATTATATGAGACAATATAATAAATTATATGAGACAATATAATAAATTATATGAGACAATATAATAAATTTAAAAAAAAGTTAATTCTAGTCAATTTAAAGTTTCAACAGATTAAGCTTCAAAAATTTAACAATCGATCTTTAAGTGGAAAAGTTCCACAAAGAAAGAAGAAACGCAACATTAATTGGACGCGGTGAAGATATGGTTTTTTAGTAAATCAAATTTGTCTCGCAAAAGACAACCGAAAAAGACGTGGTCTTTAGTTTCTGATGAATGATTCCAGACCACACTCACAGTCGGGATTCTTTACAATACCCATTATGTAAAGGTGACTAGCCACCACGCCGTGGCTCGTCCGCAAACGATACATGGCAGACACTTAAATATTGTTCATTCTTATTATATGAAACCATGGTTTTAAAGAGATGGATTGTTGGAATGATTTATATAAAAAATAGTTACAACAGTAATACTCCAATAAGAATTTTGAGTGCGTATGAATATAAAATCAAATTGTCAGAAAATTATCTACATTAATACGCATGAATCATACACAAAAATATCAGAAAGTAGTACGTTCGTGCATCTGCTTACAAACACGAGACAGACCAAGGCTCTGGAGGTTCAAGGCCCTAACATACAAAAACAACAACAATCTGTTTGGAATAAATAAAAACCAAAATATATTCGTACAATTAATCCACTTCAAAGAGATGGATTGTTGGAATGATTTATATTAAAAATAGTTACAACAGTAATACTCCAATAAGAATTTTGAGTGCGCATGAATATCAAATCAAATTGTCCGAAAATTATCTACATTAATATGCATGAAATCATATACAAAAATATCAGAAAGCAGTACGTTCGTGCATCTGCTTAAAAACACGAGACAGACCAAGGCTCTGGAGGTTCAAGGCCCTAACATACAAAAACATCAACAATCTGTTTGGAATAAATAAAAACCAAAATATATTCGTACAATCAATCCACTTCAATATACGCAAAAAATCGAAAATCAATATTTCAAGATATTTTTACAGATCTTGGAAAGTTTGAGGGAAAATAAAATCAACGAGAAGAAATAAAAAATCATCAACTGTTACGCCACTGCTCCGGAATTGTGGTTCAAATAAATTAAAACGCTACCTAAGAGAATTTGCAGTAATTTAGAGTCTAAATTACAGTCTAAATTTTAGACTGTCTTCAAATATGTCCGTGATTGTTGCATAGTAGTTATACAATCGATGCTATCTGGACACGGGAGTATTCGAGTAATATTGTAGTTAGTTCTACAACTTTCGGACCGGAATATATCCTGCAATCTCGTATTTGTAGTGATTATTATGATTGTGAAATATATGCCAAATTAATTAAGACTTGTTTTTTAAACTTATTTTGAGCATCATCTGTCGCACGCGGGGTGACTTTATATTCCAGTCTGATTTTTTACTTAAAATGAATATTTTTTATGACCATGTACTAGTAATTTCTTTTATTAACTATTATCTGGTTGGTTTTCTAGAGATTTCCGCCTGGCAATAAGCTTGTCGGATTGTTTTAACAATAAAGTGTTAAATAAATAACTTAATGGGATATTCCACTCTAGTGGAGTGAATTTCGGGCGTTTTTTCAGACTAAATAAAAAAAAAACTAAAAATATTTTTTCCATACGCTTTTTTACAGTTGAACAGTTTACAAAAAAAATTGAAAATGAATTTTGAAAATTCAAAATGTTATCATCCGTTATACCTTGTAAAAAAGAGGGTAAGCTGGTCGACATAATTGAAACTCTTTTGTAAATTTAAAACTAAAATTGTACATAGTTTCTTGCAATAAAATAATGTCGTTATAGTTGGTACCAAAATTAAAAAAATCGTAAAATAGCGGCCATCAGAATTTTTTTTAAATATTAAAAAAAAAATACTTTTGGATTTTTTCAAGGTAGGAACGATATAAAAATATTTATTAAAGTTTTATACCAAATTTGAAGGCAATCCATTGCGTAGAACTTAAGATTTTATGTCGACCAGGTCGAAAAAAGTAGTTTCGAGAAAACCGCGTTTCAAGTTTTGAAATTATTGTCAGTCATTCCAGTGCGGCGTAATTGCTGCCTCATTTATGGCTATAACTATTTAAATATTGAGAATTTTAAAATTTCTTTTTGAGAACATATTTTTAAAGGTCTAACTTTCAGAATATGCAAAAATATACAACGAAAGTGTAAATACATTACAATATATATATTGTATTTTTATAACAAAAACAACCATTTTGTTACATAAAATAAATAATATTTATGGAGGATGAGAATGCTTCAGACTGCATTTATTGATTTTAATTTTTGTTTCATCATCTTTTTTCATTCAAAATATTTTTGTTAACATCAACATGTCAAATTGTTGACTTCATAAATTGTAAGCTATTATTATATTTTAAAGTTGTCGAATTGAATGAACAAACAGTGAAACTTTCTTTGCGTTGTATCACCCATATTTCTTGGTCATACAGGGTGGCACAAACATCTCGTACTCGTAAGACACTCGTACCACTTTTTAAGAACATTATCTGTCATTATTTTATTATTAATAATAATGAAGTTTAGAAGTTGCCCTAACAAAATAATGTGTGGATTTTCATTGAAATCGTTTAATTTTAGAAACATCCAATTTAAGAACCCCAGACTTTTTTTATTAGGTTAATAGAAAAATACTACACCATTGTCTATGAAAGAGATAAACATAACATTAATCAAGATATCGAGAAGATATGAAAATGCCACAAATCAGCGTAGCTATATAGAGTGGTTAGGCTAATGAGAACTGCAATTAAGAACGCAAAAGAGTTTGTCTATCTTGGAAGCAAGATCACATGGGATGGCCGTACAAAAAGAGAGGTTGACAGTCGCATCCATCAAGCAAAACTCGCCTTTAATAAGAAATCAAAGATTTTCAAATCCAACGACATGGACCTAAAGCTCCGCAAGCAATTGGTCAAATACGAAAGAGATTGAAAAAGATCGAAATAGACGAATTCTAAGGATTTCTCAGCAGGATCGAAGAAACCAGGCACCTGTCAAACACCATATCGGAAAGGCGTGCAGAATGGATGGGTCATATGCTGCGACATGAAAGTCTCCTGCACAATATACTGAAGGGAATGATTGAGGGATCGATTGGCAGAGGGTGTCCTCGCCGAGAGTATCTGGAGCAAATATGTCATGATATGGACTGCACCTCCTATACAGAGCTCAAGAGGATCGCTGAAGACCGTGCGGAGTGGAGGAGGAGATGCAGGACTTTGCTGCTAACCAATCCTCACGATTGAAACTGAAGAAGAATAAATAAGGCAAATGAGGTGCATAGCCGCGCGGTAACGCACTGGATTTTCATGCGTAAAGTCGCCAGTTCGAACCCTGCGTCGTCCTACTCCCCTCGAATGTCAGACATATTTTTCACCTAGTATTCGAGGGTATAAGGATGCCTATGGTTATAGATATTCTTTAAAAAAAAGATAAAAATAACATACCTATGTGCTCCAATCATTTTACTTCAGGCGTGCCTTCCGATCCAGTATAGCGGTGTAGCTGGTGAGTTTGCTGGTGTGCAACGGCTTACTTACTTAAAGGAGAAGAAAAAAGAAAAATTAAAAAAAAAATACTCCGCAACACAGCTTCGCTTTCCAACTGAATTAAAGTTAGAATGGCGAAGGGATCCTCGACTACGAAGCCTAGCAACGTTAACGACGATGGATGGAGTGGTTAGATGCAGCAACTTGCCTAGTATTTTGGAAAAACGATATTAGAAATGATGATCATTAGAATAAATTATTTTATTTATTTTTACTAATTGAAGTATGCCAAATGATATGCACCACCCTGTATTCTAAGTAAATTGTTACAATATCATTATGAATACGTTTTCAAATCGTCATGGATGAGTAACTGCCTCAATATTTATTACGTCAAGTAGGCTTAGATTATTTTGTTTATGGTATTTTTTTTATTTATGGTTAGAAATAATATATACATACAATCATGCAATTTCCCTGGTAGTGTAGGCAGATATGACAAAACGCCAGCTTTTCCTATTTCGACACATATATTTCGCCTCTTCCTCATCCATACACCATCTCATACAGCTGATACGACTCTCTTACTTCTAGCATTTCCTTTTTTCAGATTAAATAAAAAAAATCTCGATCTTCCTTTACCACACCTTTCACTTATCATAGATTTACACTGTATATTTGTTTTGTTACGCTTTCTTTATTTATTGGTTGTATGTGCCTAAACCATCTTCACCTTTTTTCCCTTGCCTTATCCCATCCAATAGGGGTCGATAGCTTGCAACCCTTTCTTCCATCTCTCTTGATCCCTTCAATCACTCGGAGATAGTGCGAGTCTCATCATGTCCTCCACTTTCTTAAAAAAGGTTATTTTTGGGTATCCTGCCTAAACCATCGAATATTACTATTTTTCATATAACTCAAACAGTCAGCGATAAACTCCCCTTCATCCCTTAATACATTATCCCGTTTTCAATCATATATTGTCACTCCACGTATTTTTCTAAATGCACATATTTGTTGAGCATTTTTTCTTTACTTTATTCTGATTTTTTTCACTTCAAAGTTGATACTAAAATAATATTGTTGAATTATCTTAGCAGATTTTGATACTGTGCGGTTTTTGAGGTCATATTGACTGTTTCTTATCGTTTTGATATTTTTCTTAACTCTTGCATCATATGAAAAAACACTACCCAAATAGTGGAATTCCTCAACTAACTTCAATCTTTCATTATTCACCAATGTTATTAATATTCACAAAAAAAAACGTAAATTAAGATGTAAATCGGCCTAAGAGTAAAACCGGTCATCAAGTGAATCCGCCAGGAACCGAACCGGGGGCTCCCGCTTGCTTAGAGTGAATGCTAACCCTTAATTCTACTTGTAATGTTAGTCTCTAAAAATGATTTTCTTTTTATGTATTCAATATGTTTGATTAACATATGTTACTCGTTATTATTACAGGGCGCGCCTCGGCTCCCCATGGGTAGAGTGGGTTTCACAAGAGTTTGCACTGCTGGTCTAGGATGACCATATTTTGATTTATTTTCTAATATATTATTATATATTTTTAAATATTGTCTATCTAATACTTTATATTCCAATAAAATACCACAATAATAATATAATATCAGATTATAGTATTTACCTTAAGAAAATTATGAAAACAATGGTCAATATAAAATATAATTATTTATTCAATAGGCAAAGAAAACACAATTAAATTCTAAGACCAATTAAAAATGACTTATAACTAGGTATGTATGTATTGTATAAATAAATAAATGACCCTAACACTGATTCAAAAAAATAATAATTATTATATTCTCCCTCACTAAGTGTTGCCATAGACATGCAATGCAAAAGTGGATAACTTACCACTTCTTTAGTTTGTCCATACAATGCTCTTCCTATTCCTAACTTCAAACATTATGGTCCCCGCATGTTTTGTCAAATAAACGGATCACATCAACCAATTACGGAAAAGTTGAATACTAACGGATTACATCAACCAATCACGGCAAAGATACTTACTAATACATTGATACATTTTGTATATTACGCACTAAGCTTCTCAATGTATTAAAAAGTGCAAACTCTCATGAAACCCACTCTACAACCAAACTATTGGACTACCCAATTTCTCTCTGGCCATAGGAGCTTTAATGACAAACGTTTTAGCTTCAGACTTGTCCCTTCGCCCTGTTGCAACTTTTGCGCCCATCTGGATTAATCCGCAAAGCACATTCTGTAGCACTGTGATGGAATCGAGTCAGTAATTTTCGAAGGGAACTCCACTTAGAATTACATTGGTCCATCTTCATACGTCCGTCGTCACAACTAATATTTTCACACTCAGTTGTGTCGCCACCGGAGAAGGAGTCCTTTTGGGCAGTTTCTTTTTTTTTTCATCACTAACATATGTGACATTTACTTTATATTCCAATAAAATCCTTACTTACCGTAATAATAATATAATATCAGATTGAGGTATGCACCTAATGACAATAATGAAATCAATGGTCAATATAAAATCAAATTATTTATTCAATAGGCAAAGAAAATATCATTAACACCAATAAATACTAAGACCAATAAAAAATGACTTATAACTAGGTACGTATTGTAAAAATGAATTAATGATCCTTATACTGATTTAAAAAAATAATACTCTAACACTGATGTAAAAATTTTAACTACTCCTAAGGTGATTCATTGAATAATAAATAAAAATCAAGAATATGATATTTACCTCCTCACTAGTGTCCCGTTATGTCTTGATGTAATTATGAACATTCAAAACCACTTCTTTAGTCTATCCACACAATGCTCTTCCTTTTCCTAACTTCGTAACTTCAGACATTATGGTCACCGTATTTTTCGTCAAATAAACGGATCACGTCACCGAATCACGGCAAAGTTGAATGTCAATTGAATACTAACGGATTACATCAACCAATCACGGCAAAGATACTTACTAATACATTGACACGTTTTGTATATTACGCACTAAGCTTGTCAATGTGTTAAAAAGTGCAAACTCTCATGAAACCCACTCTACATGAATATATAAAAACATTTAATCATTTCTCGAATCAAAACACAAGTTTACTTGCTGCTTCAGACATATTTGTTTGTTGGTCCATTTAATTTGAAAAATAAGTTTAATTTGATTAAATAATTTAAACCAAATTTACTTACATAAAATAACAGCGTCTTCAAAATGTTTGTCTTAAATTTATTTTTAACCTGAAAAAGTACGATTATTTAATTTCATACCAAAAGGAGCTGAACTTGTTAAACAGATGAGTGAGAAACAGATGCAAACTTCACATAATGTCTCTATTGTATAATATCTTTAACGGTTTTGACACCCCCTCTTATCTCACCGAAAATATTCAGCTTCTTTCTTATCATAGATTAGCGTCACGCTACATATATTGTTTAGTGGCCTTTCCAGTTCACAGCTCTTCTTTTTTTATATCGTCTTTTACTGTCCATGCAGTGAGACAGTGGAAGCAGTCACGAACCAATGTTAGACTCGCTCCGTCCTTGGCATGCTTTATGAAGCGACTGAAAAACTTAATTTCTGGTCAGTAATACAATATAACGTGTTTCATTCCTGATATTTATTTTCTCTTCAGCATCCATTCCTTTTCTTTTGATTGGTGATATCTCACTTTTACTTTTAAAATGTATATTGTTCATAAATTTTATAAAGATGAATGAGAATATGTCATCATCATCATTGTCAACCAGAGTCGATCTACTGCTGGATGAAGGTCTCCCCAAGTTGACTCCAAATAGTTCAGTTTTTGCTCGTTGATACCATGTGATGCTGCCATGCCTCCTGATTTCATCTACCTTCGGTCTTCTTTTGGGCCTCTTTATGCCTCTTGGGTACCATTTGATTATTTCGGATGTCCATCGGGAATCTGAGATTCTGGCTATGTGTCCTGTCCATTGTCACTTCATTTTCTTGCACACTTTTATAACGTCTTCTACCGTTGTTATATTCCGAATCTAAGTGTTTTGTTTACGGTATCTTTTAGTATATCTCAACATGCACCTCTTCATGTCCCTTTGTGCGGTATGGAGCTTTTGTGTGTTCTTTACTGTGAGCGTTCATGTCTCGCAGCCATACGTAAGTACTGAGAGAATATACTAGTTGTAGACCTTTCGCTTCAAAGAAATTGGGAGATTACTTTTGAAGATGTTGTTCAAACGTCCAAATGAACTCCATGCTAGTTTTATCCTTCGTGCTATTATTTGTTTGATTTTTGATATATTCATTTTTAAACCAACTTCTTTACTGACCTCTGCCAATATTTGAGAACATGTATAGAAGTGGGGAAAGATGTGTGTTGAGATAGGAAAATCGGGTGCTTTTGCCTTTCTGCTTACCTCGACAGGGAGATGATATGATGGTATTACGTATGTACTCGTTTGTTAAAATTATTGAAAACTTTTTAAATTCTTGTCATTTTGGTTTTGGAAGATGGAAGTCATTGCGACTTCTCGTAAATAAAGACCTTATTGTACAACACATTAACTTTATTGTAACACTTCATTATAAAACGATCTTGTAGGCCAGGATCTTCCAATCAACTAGAACCAGACATTACACCTTTTTAAGTAAATTTTGTAAATAAATAAATTAAAAATAAAGACTTAGTCATTTTAACTCAAAAATTAAAGATTGTATTACCTTATTAATTTACAGTTCACAAAGTCTATCCTTTTTCTTTAAAAAAAATCTCACCCTTATATTCTGCATAATTTGGCAGTATTCACGCAGTGTTTTTATAACTTCTTTCGTTTTATTTGCCCTTAGAAGTAGATTTACAAAAAATGTGTGGAGTCCTCTTGCGATAATAAGTGTCGCCATTTGAATAAAAATACCAATTGTCGTTTACTAGGAAACACCTGTGACAAATTAGTCTAATTATTTAGTTACTTAATTTATTTCTGTTTCCTAAATGCCATAATGCTTATTTGAAGAGTTCCCACTCATTACTTATACATGCTAAGAAAATCCACATTTTTAAGGCATTTTTGTTATGAGCTTTCTTTACAATCATTGCCCTTGATGAACTTCGCAGTATAGTTGATACGAAACCTGTCTTCTAACTGGGTGGTTAGAGATTCGATTCCCATTGATACTTAATTTATTTGAAAAAGTAATGATAACTTGTTTTCATTTTCGACCTCATTGATTTTTTTTGTTGGTTTAAAGATATTGTCGCATGGAAATTAACTTGCCAAGTTGTACTGTGTGTAACTTAACTATTAACAGTGTAATACAAAACATTCTGGAGGAATTCTGTTCCAGACTGGAGTTCTGGAAGAATTCTGTTCCATAGTGTATAGTCACTTAAAAATACCACCAAAGAACACCTGGATTAATTTGCCCGATCTACCTCAATCAAACGGTTAACACTCTTATTTAACAAAACTTCATCTTATTTTTTTTATTTTCGATAAAAATTACCTCATAAAATTTAACTCATCAGTTAAATGGACTTTGATTATATTATTTATATTTAAGGCATTAACATTGTAGAGGTTTAAAGACATTGTTATTTGTTTTATCAAACATTGTTTATTCCACTTTTTTAACAGTATAACCCTACCGGTTTCAAGGTTTTCACCTCATCATCAGGGAAGTGCAAACAAGACTTAACAATGAGCACAAACAAGGGTTTTGATTAGTTGAAAGAAAATATTACAGTATCGCTTGAAGCGTATACAGGTAACTGTTAAGCAGATGAATGTATAAATACAAATCCTAACCAATTTAATTTTCTTTTGTTGTCTTCAGGAATACTTTATGAAGCTTTCATCTAGGTTGGTTCACACCTTATTCTCATTGTCCTTCTGCATAAGACCAAGATCAAGACAAATCTCCCTATAGTTATATGTGAGTATGGTGCGGGATAGGCACAAAGTTTGTCTACTTTCAAGTGGACGATGCAATAGTGCGACTATCAACCATCTATTAGGAAGCATTCTTAATACATGACCCAGCTACCACCAGCGCTTCACCTATTATTATTTTTATTTTTTTTAAATAAAAAAAAAATAAAAAAAAAGAATTAAAAAAAGAATAAAAAAAAAAAAAAAAAAGAATTAAAAAACCTAATATACAAACAGTCTAAAAACCTCATACTTTTTAAAATTACATTATTTTTTAATAAATGTTTCATAAATAAATTTTAAGGTTTTATAAAGATTTGTTTTCTTAATATCTCAAATTGTTATACATGTCCCTTACCATTATTTACTGCCGAGCCCTTCAATTGATACCCATCATCATCCTTAGGCATGCACTCTTCAAATTAAAGAGTTTTTTTTTAAGACTTTGGTGACTTCGGCAAATTTCGTGATCTCGAATCTCCAAACTTAAAAAAAATAATTGGTCTGATTTTCATGTTAGCCTTTTAATACAAATAAAGAAGCAACGTTGTATAATACTTTATTACACTTTAATTGTTTACAGCAAAAACAGGTAGGTTTGAAATCACGTAGAAATTTCTTCCAATCAACCAGAAATTACTTAAGTGAAAACAAGATTGTGATATTTTTGCTTATAAAAAAATGGGTTCTCACGGTAATCGAACCAAAAACCCCCGGGTTGAATGACAGAGGTCTTACCGACTAGATCACAGAGGTATACAATGAAATTGTAACAAAATTCGATAATATTGTTGTAAAAAATAAATCAAATTGGGTATTGATAAATAAAAATGAACGTATTGTATAGTCACACATATTTATTGCGTAAATCATTTTTAAGTACAATTGTATACATCGTTATTTAATATTATAATTTAAAGCTAAATATTCGACAAATTCAAGACAAATGTAGAGTTTTACAAAATAAGTATTTGTCATTCACTTAAACACTTCTTTTCAAAATATTTCTAAAGAAAATAACCCGTTATATTGCTAACTTCTTAAAATAATTTCTCTCGATGTCAGTGAAAATATAGTTTTTGAGAAAGAGTAGCCAAAACCATGAAAGTAAAAGAAAGGAAGGAAATATAAGGAAAAGAATAGTAAAAATATATCTTAAGATACTAGAATAAAATATAAATTAAAAATATATTAAAATAATATAAATAAATAAAGTTTCTTAATGAAAAACTACAAAAAATATAAGAGATCGTTTAAGTTCTAAGATATATTTTTAAGTGTTATAGAAAAGATTTTTAAATATTCAATTTGCACTTTTAATAGCTTATGCATTAAAAATATCACCAAAAAAATATATTTTGATGATTATTATCACAAAAAGATATGTTGATTATTAACATCAGCAAAAGATATTTTGATTTTTATCATCAGCAAAAGATAATCATGAGGAAAATATTATGTTAGCAGAATGCTTTTGTTTTAAGAAAAAAAAATCGATACCTAAATTTATAACTACTCGTATATAGATTAAGTCATACTAAAATACATAAATCTACAAAATATAAAAAGCATTTAAAAGAATGGAAAACAAACTAAATAAAAGTACCCGTAAGTTTTTATAATCTTGACATATTCTTAAAAAATCGTTTGAAATATTTAGGTGAAATAACATTTTGATTTAATTTTATTCTTCTTAAGAAATGTCACATTCTTACAGCTTTTGTCAAAAATGTAATTCCGTCACCACAATACAGAGAGATCGAATAACAAAAAAGCTATATTGTTAAAAGCATTATAACAATACTCAAAGAAAACACGTTTAGTAAATAAATTAAAAATGATAAAAAAGAGATAGTTTATTAAGTTAAAAGCCAAAAGTGTTAGTGTTGATAGATTCAGTAAAATAAAAGAAGATATTGAAAGTGAAAGAACAAGTTAGAATTAAGAACCAAAATGACCTGCAAGACGATCAAGTTTCTAACTATCGTTGTCAAGTATTTATAAATGAACTATAGAACACGAAGATTTGGATCGAACGGTGGTATCTCTTCCTCACAATACGCTTCCATGATAAACAGGTGTTAACTTATGATTTCATGGTAAGTCAATTATTTTAAAGATCCTGTTTTAAAAGTTTTCTTACAGCTTTATCTTGCACACTCCTGTTGTTGACAATTAACTATTCTATCACATCTTGGGTCTATATGTAACGATATACATTTTTTTTTATATCACATGATCTTAAACTGTTTTTCTATTTTCTTTCTAAACGTTGCCATTTTGTTAAAATAATCTATCCGTATTATAAAAACTCTCCTTAAAGCATCTAACATATTCTTTTCTAATTTTCTTTTGAGTAAAAATGTCACCGCAATCATCCCTAATACGTTTCATTAGAGACATATGGATGCTATAAAAGCCTATATACGGATCAATTCACAGTTCGGCACTCTAAGTCCTCGTACATGAACCCTCTAAACTACGAATCTATCTACACTCGTACGTATGATGTAGAAAGGGTATCCAATTCACTGAGTATCTTGCGGACGATAAAACAACGAATTTATAGACTAGCAATCAGGTGGTATCCTCAATGCTTGACATCATTACTTCCACCACCTCACCATAATTGTAATGATTGTTATCTGAACCCCATTATATATTCTTATGGCATCTGTTTTCAAAACTGAAAAATCTTTTTTCTAGGGTCTTGGTACAAACCAAGATTCAAAGCAATATATTGTACTATACTTAAGTTGTTTACTAAACAACCTGGTGAGTTGATTGTAATGTGGCATATTTTTCAAACTAACTAAAACCCTTTTAAAAGAAAAAATGGACACTAATGGGAATTGAACCCGCAACCCCCAGATTAAAAGACAGGAGTCTTGTCAACTAGGCAACGGAGGACATCTATAGTAAGTAAGGTAGTATGCAGGTACCAAACTGCATAAATTTCACCATACTGAACTTATTTCTTCTTTCACCAAGCGCTGTCCGCAATATATCATTGTAACAAATCTCGGCGTCCATTATTAATATCTTGCATAAGAATAATTCTTAGTTGCTGAATGCAAAAAGCAATCATGACATCTTGATTCAGTTCTGACATTTGTCTTGATCTTGTCTGTTGCAATAAAATAAATGATGTTCTAGCATATTATTAATATAATAATTATTTACATTATCAGTCATGAATATTGCCTTAACGATCGGTATTTGAGCACAGTTCTTCAAGCCATGAGTCGTACAAGAAATAATTACCAAGGATGGTAAGGCCCTGGTCCATACGATTTATGAGAAGCGGCTGCAACAGCTGCGAGGTGCTCGGCTTTTGCGTGTGCTACTTCCGGAGTATCTTTAAGATTCTTTCCATCATGAGTTAGTTCAATGTGAGCTTGTGGTCCATGGTATCTCAGACCATCATCCCAAGCTTTTGGTGCTGGAGCCCATTCAGCCGGAGCAGGTCCCCATTTAGCAGGCGCTGGTCCCCAAGAAGCTGGTTCTGGGGCCCATGCTTTGTCTGCAGGTGCAGCGGCATGCGCTGCTTCTAATGCTGCGAAATGAGCTGCTTTAGCGTGTGCAACGTCAGCAGTGTCAATAACTCTTCCATCGTGTCCAAGAGGTGCTGGTTCGTACTTGTATACTGGAGCGTATTTTGCTGGTCCCCATGGTGCGGGTCCTCCATCGCTCCATGATCCTTTATCTTGTGATTCAGCGAGACCTTCACCCTTCCAGCTGCCATCATCGTAGCTCCAACCACTTGCTGAGACCACCACGGCCATGCAAAGAAAACTAGCGATGTGCTGGAATAATGAGAAAAAGGTTTATTTATTCGACTTGTCATATAAAGTATCCGTAGAAATATTGTAGCTAACAAAGAAGAAACAAAGCAAATTCAAGACCAAAGATATCCTTTGTATGAACACCAATCTGCAGAATTGAGATTGGAATCTAGGAATATCTTCATGAAGAGGACGCAATACCTGACGATTCCTCCTGATAATATAAGGGGGATTAGATGCAAGTGATTATACAGAGATGGGGTTTCTTGGATGAAAGTAGCTCTAAAGACGTCAAAGGCTCAAAATAAGACAGCGAAGAAATCTCCACGCTCTTTCAATCTTCTATGTCAAGCTGGCCTGTTTCTTAGTTATTATCTGAGTATTTGCATAAAATGTTAAATAAATAAATATAATTGTGGGGTTATCTAGTTCTCGCAACACAAGCTTACTTGCCCGAACATCAAGACTACATGTGTATGGCAACACTTGATCGATGCGAATGACAGGGCATTGGGATCTTCCTTGTCTCCTACTTTCAACATCAGGCATAGTTAATAATTGATAATTCGAACATGGAAATTAATGATTAAATATTTAAAAATTATAAGGGTGCATGAAATTATAAGGGTACATGAAATTCATTAAAAAAGGAATTAAATTTATGTATTTGTATTTCGTAAAGCGAAATATGCAAGTATTTCATTAGTAAGTTTTGTAACGTTTGACAACATAAGTGACCTAGTGGATATAACGATTATATTTCGGCCGACAGTTTCACGTTCGATTCCCGATGGTTAAAAAAATAATCCCAGTGTAGTTTAGTTCGTTGACAATGTTATTACCACCTTTCTGTAACCGGAAGTATTTCCATTAGTCACACATCTACTCCAGTAGATCACAGTCGGGAAGCTCAAAAGACAATGTTGTCTTCCGGCTACGCTCTTTAACGTGTCTGAGTTACCAATTCTGAGCAAGTGAATTGAATTAGTAGTCAATATATTTTTTTAAATGTGACGGTTTCTTTGTAAAACAAATTATTTCAATTTTTTCCAAAGGTTTCAACTTTTACTTTATGGGACTACATATAAGAATAGTTACAATAAATTACTTTGTTTTTCAACTAATTATTTTAATCCCCGCTACACGTATTTCTTTAATCTATCCCAAGACGACCTCCGTCGCCTGGTGGTAAGACACTTGTCTGCCGATCCGGAGGTTGCGGGTTCGATCCCCGCTGAAACCCATATTTTTTTAAATAGGATTCCAGTCTGGTTAACACTTAAGGCCTATAAAAACAGCTTTCTGGTTGGTTGGAAGAGATTGCCACATGGCAATAAACTCGCCAGGTAAAAAAAAAAAAAAAAAGACTGAAGAGAAAGAAAAAATATTATTCATTTAAAAATATTCACAAATTATTTCTTTTTCTTCTAACTGGTTTATTTTTACACATTGATTCTGGATAATTTAAAATAATATATAAAAATATAGTTACAAAAAAGGTTTACAGCCCCATGATTTCGTGTCTTTCTAAATATTTTTCTTATATCAAAATAAACATTTTTTTTAATATCATTATTAATGATTTTGATGACTGCTTACGAAAATGACATATATTTAAAAAAAAGTAAAGATTTATAAATAATTATTTTTAATATTATCTTGAACCACTATTTGAGAACCACAAGTCTTCCGGTTGCAGAAAATGAATAAGACTTCCGTTCAGCAATAAATAGTTAGAATAATATCTGCGTTTGTAACAAGGCTATTTTTTGTCAAGCGAGGGAATCAAACCCCGGAACCACGGATTGGAACTGTAGCAATACCAAATACACTTGTCAAGAAAGTGTAAAGCACGAATGTGCAAAAAAAAATGTAACACTTTTTTCCACCGGTGCAAAAAATGCGGCACGATTTTTGTTATTGTATTAAATAAGATCATTAAAATTTATGTCTCTTTATTTTATGACTACCAATACTGAATAATCGGTGGTTTTAAATTAAAACTTCTCTAAACTGAGCAAAACCTTTAGAAGATACGAGTAGTTAAGTAACTTCAGGAGTATACGTGTTAATACATGTATAAACCTTTAGAAGATAGTTAAGTAACTTCAGGAGTATACGTGTTAATACATGTATAAACCTTTAGAAGATAGTTAAGTAACTTCAGGAGTATACGTGTTAATACATATATAAACCTTTAGATGATAGTTAAGTAACTTCAGGAGTATACGTGTTAATACATATATAAACCTTTAGAAGATAGTTAAGTAACTTCATGAGTATACGTGTTTAGTAATTTTATATTTGTTGTTCCGCGGAAAGGGGACAATAAATGAGAAAAAGTTCTTTCGGAAAGAGATACAACTTTCAGACCGATTTCGTCTTCATCAAATAAATTGACTGTTCCAAATTGAGTCAATAGGATGAGATATAAATAAATAAATGATAAATAAATATACATACGTTATAAGTTTATTGATAACAATATAGTATGTACGTAATATATATAAACTAGTTGCAGCCCGTGAAATATTCACGGAAGTAAAACAAATTCTACATTTATGAAAATATATATTCATAAATGAAAAATTTGTTTATATACGAGTATATCATTTATACATCGTACCCTTTTGCGCCGATTCAAAAGTTGTTAGCTAGGTATTTAAAATTCGTTCAGTATCACGGATCCACCGAGATTCAAATTTCGAATTACTTTCGGAGAGAATCTAAGTATTCCTCTCTCGCTCTCTTGTATTCAAAATTCAATTCTCCTATTCTTTCTTTGACGACAGCCGTATGGGTTTTGGCCTATTTATACTATGATACACTTCAAAAACTCATATATTTTGGTAAAACTTTTAAAATTGCTGTTTCTGTGGCGTGGAATGTTCTACCTCAAAGTATTTGAGATACGGATGGCGTGTGCAGCTTTAGGAAACACATGATGACATTCCCTTTTGGGTAGTTTTATCAAAATTTATCATTGTATATGAACTATTCGTAAATTTCGACTAAACTGAACGTGTTACTATTACATATAAGAAGATATATAAAGGTTTCATTGTATTGTAGTTTGTCTTTACTTTGTAAGTTTTACGCGGTTTTCTTACTAAACATGTTTAACTTAACATATGTAGATGCTTTGAAAATCCTTAATTTATGGCCGCAAATACCATCTTCCTACCCTTACAAAATAATTTAACTTATAAAATAAATATTTATTTTGTGAACTCGATTTTGTTAACTCAACTTTAAAATAAATATTGATTTTGTGATATTTTTAATCTTTTCATTGTACTGGGTTTTAATCCTATGTTAGAGTACTGTTGAGAAGGGTTTACTCTCTAAACGGCGCTTTATAAATTGTCCTTTCCCAATCAGTTTCCCAAATAAGGTACCACATGAAACACAATACTGTTCCAACACATCTACTGACAGCTGAATCTCAAAACTATGCAATCTTCCCTCGTTATCATTATTTATTAAACGCTATATAATTTATTAAAGTTTATACTTATTACTTTTCAGTCATACGTTGTTTTTGCACAAAAAGTTGCGCCACAGTTGTTAAACAAAAAAAAATATAACACGTTGCAATATTTTTTATTTGAAATATTGTTCGTACTATATTTAATACTTTCCTTTACCAATCTCCCTTCAAGAAATTTAAATTCAAACGTTGACCTAAAAGTACTCTTAAATAAATTTCTATGTCGCACTGCAATTCTCTTTGCATAATTTTGCATTTAGTTGCGTATTATTGCGTAACCATCAATCTACTTCTTGAGGAAATAAGATCAACTATAGAATTTAATTGCATATTTCAATAAATAGCACAAAAAATCTCTATTCACTATATTTTATTATGATAGAGAATATGTCCAATATTTTAATGATGTAATTACAATCATTTTATTACATAAACCTTAATCAAAATGTTTGTTTTAAGACAATCGTATTGTTATACAATATATCACGTAATTTTGTCGGTTATTAAAGAGGTAGGCGCTATAACATAGAAACACTTCACTTTGAAAGCTTCTACCGATTAAGAGCATTTACAATGAAAAAAATATATTTGTGTAGCCTGTTTCGGATGAAACATCACAGCAATACTAATAATAAAATTAAAATGACAATTTATATAGCGCCGTTAACAGAGTAGTCTCTTCTCAAAGGCGTTCGAACTTGGAGTCAAACTCACTATTATTGACAGATTAAAAATATTACTAAAAAAGGTGTGAGATAGGAAGGTAGTGTCTGCGACCATTATATTAAAAACTTCCTCGTATCTTCCTTGTATGTTTACAAAAAACCTATTTGGTAAGAAAACCACGGAAAATTTACCAAATGAATATGAACGAAGAAACCTTTGTAGATTTTCCGGTGTATGATAGTAACACATTCGACTTAAGATGTAGTATTGTTTTCAAATAACTTTATTTATCAATTTTAGTTCAGTTTAGTACTTCACAATCCAGTGTAATCAACAAAAGAAGATCGAAATAATATGTACAGTACTCGGCGGTAGGTAATACACATCGGGCTTAAGAAAGAGACTGTCGTTCAAAATCGGCTAACTTCGACTTTGTAGAGCGTCGTCTCTGTCGCACGATGCGCTAACAGTTCGGTCCGGTAACGATTAACTAATCGCGACGGAACACGTATATGAATGACAGAGACGACGCTCTACAAAGCCGAAATTAGCCGATTATGGCCGAGAGTCTCTTTCTTAAGCCCGATTTGTATTACTTACCGCCGGATACTGTACTCGTACTTGTTATTATCTACCCAAAGAGATTTCTTCTTCGGCGCCAATACACCCGAGGGCGATAATAATAGCAGCGATGAACTTCAGGGGAGAAGGAACATGACTCGCAGTGCAGTAAACGTACTTATATAACGACCTAAGGTCTGAAGTTAAACACTCAAACATTGATTGAGGCATCGGTGGTTCAGTGTTTTTTAGATTTATAATAAAACAGACAAATTTTAAACAAGTGATTTAAATATTAGTAGCTATTAAACATAAATTCTTAGAGCGTAAATTGATGTAGAGTTATAACGAGATAGCGCTATACAAAGTCTTAGTGCTACTTTTGTTTCTCAATAATGAAAACAAGAGCTTTTGTACAGTGCCCGGCGGTAAGTAATACACATTGGGCTTAAGAAAGAGGCTGTCGGCCATAATCAGCTAACTTCGGCTTTGTAGAGCATCGTCTCTGTCCCTAGAACGCTTGACAACGACTGACAAATCACGACGGAATACGTGTATGAATGATAGAGACGACGCTCTACAAAGCCGAAGTTAGCAGATTATGTCCGACAGCCTCTTTCTTAAGCCCGATGTGTATTACTTACCGCCGGGTACTGTACACGGTTGAGAAATAAAAAGAATTTATTATAAAATAATAAGCCTTTAATCTAATGGGGATGATTAATAAAGGCTATTTTTTTAAATCATTTACTTGGTAATCGTGAGAGATATAACATGATGTTATATGATTTTTTTATCACTGTGTAGGGTTTTCAGATTCCTGAAAAAGTTTAAGAATTCCTTGAGATGATTAGACAGTGTTCAAGGTACTGGATATTACAAATATTGTAATCTCTCAATAATAGTTAAGAAAATGCCTGCTTATCAACTCGAACTCGTTGAAACTCGATTTTTTAAAACGAGTTCGGTATGGTTTTTACTAAACGTCTCTTAAAAAATATGTTTAGTTGGTTGGAAACTCGCTAGGTGGTTCAGTATATAAAAAAAAAGTGTATTATATACAATAACAAAATATGAAAGGTTACACCCGATTTCATATAATACTATGGTTCCGAAGCTAGAATAAATTATATTTACAAAACTGAATTTCGAGGCTGGATTAAGTAGCCGCTGCCTCTGATTGACGAGATATGTAAGTATGTAACATAAACAAAAAGATTCTTATTCCTTAAAAAATAAATAGAAAAAAGTATCGTCATCTTTATTCGAAATAATACGATATACGAACGCTATAAAAAAACTAGAGCCTTATCCACTCGAGCAATATAGTATATTGAGTTTATAAAAAAAGTATTATAAAACAAACTTACCAAACAATTCATTCTGCTATTAAAATAAACTTCTTGTCGATAAAAAAAACAAACAAATTGTTTTGACTAAGATACAATGAACACTAGAGTTGATATACTATTGAAAGCCTATTCAAACGAAAACTGCTCTCTGTGCTGTAAGGAAGTTTTGCAGGAGATATATACTTCTCGGCTTAAGCCCCCACGCTCCCATAGGCGGGGCACATTCCGATACAGTTAAAGCAAAGGAAGGATTATTTCGTATAAGGCCGTTTGACTGGCCATTTTATCTAGGACGCATTGCAATAATTATTACCGATGAAGATGTTTTTTTATATAATTATATTTTATACTTATTGAGTAATTATTTTCAATTGCTTTTGAACAGGGTTGCCAAATATTATTAGTATCCTTCTGCGTATAACTCTACTCTAGTTACACACCAATATAAGACTCGCTCCGTCCTTGGCATGCTTTAAGAAGCGACTGAAAAAACTCTTAATTTCTAGTCAGTAAAATAACGTGTTTCATTCCTGATTTTTCTTTTCCTTTCCTCTCCACCATCCCTTCCTTTCCTTTTGATTGATGATATCTCACTTTATATGAAAAATAATGTTCGGGTGATTGTCCGTCTTTGTGGGGCTCATGGGCATGGGCATGCTCACGTATGTGTTTATGGATTTCGTAGGGATGGATAGTCATTTGAATGATTTATGCGACCATGTAACTTGCTTCATTTACTTTTGTCTGGTTGATTGGAAAAGATTGCCGCCTGGCAATAATCCCGCCAGATTGTATTGCAATAAAAGTATTAAATAAATAAATAAAAAAACTCTCTTTTGGGGAAATAGAGAGAACGTATCTCCATGTGGTGCTGGATAAGAATGTTACGAATTCCATGAACAGCAAGATGAAAAGCGCCTCCATTCTCGAAGAACTGAGAACCACTGACTGTCGACAATTAAGCTTCGAGAAGATTATTTGGGCACATTGCTCGTGGCCATGGAGACAGTTTGGAGAGGTTTGTGGTTACTGGAGGCTTGGAAGGACGAAGCACAAGAGGAATAATACCAATGAGTTGGAATGACCAAGTGAGAGATGCAACTGGACTACCCTTAACAACCATCAGCATGACCAGGCGACTCAGCAGGATCCATATGTCTGTGGCATTTGTGAAAGGAAGTGCGTATCTTGGATCGGGCTGTTTTCTCACAGAATATCACACGATCGACGTGAGGGAACTGTTCAAGATTAACGTTGGAGTGGCGAGGGGATCGTCAACTACGAGGACCGGCAACGACGACAACCCTTAACAACCACCCTTGAAGCCGCGGAGGGTAAGGATAGATGGAGGGGAGTCGTCGGAGGATTTCATGGAAGTCACGATGCTCAGTCATGAGCTAAACGATAGTATGATGACCTCCACACTTTTCTATCCAGGCATACTCACTTCTCTCTCAGTTTAATAGATTTCGTATGATGACCTCTATTGTGTAATTGACCGTTTACCCAAGGGTTTTGGGTTTATTTTCGATACAACCCAAAAAAAGAGTACAAGTTTGTTGTTGCACTCTGACGTGCGGTGGTATTACCAACTTGTGCGATGATAAACAGGGAGTTTCATGCATAGCTGAGAGATTCTGTCGTTTAAAGCAGTGGTCCCCAACCCCCGGGCCGCGGCCCGGTACCGGGCCGTGGACCAAATGGTACTGGGCCGCGCAAGGGCCTGCTTAAAAATCAAAATTACTTTTGAAAAATCGAACATACCCAATAAAACTTAATTATAAGGTAGCCTTAAAACTATGTTCGAGACAACAACTCTGCCAGTGTTCTGGATTAGAGTCATGGCGGAATACCCTGAGATTACCACCACAGCACTAAAATCCCTATTGCCATTTCCGACATCCTATCTATGTGAAGTGGGGTTTTATGCAGTGACAGCAACCAAAACAAAACAAAGAAATAAACTGGACATACGCAAGACACTTCGGGTGTCACAATCTCCTATTACCCCCAGATGGAACCATCTCGTTTCAATGAAGCAAGCTCAGGGTTCTCATTGATTTGGCATTAAGTTAAAATATTAAATCTGTTTTTATTCATTTTTAAGGGGTAACTATTTTATTTTGAAGGCATGTTTAAAGACGATTCAATTAAAAATATTAAATCAAAACATATAAAACTTCAACATCAAAACTTTTAAAGAAAATAGATAAATAACTTTCAAGTGAATATACTATATCTGCAAGATATCAGAATAACATTAAAATCCCGATATTAAACCCTAAGCATTCTCAAAATTCTTTTCTCTATCTTGGAAAAAAATACTTTCAACCTTCCGTTGAACCTTAAAAATATTGAAAATACCCATGAATCCAAAAGAAAATTAAAAAATTATCTGAAACTTAATAATCCTTCATTGTTATTATATATTTTTTCTTCATTTTTCCCAAAAACCTTGTGTTTTCTCTACTATTATTTGTCACTATAACTTATGTACCACAGTTGTAAATTTTATTATTATATATTGTACAAATATATTGTTATTAAATTTAAAAAAAAAACTACATTCAATGTGTCCCCCCTCCCCCCCCACAGTGGGCCGCGGTAAAATTATGAAACGTTGACCGGTCCGCGGCGACAAAAAGGTTGGGGACCACTGGTTTAAAGGATCGGTTGATGGAGCTGAAGATAATATGGTGTCCGGGTTACATTAATTAATGTGTCTAATGCGATATGGGATGTATTTAAGGGTACCATAAAATAAATGAAAATTATTAAAATATCTTTATAGTATATTATATATTATTTATAGTCAAGGCATTATTTAAACTGTGGATGTTTAAAGAAATTGTTATTTATTTAGTCAATCACTGTTTATTTCACCTCATCATCAGGGAAGCATAACCAAGACTCCCCTGATGATAAGGTGATCTTGAAACCGGTAAAGTTGTTTAACAGTGTTTCAATAAACAAATTACAGTATCTACGAGTATAAAGTCTAAGATCTACTCTTGTTTAAATTTCCCTCGAATTTCTTCAACTAATCTTTATGTATGAAAGTGAACAGCATAATTCCTTCACATCTTCATACATGAAGGTGAACAGCATAAATCATTCACATACTCCACATCTTTATGTATGAAAGTGAACAGCATAATTCCTTCATATACTCCACACTTTATGTATGAAAGTGAACAGGATAATTCCTTCACATACTCCACATCTTTATGTATGAAAGTGAACAGCATAATTCCTTCACATACTCCACATCTTTATGTATGAAACTGAAGAGCATAATTCCTTCACATACTCAACATCTTTATGAATGAAAGTGAATAGCATAATTCCTTCACATACTCCACATCTTTATGTATGAAACTGAAGACCATAATTCCTTCACATAATCAACATCTTTATGAATGAAAGTGAATAGCATAATTCCTTCACATACTCCACACCTTTATGTATGAAACTGAAGAGCATAATTCCTTCACATACTCAACATCTTTATGAATGAAAGTGAATAGCATAATTCCTTCACATACTCCACATCTTTATGTATGAAACTGAAGAGCATAATTCCTTCACATACTCAACATCTTTATGAATGAAAGTGAATAGCATAATTCCTTCACATACTCCACATCTTTATGTATGAAACTGAAGAGCATAATTCCTTCACATACTCAACATCTTTATGAATGAAAGTGAATAGCATAATTCCTTCACATACTCCACATCTTTATGTATGAAACTGAAGAGCATAATTCCTTCACATACTCAACATCTTTATGAATGAAAGTGAATAGCATAATTCCTTCACATACTCCACATCTTTATGTATGAAACTGAAGAGCATAATTCCTTCACATACTCAACATCTTTATGAATGAAAGTGAATAGCATAATTCCTTCACATACTCCACATCTTTATGTATGAAACTGAAGAGCATAATTCCTTCACATACTCAACATCTTTATGAATGAAAGTGAATAGCATAATTCCTTCACATACTCCACATCTTTATGTATGAAACTGAAGAGCATAATTCCTTCACATACTCAACATCTTTATGAATGAAAGTGAATAGCATAATTCCTTCACATACTCCACATCTTTATGTATGAAAGTGAACAGCATAATTCCTTCACATGCTCCACATCTTTATGTATGAAAGTGAACAGCATAATTCTTTCACATACTCCACATCTTTAAATCTCTTCATACATCCCCTGTAATATACCACACTTCTTTATTATTACCGTGTTTTATAATATTACACATCGTCACGTTACATATTTTTCTCGTTGCATGTATTTCAAGAAAATTTATTCGGCACCTTTCTATTGAATACCATACATCAAAGTAAGCACTAAAATACTATTATCAGCCCACAATTACGGTATATATTTAAACTGATTGATATTTTTCCTCAGTATGTAAAGAAAAAAGCTGAACATTAAAGAGACAATTTAAAAAAAAAATCATATTTTATTTAGTTACACACGACAATAAATATACACAATTTGAGAAAAAAATAATGGATCTGGGTGTGTTACCTTTCATTTGTCGTGTCCCCAATAAACTAGGCTTTTGCCTGTATCTCACTGAGGACAATGCCTTATTACCAACGATATAGTCTGAAGGTTGGCGCAGATCTCAGTTGATTAGGGCAACAAAGATCAATTTGTGACCCCAAGAACACGGAAGAAGACCACTTGCCAGATCGAAACAAAGGCTTTTAGATAACGTGCAGAAAGATCTTAGGAGACTGGGAGGAAACGACGACTGATCGAGAGGCTCGGAGAAAATCTTTCCGGAAAATAAAACTTTATGTGACCTTCGTAACCTAGTTGACAAGACGCCTGTTTCTAACCAGGTTAAAAAAAGGTTTCTCTGTTTGGTTTTAACTGAAGACCTCATAAACATATATCTGATTGATTGGAAGGAATCACCACATGACAATTATCCCACAACGTTGTACTGCATATAAAGAAAGTGTTATACATGATTTGCTCGGGTGCTGCTATAGCTGTCAAACGTAATTTGTTTCTTAAAAATGGATTCAAGAGCCAAGCTAGAGTGACCTCGAAGAGAGTTCTCAATTAAAAAAAAAAATCTGTTTGACCATTTGAGGTAGGCCGATAAAATGACGTTCTCTTTGACAAAGTTAGTGGTAAACACATGCTTTGAAACTTGGGAGTTTGCGGGTTCGTTTCCATATTTTTTTAATTGTTCCAGTTTGGTCAGTATGTTTTTTTCAAATATCTTTCTGTCTTGTTTGAAGAGATTGTCATATTTCAATGAACTAACCAGATTGTAATATATATTGTATACAACTAAAATGTGATGCAAAGTTGAGTCTGTTTATTGTGTTAACCATCTACTTCTTTGGGTTTGGGTTAGTAAGAAACAATGTGGAAAATTGTATATAATTGTTAATCTTCGACTAAAAGAGGTCACGTAAATGATTACACAGACTAAACGAGCAGGTATAATTAGTACTGCGATGGGAGTATCTGTATCAAATGTTAAAAGGTCTGCATGGCATTGCTCCATATGAAAGGAGATTGTTTGGTTAATCATTTAGGTATTATGATCGCAAATATTAGTTTCAAGTTATGTTCTCTTAATAACAAATATTATATTTTCAAAGGTGACAAAAGGTGACATCTCATTAAGTCCTCTAATGAGATGTCACCTTTTGTCTGTTACAGATTTGTATTTGAGAAATTATATAACGTTAGAAGAACACTGAAACAAAAAATATTACTTCTAGATATGTATAGTACCCGGCGGTAAGTAATACACATCAGGCTTAAGAAAGAGACAGTGGGCCATAATCGGCTAACGTCGGCTTTGTAGAACGTCGTCTCTGTCGCACGATTGACTGACAAATCGCGACGAAACACGTGTATGAATGACAGAGACGACGCTCTACAAAGCCGAAACTAGCCGATTATGGCCGAAAGTCTCTTTCTTAGACCCGATGAGTATTACTTACCGTCAGTAGAACTTTGAAATCTATTTCATCTCTTTGAATAAATTGCTTATTCCGAATCGATCCAATATTCATTGGCAAGTTTTCTGCGAATTTCATGGAAATACGTGTATCTTTTTTTAAACATATGCCACTGTGGGTAAGTGCCTAATTTAATAGCCGCAGCCCCTACCTTCCTATCCGTACACTCCATTTATATGTATTAATTTGTAATATTTTTTATTTGTTTCAATATCTCCAAGAGCTTATTATATCCATAAGTATGTGAGAGTAAGCCCGAGGTCCCTGAACTGATCACAGTTTTCCATTCGTTACTGTCAACTGTAACCAACTCCCGTATGCTTTTTTCCCATCAGAACTCAAGTTTCTTTTACTGATCCCTAATACCCCTGCCTTATATAATGCCACCGCTGGGACATTCGAGAGAATGCAAAGACCTAAAAAATAAACAAAAATCAGCGTGATAGATAACATACTATACATGTAATCGATCACGCCATTTCCTTGTCGGTGTAGTCAGAGAAGGCAGAACGCTAGACTTTCCTATCTCGACACACATCCCTCGCCCTTACATCATACAACTCCTACATTTTCTCTGATTTACTATGTTTTCCTCTTAAAATACCGTTCACTTGATCCAATCACACTTTCCTAGGCCTTTCTTTACCACACCTTTTACTTACACTTGCACTGTATATTTGTTTTGTTCGTCTTTCTTAATTCATTCGTTCTATATGCCTCAAGCATCCCAGAGTGATCTTCTTCATGTTACTCAACACATTATCATCACGTTCAAATTCATCCCAAATCACTATGTTCCATATTCCATAACATATTGTCACCACATGTATTCTCCTTAGTGCACACATTGCTAGAGCATTTATTTGGCTCCTTTTAGCATTTTTTTACGTCAACGTTTCACTCCCATACATCAAAGATGGTCCTTAAATACTGTAGTGGATTTTCGTCTTAGCAGATTTTTTTACTGTACGGTTCGAGTATATATGTTTTAATGCCCCATTAAATTTGTTTCCTATTGCTTTTTTTTCTGGGTTACAATCCTAGGATTGGTCTGCACCAAGCACTCGATCCCTCCACTCATCTCTGTCATCCGCCAGTCTCTTCATCTCCTGGTAGCTGCCACAGCGCACATCCCGGACCACCCGGTCCATGTAGCTATATCTAGGGCGGCCTCTATGGTTATTGCCCTCAATTATTCCTTCGACGATGGTAAGGAGCAGGCCTGGGTGCCTGATGTTATGGCCTATCCAACTGGATCGTTGTTGGGCAACTCTATTTATGAGTTGCCTTGTTTCTCCAGCCCCGCTCAATACCTCGTCGTTTCGAATGTGATCTGACTAATGAACCCTGGCCATTCCTATTGCTACACGTCTTATAATTAACTTCGTAATTCTTCCACTATCTGATATTCCACTATTTAGGTGCATGGCCGCGCGGTAACGCGCTGGACTTCTGTGCGGAAGGTCGTTAGTTCGAACCCCGCGCTGTGCTACTCCCCTCGAACGACACAGGCACTTTTTCCGACTAGTGTTCGAGAGTTTTGAGGATAACTATGATTTCGCTCATATCTATTCTTTTAAACTAATAATAACAATGACGACCTCAGTGGGATAGCGGTATGACGCTTGTTTCCCAACCCGGAGGTAGCGGGTTCGATTCCCGTTGGAACCCTTGATTTTTTTAAAAGGATTCCAGTCTGGTTTTTACTTAAGCCTTCTTTAACATTTTTCTGGTTGGTTGGAAGATATTGCTGCATAGAAATAAGCCCGCCAGGTTGTACTGTAAAATATTTCTTCTGGACTGTAGGTAGACCAATGAATTGGATGCATTCAAGGGGTTTTTAAGTTAATTAGATTAGAACGTTTTTAAAGATACCTTAGTTAAAAACTAGACTGCGATCGTTTTTAAAACAAATTGGGGTTTGGCGAGCATCGATCTCGTAACTACTTTGTTGAACGACAGATATCTTATCAAGTACGTCACGGAGGTCAGAGGGTCATAAGAAAAACAAAACAATATAAATGTAATTTATCAGTGTATTTAATTGTGCTTTATTTGATGCCTGGCATCACCCATGATAAAAAAGGGCAATTTATAAAACGCATAGAAAACAGACTTTCCTAAAAGTCGCTCTAACTCGGGAATTTTACCCATTATTATTGACAGATTAGAAATACTATTATATATAAAAACTTTTTGACTGTAAGGATTTAAAAATGTGGTCATTAAACAAAAAAAAACTTCCCTTTATCTGCATCTGTTTAAAAAAACCACTGAAAACTTACCAAGTAATAAATAATTCACATCTCGAGGCAGCCAAATATCGTACCATCGAAATGTTCCTCGAGTAAACGAACATTAACAAGAAATAAAGATCGTCAATTCATTAAAATTACTTCGTCTTATGACTTTTCCAATAGTAAAACTCATGTGTTAAAATGATGAAAAATACATAGTTATAGACTAAAACCGATGAAGAAATAGACTTTATGAAATACTGTGCACAGCTGCAGTTACCCAATTTACTTTAAGTGTAACTTAAGACTGTTATCGTTTAAATTAAAAGTACCTTTGTCAAGTCTCAGTTAAGTGGGTAACAAAACATTAAGTAAATATATACATTTCTTACTTATATATGTTAACATTATTATCTCATAAGAGGGCAAAACAAGTAGGTACGTATGTAGGTGCTTACCTTGAAATTTAAAAGTACAACTTAAACCTTAGAAGTACAACTTAAACCTCAGTACAACTTAAACCTCAGAAGTACAACTTAACACTCAAACCTACAAGTACAACTTAAACCTCAGAAGAAAGATGAAAGTTTTTAATTACATACATGTATATCATATACTACATCGTTTTCCTGTCGGGGTAGGCAAATAAGTGAGACCGCCAAACTCCTGTAGCGACAAACATCTGTCACTTATTTTACATCCAAACAATTCCAACTTCCTTACTTTTGTATTCTGATGTCTCAAAATGTTATTCACTTTAAAACAATACTTTCCTTGGCCCGTTTCAAGGACACCTTCCACACTCATTTGCACTATATATTTGCTTTGTTCTTTATTCATCATTTATGCATCTTATAATACATGCTCAAATTATCTAAGAATGCTCTTTTTGATCTTTTTAAATACACCAACCTTAACCTTTCCCTTCCTGTGCTAAAACAATCGGCCCGTTCCGGTGTTATGTCAATACACATCAATACATATGTAAAAATGAGCGATTTAAAACCGGAAAAATAATAATATTCATAGCCAATCGCTTAAATAAATTAAATTTGAAGTCAAAAGTGATAATAATTGAAATTTAATTGCTAAACACATGAAAAAAAAAACATCGGCCAACGTTCACAAATCGGGCAAAGCGACCGACCACCTCTACCGAAAGCCGCCGACCAACTGAGTGAGAAAAATTAGCGAACTGAGATTCTATTTCTTGCGTTCCCATATACCGAAGTAGAGTGAGAGGGAATACATAGCGGTTTTTTTAGAATGAATATACCTACGGCACACACTGGCACACGTTTAATTGTATTGGTGAATTTATTCCCAATTTTCACAAAATATCTCTGATGTGGCCGATAAGTGCTAATTATTATTAATATTATTTTTTCATTCAATTCGTAAATGTATTACGGAGGAATACCTTAAATCTGAACCCAGTATTTATTATATTTATAGAGATAATAAAGTTTTTAGAAGCAATGTGTACTAGTTACACATCACAGGACAGGAAGGGTTAAATTCACATTCCCACCTTCTTTCGTATTCGGTCATCTCATCTTATTTTTTCAGTGCAGGTTTTTTTGTAGCATTTATTCGGCTTCTTTAAGCCTTTTTTACTTCCATGCATTAAAGTTGAAGATGGTTGTAACAAATATATAACTCAAAAGTGGATGATGTGTGTGAAGTAAGTTAGACCAGGGAGAACTTGATTGGATAAAGTGTACCAGATTTTGAAGGAAAGTAAATTGTGTGTGAAGTAAGTTAGACCAGGGAGAACTTGATGGGTAAAGTGTATCAGATTTTGAAGGAAAGTAAAATTGTTTTTGAAGTAAGTTAGACCAGGGAGAACTTGATTGGATAAAGTGTACCAGATTTTGAAGGAAAGTAAATTGTGTGTGAAGTAAGTTAGACCAGGGAGAACTTGATTGGATAAAGTGTACCAGATTTTGAAGGAAAGTAAATTGTGTGTGAAGTAAGTTAGACCAGGGAGAACTTGATTGGATAAAGTGTACCAGATTTTGAAGGAAAGTAAATTGTGTGTGAAGTAAGTTAGACCAGGGAGAACTTGATTGGATAAAGTGGACCAGATTTTGAAGGAAAGTAAATTGTGTGTGAAGTAAGTTAGACCAGGGAGAACTTGATTGGATAAAGTGTACCAGATTTTGAAGGAAAGTAAATTGTGTGTGAAGTAAGTTAGACCAGGGAGAACTTGATTGGATAAAGTGTACCAGATTTTGAAGGAAAGTAAATTGTGTGTGAAGTAAGTTAGACCAGGGAGAACTTGATTGGATAAAGTGGACCAGATTTTGAACGAAAGTAAATTGTGTGTGAAGTAAGTTAGACCAGGGAGAACTTGATTGAATATTTGACGAAGTAAGAAAAACTGACGTGTGAATTTTGACGAAGGAAGAAAAAATTGTGTGACTTGATAGAAACGTTTGGAGAATCGTTTTTTTTGTTTACCCCGTAAGGGATTGTTTACCCCGTAAGGGATTAGGCATGGTTTATTAGTGCATTGATTTATACCTATGTTGTGTACTGAGTAACATGACTAATTTTTTGCTATAATGGTAATCTCTTTTAGTCACCCAGAAAGGTGTTCAACAAGTCTTAAGTGATAACTATGATATTATACATTGTAACCTTTTTATAAATTTGGGTATTAACTGGACTCACCCACAACTTTCGATTAAAAAAAAAAGCGTCTAACCGACTTACCCAATGACCATGTTCGTTTATATTTTCATGTATGGAACTCTTAGGTTCACGAGACACGATACAATTTTCAATCTTTTGTGAATATGGTTAAAAATGGTTCATCTGGCGGGCTTATTATCATTTAGTATTTTAATCTATGATACATTTTACAAAACAATATTTCTTTTAAATTAAGTTTAAATAAAAAAATCAATAATTAAAGAACTAAAAAAAAAAAGGAATTCGTTGTTTAAGGATAAGGTAGGTAATCCAAGGAAAATTAGATTAAAATGATATTCGAAGGAATAAAAATATTTATTCAATTGACTCTTAAACGTAAATAAGGATGATGCACATCTGATAAATCTTGGAAGTTTGTTCTTAAGTCACGCCAAGTGAATCACTAATGAAGATACTGCGTTCCTTACAATTTATATTTTTGATAATTTATTACTTAATATAGTATATTATTTAGAGGCTTGCATCATCGGCAATGGAATATAAGCGCTTGCTTGCTTTTCAAAAATGTAAATTTTATTTGGAAAATTGCACGCAACTTTTTGATCGTATCTAGCAGCTTTATATAAGGTTCTCTTTTTATAACAAAACAATAACATAATAAACATGAGCTAATAACGGTGTTGTGGTCCTGTCATGACATTTTAACTGGGTGGACAGGAATTGGATTAATTAGTGAATTCGTATACCAATCTGGTATGGAGACATACTGCGTGACCAACATAAATTTAGAGTACGGAAATCGAACGTTGTATCGCCGACAGATCGGCGCGAATGTAAATGTAGGTGCTGACCACACAGGGTTGCCAAAACTGATTAATATTATCAGTTCTTCTTCCACATTGCATTATATTGTACTACATCTTACATATATACAATCAAGCTGTTTCCCTGTCGGGGTAAATAAAATGGAGAGAGTGCCAGACTTTTCCATTGCGACATTCATATTTCGTGACTTCTATTACACATTCATGCATTTTTTATATAACACCTACTTTATATGTTCCCTTCTTTGAAAACATCAATAACTTGATCCAGCCATACTTTCCTTAGTCTTCCTCTTACACGTCTCACGTTTGCAGTATACATTTGTTTCGTTAATCTTTCTTCATATATTCGTACTATACGCCCAAACATTCAAAAGCTGTATATTTGGAAAAGCTGTACGTTGGACTTCCATGCGAAATGTCACTGGTTCAAGCCCCGCACTGCGATACTCCCCTTGAATGAGACAGACATTTATTTCCCTAGTATTCGAGATTATTAGAATAAACAGTACTTCGATAATATCGATTCTTTCAAAAATGAAAAAAAAAAACATGTCGATGTGCCCCAATGACCTAACTTTGGTGTACAAAACTCGGCGGTAAGTAATACACATCGGGCTTAAGAAAGAGACTGTCGGTCATAATCGGTTAACCTCGATTTTGTAGAGCGTCGTCTCTGTCATTCATACACGTGTTCCGTCGCGATTTGTCAGTTGAATGTAAGCGCATCGTACGACAGAGATGACGCTCTACAAAGCCGAAGTTAGCCAATTATGGCAGACAGTATCTTTATTAAGTCCTATGTGTATTACTTACCGCCGGGTACTGTACGATAATATCCAATAAACTGGTGTAGTCGGTGAGATTGATGATGTGCAATGGCTTATTCCAACGGCATTTCCAACTGAATTGACGTTGGTTTGGCGAAAGGATCTTCGACTACGAAAACTAGCAACGATGTGGATGTGACCATCTCCGAGTGTTCTTTTAATCTTAGCCAACACACGTAAAAGCAAACACACAGAATATTTTTTTTCGAATGACGTATATATAACCTTTACCATTTCGTTTTACTTTTGGTGCTCATTTTTAAATCGAAAAAAAAACCGACACAGCTTATGTTAACACCTAATATATTACATAAAACAATTAAAACGTGATAAAAATAGAATGGCCAGTCTCTCAGTTAATACATAAGATTGAGGAAATAACAGGTAAGGGTTCTCTTGACCTCAAATAATTGAAATATCTTAAATTTTGTATTGTTTATCAACCCTGATGTGTTACATATCTTTACCTTGGTTGTCCACTCCGGCGGTTACCGCAAACTGCGCCAGTTAACTCTTTTTCTACTTGCGAGTATACTGCGTACTGGCTTGTTAAGTTAAACCAACACTTGCACTTTTACATGATGCAGTGGCAGCTGTTATCAAAATTACTAAATAAGCACGGATTATGTAAAATTACTTAATAATCACGGATTATGTAAAAAATACGTAATTTGAACTAAAAAGTGTTGATAAATTAGCTCGGCATAAAGACATCGAAAGTTATATGTAATGTCTTTAAGCCTGTGTAAAAAAATATTAATGCACCCATTCAGGAAAAATTGTTTTGTGTCAATATTTGAAAGAAGGCGGAATGAAGATGTGATGGATGAGTTGAAAACGACAATAGGGAACAGGGTAAATTGAGCATTTAATGTTATATACAATAACCACCTAAAATTAACAAAAGCAAAAATGACAATGCATAATCGTGCGTTGGTGCCCACCTTGAAGTATGGATGTAGGTAAAACTTGCACTTACTAAAGGATAAAATAAAGGTTATTGCTGTGAAGATGTGTGTACTTAGAAAAAAATGTAGTGTCAATTTATGAATGATGGCAGAACATAAATATTAGAAATAAATGCATAAATAAAATTTATATTTTAAGTAAAATGAGTAAAGGCGATATAGGTTGGTTTGGATATTTGAAGAGGATTATAATGATGGAAAAATTATAAAACAAATATACAAATGAGAAGAGCAAAGTGTCCAGCCACAAAATAGTCCAGCCACATTTGGACCAGATTTTGAAAGACGGTAAAGAGAGAAGTTTGAATAATAGAAGATTATGCATGACGAGATATATGAAAGTGGAAGAGCCAAAAGTTGTGTGTTTGTCAGTTTATTATTGTTAATGTACTATAAAAACAAATATAAGATGCGGGGAAGTAGCTAATTTCATGTCCGCAGCCACCACCTTCCCATCAGTCATTTTTTTGTAATATTTGTGATCTCTCAATAAAAGTGGGTTTGAATTTCGAGTAAGATTGCATTTGAGGAGAGTCTGGTCTCTAAAAGGTGCCATGTAGATTTTCATTATATCATTATCAATGGAAAAACAAATTTTAGTAAAATAACACGTTCATACAAACACGTATAGTATAATGGCACTTATAAATGATATTCCACAAAATACCAATACTTCAAGATGTTTTTCAATTTTATTATTGATTTTCATTTGGTTATGTGGTTAACTTTGAAAGGAAGACCAAGAAAAGTATGGCTGGAGCAAGTGAATGATATTCTAAAAGAAGGAAAAGTAGAAAGTCAAAGAAATCGTAGAGGTTATATGAGAAAGTGTATGGATGTGGCAGAAGCTAATGATGTGTGGCGAGTTAGGCAAATATGGCGCTCTGTTTACCCTGACAGAGAAATGGCGCGATGATATTTGAGGTTAGTTTGATTTCATTTGAATTATTTTTATTTTGAGGTTAGCTTGATTTCATTTGATTTTTTTTAAATTTGTAAACGCTGCGGCTGTTTAAAATAAATAAATTAATTAATAAGATACGTAATATCTTGACTTTAATAATTATTTTAGATCGCTGTGATTTTTCTATTTCATTTAAAATGTTGTTTAAAAATATAACTTACCGTAAGTTTGTCACCACGAAGCGCCACTGCAAACAAGAAAAGCAATAAATAATTTTCTCGTCCAAGTGCGCCACAAAGTGGTATTGATATCCAGAACTTAAAATGAAATGTTTTGTTTATTCGTGCGCCGTTTGAATGTCTTTTACTTTAGTCCATTACAGCTGCACATTGAATTTATTGCTCGCCTTATCTATTGTGATTATGATAATAGCGAGATATTGAAGCAAGTGGCGATATTTCGCTATTTATTCGTTGAGCAAGAATATGTAAGACTGTTGGTCAGCAGACAAAGAGATAAGATAAATAAAGCAATTCTCCAGGGCCAGATAAATCGTACAAGTTGTATGAGAAAGTGTATGGATAGAGAATAAGGCTAAGGATGTGTGTCGGCGCTTTGTCTTCTTTGCCTAGCCCGACAGAGATATGCCGTAATGGTATATGTACCATATGTATGTAATTGTTCAGAGCTAGATGCTATTTAGTACATTGCGGTACCTAGTTGCTAAGACCCTTGACTTCCATCAGGGGGTCAAGGATTTAATTCCCGATGATGATGATGACGACGATGATGACGACGACGATGACGACGACGATGACGACGACGATGACGACGACGATGACGACGACGATGACGACGACGATGACGACGACGATGACGACGACGATGACAAGGACGATGACGACGACGATGACGACGACGATGACGACGACGATGACGACGACGATGACGACGACGATGACGACGACGATGACGACGACGATGATGACGATGATGATGACGATGATGATGACGATGATGATGACGATGATGATGACGATGATGATGACGATGATGATGACGATGATGATGACGATGATGATGATGACGATGATGATGACGATGATGATGACGATGATGATGACGATGATGATGACGATGATGATGACGATGATGATGACGATGATGATGACGATGATGATGACGATGATGATGACGATGATGATGACGATGATGATGACGATGATGATGACGATGATGATGACGATGATGACGACGATGATGACGACGATGACGACGATGATGATGATGATGATGATGATGATGATGATGATGATGATGATGATGATGATGATGATGATGATGATGATGATGATGATGATGATGATGATGATGATGATGATGATGATGATGATGATGATGATGATGATGATGATGATGATGATGATGATGATGATGATGATGATGATGATGATGATGATGATGATGATGATGATGATGATGATGATGATGATGATGATGATGATGATGATGATGATGATGATGATGATGATGATGATGATGATGATGATGATGATGATGATGATGATGATGATGATGATGATGATGATGATGATGATGATGATGATGATGATGATGATGATGATGATGATGATGATGATGATGATGATGATGATGATGATGATGATGATGATGATGATGATGATGATGATGATGATGATGATGATGATGATGATGATGATGATGATGATGATGATGATGATGATGATGACGATGATGACGATGATGATGATGACGATGATGATGACGATGATGATGATGATGATAATAATAATAATAATAATAATAATAATAATATTGTAGTAATAATAATTGATTTAATTTTTTTATGTTTTTGCATTATCATTAAAACTGCACAGATTGGGAGTAAACATGGGCATTGTATGGATTTTCATGTGACTTTGACTATTTACAGGAGTAAAGGGAATAAATGGTCCATACCGAGATGAATTGATTAAATTGTTATCTCTTACAACTAAAAAAAATCAATTAGAAGGGTGTAAAACTAGTTTTAATTCCAAACCAGACTTGAACTCTTTTGAAAATATCTAGGTTTCAACGGGAACCCAACTCGTAGCCCACCGCGTTGAAAAATAAGCGTTTATCAACTTAGTCATTGAGGTCGCTATTGGATATTCGACTGATCTGAACATTCAAGTTTTGGCATTTTAATGAAGGGAGAATTTCATATATACTCGTATTCCGATCCATACCTGAATATGCTTAATGACTGCTGCATTTACATTGAAATTACATCACTTTTATCAGAATGAGTAACAATAAGCTATTAGTTTTATCAAGAACCAATAAGATACTTATGCCCATTTCATTAAGTAATGAAGGTTTAAGATTATAGTATGTATGTATCTTTCATTGTATACAATACAACCTGGTGAGGTTGGTTATTGTGATGTGACAATTTCTTACAATCAACCACAAATATGTTTACAATCAACCACAAAGATAGGCCTGAAGCAAAAACCAAACTGATATCTTTTAAAAATATAGGTATCAACGAGAATTGAACTAGCAACATCCAGGTTCGAACCCATGATTGTTATCAACTGGACCAAGGATATCATTAGGTTCTATTCCCATGTGTACAAACAAAAAAAAAACAAAATGGGTTCCAGTCTCTATACGAGTTCATCGACGGTGTTATCGCTATCTCTCGTTGTGAACGATAATATTGACAAGTAACAGTCGCATTTCCATTCCAGTGGTCCTAAAACCAAAGACTCGAAAGTGGAGCCAAAAATAATGTTGTCTCACGACCACACTCTTCTATATGTCTGCATCAGCGATGCTGTAACGTTAAAGATTAGCATTCAGACGATTTTTTTCCTTTATTCGTATGTCACATACATCTGAATTGGTGGTAACGAGCATGGTTGGGAAACAATATCGCCTTCGATTAAAGACAAGCATTTCATAGTTCGCCATCTACGAGCTCGAAATACTATAGTTCATAAACAGGCAACAATACTCGCATACGTCTAGTGCATACGAGTTACTAGACTATTTTTTATACAAGATCGGAACTCCTTGTTTTCCATCACTTTGGTTTCATTTCCACTGGGAATCGAATCCATAATCTCCAGGCAGAAGGCAAGCGTTTCAGCAACTGGGCTATGAAGGTCGTCGAGGATGTTTGTAGTCATGCATTCGTGTAATGTTCCCTCCTTCTTGCTGGACCTCGTAGTCAAAGACCCCTTCGCCATTCCAGCATCAATTCAGTTGGAAAGCAAACGTATGCTATGAAGTTTTTTTTAAGTGCGTAAGCCGCTGCACACCGGCATACTCACCGGCCACACCATTGTACTGAATCCGATGGCACACCGAAGTGAGACGATCGGAGCACACCGGTATGTTTTTTATCTCTTCTTGAAAGAATAGATATGACCGAAGTCATACGTACCCACGAATACTAGGCGGCGAAAATGGCTGTGTATTTGAAGAGAGTAGCACAGCGCGATGTTCGAACTGGTGACCTTCTGCACGGAAGTTCAGTGCGTTACCGCACGGCTATGCACCTCGTATGGTACGAGGTGCATAGCCGTGCGGTAACGCACTGAACACAAAACAAATAATTACGCGTTGCTTACCCATACATATTTGTAACGATGGTCGTTATCAATGTAGCGTGTGTCCTATTAGAACGTGCTGATGATTTTGATATCGACATCGCTATCTTCGTTTTAGTCGATCTGCGTTACTTCTCGTTCAGAGTCATCAATATAGCGGATTGCTTATCTCTATAAGTCATGATGATCTTGATTTGTATTCAATGAATATAGACTCAGGAATGCGGATATAAAACGATAAGTGGACAGCGGGTAAAATAAATAACAAGTCTTGACAGTTGAATGAATGACAATAATAATATGTTTATTTCTCGGTGTCCGAGTAATTTATACCAATGAGTGAATACATTCGCGATACATATCTCCCTTGCTCTAGCGAATGAATTGGCGGTAGGTTAATTATTTATATTTGGAGATGGCTAGCCAATTCGCAGACGTTGTAAATAGTAAATATTGTTGTTGTTCATAGTGTGTGACAATCATTGAATTCTTCATCGGTCATTGCCCCTGTATGTTTACTATCTGACAATAATTAATTTAATTTAATTGTGTTTAACAATTCACTTATTCATTTTGACAATTATTTATTTATTTAGGTAGGTATTCCTACATATTCATTGAACTTCTCTATAGTCCTGAAGCATGAACACTTCCTCAGGTCACTACAAAATCTAAGTTAAAATAGTCACTGTGGTCGACAATCTCCAAGGAGAGGAACTTGAAGGAAAATGGAGAATTTAATTAAGAGTATTGTATATTACACTCGTACTGCACTTTTGTTGTATACAGAAAAACCTAGCATGTTTATTGCCATGTGGCAATAACTAACTAGAAAGAGGTTAAACACTCCTTAAGTGAAATCAATACTAGAATCTTTTTAAAAAAAATCTGGTTTCCATTGGAAATCGAACCAGGAATCTTCGAATTGAAAGTCAAGTGTCTTACCAACTGGACTACGGAGGAAGTTGTCACAAGTGTCTTACCATTAGACCAAGAAGTACTGATGTTATTTAATAATCTATAATATGTTTTTTATTTTGTATTATTTCTCATGTGTCTCGAACGTGACGCACCACCTGTCTTCATCCCTCTCGGCCTTGGGTCATTTTCAATGCAGCGTTAAAAAAACGAGTCCGGCAGCGAGGATGTCAGATATTATTTTAGTCCACACCCTTGTACGTGCAAATTTCAAATAAACAAAAATGCAATTATAGGTTTACCGATAAAAAATACCACGCAAAATATATACCCCGTAATCGATCACACATGCTAAGGTAAATGAAAACAAAACATATTAAAGAGATATGCCATCAAAAGGTACGGGATCATCCCACAACACCCTCCCAACCGGGACACATACCCACCATTAGGAGGGCGAGCTCGACTGCAAGAATATCAGATATGTTTTAGTCAACAGTCTGTACTCCCCTTGCGCATTTTTATCAAGAGTGAGATCCGGTTTAGTGCCTTTGGGGCTGTCCACCCTTAGACGACCCCTTGTGTTGGTGACTCATATTGTTGAATTGTTGCATTGTACGAGAGTGCCACGTGTGTACTTACTTGCTTTTTTTGTTATGTTATGTATGTATTGATAGATTTTTTTAATGCGCTTATTTCTTTGCTTTTGCTTTGATTATTATTGTTTTTTTTGTTCCTTATTTTTTTTTGTTTATCATATATCCCTTATTACTGTTTTTTTTATTATCAACGTAATAAAGTTCATTGTGCCATTTATTAATAAATAAATAAAATTACGACAAATTTAAGCCTCTAGTTTGAATCACGCCCCATCCCTCATTCGTGAGTTTCTTCTAGCTTTTCCCCTTCTTGCTTCTCCAAGGCAGCCATAATGTTACGGTGGGTATATCTTAAGGCCATCTTCTACAAAAATTTAGAAAAAAAATTTTTGGCTATTGGAAGATATATCAAAATGAAAATAAGCATATAAGATCGTTTTGAAAACAATTTAAGGGTAGAAATGAAAAATAAAGGAATATTCATAATTGATATTTTTATTGAGAATTAAATTATCCAACAAAATTAGCTCTATTCTAACAAAAAAAAGTATATTATTCAGGTAAAATCTAAGAAAATTAATGTTTAAAAATATGTTAATTTGTCTGAGCTTTTTTAATGTTCAAACAGTGGAAATCTATTTGAACAATTTATCATTAAAATAAAACACTATATTATTCCACAGCAGGTTACAGAAAGCCCCATTTGCAGAGAAGCTTGTCCATGGAATATACTCTTAAATATGTGACGAAAACTTGCAAACGGTTTAGTTAAGTTGTATATGGTTGATGAATATCTTCTTTTTAGATGATTTGCTCTCAGTTATGATAATGGAGTCAGGGTTTCCTGATGATCTGTAACTGAGTGTATAGTTTGTCTCCACTCCTACCAATCTTGACTTGATGATAAGTACAGCACTAACTAAGGAATTAATCATTGCATTGAGTTAGTCGATCCACTAATTTATTGAAGACCATATTCTTGTTCAACGTCCCTCAACACTTTCAGTCACTACCAGCTTCTCCAGACTGTCTTTATTTCCTCTATCGACATGTCCAAAGTATAATAGTATTCTCTTCCTGTGTAAGTCTTTCTTTAACGTGTAGATTCTGGTAGATGGACACAATATTGCGTCTTGCAGTCGCAAACCGTTGAATTTAATAATGTATTATTTTAATAATAAATTGTTTCTTTGGTTTTTATTTCTAGTAGTGTTCGTGATGATCATAATGGTCGTAGTCTCCATGATGAAGGTAAGGCACCTTGTCATAATGGTATCCAGTTTCCTTGATGATCACTGGTGGTTGTGGTGGGGGAGGAGGAGCGGGGACGTACACTGGCTTGTAGTATGTATTATGGCCATCCCATGCCAAAGCTACGCCGACAAAGAAGAAAAGGAAAAATATCTGTAAGAGAAAGAAATTAATAATACAACACAGGAATTAAGTATTAGGTGTTAAGTATTAGAAGTGGAAGTGTATGAAAGAAGGTGAAATGGAGCATTAGATTTGAATACGTGGATACAATAGATGTTTTAGCGAAGACGAAGCGATGAGGTCTAACATAGTTTCAACATGTAAATATAATAAATGATGAAAGTATAACTGCAATATATTGTGTTTGCTTTTACGTTACATGTCTTATTTTATTTGATTACAAGCCTTCAAAATGGAATGTTAAACAGACGAAAGTGAGCATTTTCGACACCTCCTTCTGTTTGCGTTCAATCGAGGGAATAAAACTGCCAAAGCTGCTCGTGATATTTGCGAAGTGTACGGTGAAGATGCTATGAATGAAAGGACAGCTCGTCGATAGTTTTCCTTCAATAATGACGTCGAATTACGGACATGGTTTGACGAATTCCTCGAGTCACTGGATGGTTTTTATCGCACAGGCATTGAAAAACTTGTAGAACGTCGGCAAGAAGTTATAAATAATCAAAGAGAATACATTATTGACTAATTTGTTGTAATTTTTTTTTGTTGTGTCCTCTTGTTCTCTTTATTTGAAAAAAAACGGACACAACTTATGTTAACACCCAATATAATACAATCATAAATTAAGTAACTTACAATTTATAAATTTAAGATGAAAAACATATTAACATGCAAAATCAATCCGGGATTCGACAGAAAACAAATTCGGAACACCGGGTGTTAAGCAAGCATTACGTTCACAACTAGACTACGGTGTACTTGTCATGGCATAAAATACATATAATAGACACTTAAACTATACAGAGGTAAAGTTATTAGACACAACAGGTGGAATTTTACCTTACTGGAATAATAAGCAATATTAAACACATTTGTGTATAAGTGAAAGAAGATATTAAAAAAAAACAAATTACCTTATGCATGTTGCTTGCTTGTTAAGAACTTGTCTCACACTGATTTCTTTTAATTTCACAATTATCTTTTATATCCATAAAATAAAAGTAAGGGTTGAATTAGTGTTTTTTTTTTTCAAATATATTTAAAATTTAACTGCAGGGCATATTTTCATGAAAACTAAAACCACCTCCATGTGCTTATTAGAAAGACGCTTGACTTTTTCCTGAAGGTTCGGCTACAATTTCCTGATGATACCTGAAAAAAAAATAGTCTTGTTTAAAAGTTTACTTCGTAATAATATTCCACTTAAAAGATTAATTTCTACTCCAGTAGATCTTAACCCAAAAGTAGGTCATGTCTTCAAGAAACAATGGTCTCAAATTGGATCCTTGATGGACACCGTGGAGGAAGACCCTTGTAAAAAATCAATGTATTGGAACTGTTATAGATATATATCTATAACTGTTATAGATTCCAAATGGGAGAGGGGTCGTTGAGAAAAGAGGCACATTAAATAGTGACTAATCTTGTTATCTGCCTGATTATTAGAGGCATTATAAAAAAAGTGTCAAGGTTCTAGTTAATTTTAGATTTGTAATTCATAATTGGTATATTTTTTTGTATTTCACTTTGGACATCAATCGAGTTGAATTTTTCAGTGTCCCTTAAAAGTTGCATTTTTTAAATTGTATCAAAGAATGACAAGTTTTCTTTTCACTGTTGTTTGTTACTAACATATATACCAAGAAAAAATACAGTAAATCCTAGCAAATATAATTTTTGAAAGAAGAAAAAGTAATAACTTACATTGAGTAAGAAAAATGCAAGGATATAAGATGTAAGAAGATGTATAGATATGGGGAAGGCAAAATAAGTATGTCGTCAAAGGAAAGTATAAATATCTGCCGAAATCAACAGCAAAATGAGCATATTGTATGAATGTTCATATTTTTATGACGAGGTATTTTTTGATGTCGTTTAGTGCAGTGCTTCCCAAATTGGGGGCCGCGGGATTTCTCATGGAGGTCGCGAAAATATTCAGTACAAAGTACAAATATTCATGTGAGTATTAAATTGTTTCATGTGAGTATAGTTTTTATTTTAAAAAAAAGTTTTTAAGCAAGTTCCTATAATTTTGTGTTGAATATAAATATGTGTATTTTAATTGTAATAATTATTGACAAATAAATCTTCAACTATAAAAAATATGTTTTTTTGGGGGGAACCGGGAATTAATTAATTCAGATTTAGGGGGCCGTTACATGAAAGTAATTGGGAAGCACTGGTTTAGTGGATCAAATCACCTCAATGGTCCTGTAATAAATATTTTACTCTACTCCGAAAGTCAAACCTAAGATTCGAAATAATGTCACATCTAATAAATATAGTGGTTGCATGAAAAATTAAATAACTAATGGCTTTTTTAAATAGATTTTGTACGACTGAAGGCAGAAATATTTCAACTGTGGTATTTATTTAGGATCTTCCCTTCATTTGAAGTGTATTATAGATATACATACAGAGTGGTCCAAATGTCACGCACACGCTGAATGTTGTCCTGTGATCTCCCTGAACGTGGCCTTCCAGCACGGGGTAAGTTACTCACAGACCCCTGAATTTAAAACCACCGGACTAAGTTAAGGGTCGTTTGTTTATATGGTGGTTTTTTCTTAAAACAACGAGCGTTAGCTCTTTGCGTTAGCACAATTGATTGTAGATTTTCTAGATAAAATTGGATTATTTTAACACATTGTTTAGTCGTAAATTTCTTTATAAATTTATAATTTATAATTTTATAATTTAAAAAAAATTATGATCTGAAAAAAAAAACAATGAATTGTAGAAAGTTATTTGAATTTGAAATAGTCTAGTGATTTTTGGGTCACCACGCCTTAGAGAGAGTGCGTCAGTGTGAAGATCAAAATGGTAGTTATTTAAAAAATGTAATTTTCAAAACTAAATAAATAATTTTTTACAAAAAAATGTGTTTTCTGTTTATAAAAGAATAAATGTATTATAAATTATGAAGAAATAAAAAAGTTATTTTATTTTAAAATAGTCTTGTGGGTCACTCCGTACTTGATAGAAAACACTTAGAAAACTTACTGGGGGAAGACGGAAAACAAAGAAAGACATTACTAATCATCCGATACATAGTTTTTAAATAAATGACTTTATACAGATACATAAAATTGTTCGTGAATTGTGGAGTTCATAACAAAAAACAATTTTATTTTATTATAATTCAGCTCTGAACATTGCTATCAATTAACACAAATCGTTTTCGGAGTCAAATCTTTCCATAATTTCATTTATCAGTACAATGATTAATTAGGGAAAATTCTAATGGCTTTATGCCAGTCAGTGATAATTTTATCAAATATATTATTTTGGTTTCATTATCAAAATTAAGTGGTCTAGCTAGTAAGACACCGGTAAGGAATCGATTCCCGTTCGTATGCAAATTAGTAAGTAATTCAGTATGGTTTTTACATAAGGCCATTTTAACCTTTCCTTCCCTGTGCTGGGTATCTTCTACACGTTGCTTCTAATAACCACCAATATCTCTATAAATATAATAAATACAAGGTTAAGATTTGAGGTATTCCTCCATAATATATTTACGCATTGATTTAAAAAATAATATTAATAATAATCAGAATTTATCGACTACATCGTAGGTGTTTTGTAAAGATCGAAAACAAATTCGCATTTAAAAGCTGCGAGTACCTCGTCTTGGCGATAGGTGAAGAGTATGCGGGAAGCGGGACACTATATTCGCATCTCACTCTTACATACTCCACTGAATTGCGAGGAGCTCAATTGTCTTAATCGTCGCAAACGTAAGCCACGCCGGGGTACCGCTCCGCGCCGCAGTATCTTCTGGAATTGCAAATAGATTAGACGTACGCCCGTTCCATGAGCGTTGCTAGATGGTTTTTTAATGTTTTCAGCAAATAAATCTCAATTATTATAATTTTTAACTTCAATTATAATTAATTAAGGGGATTATCTATGAATGTTCTTATTTTTCCGATTTGAAATCGCTAATTTTTGATCGCGTACTCACTACCCAACACCGGAGCACGCGTTTCAATTTAAAACCGTAAGGGAAGGGTTAAATACCTTTTAGTTTGTTTGATGAGATTCTCGCGCGGTAATAAACTGATCAGATTGTATTATGTACAACAAATGTGTTAAATAATACAATGCAAAATTGCAAAGAAATGGCATTAAAAGGAAACATCGTCGCCGCTATTCTTTTTACACTTAGGTGTATCGCCGCCGGAGAAGGAGCCCTTTGGTCATACTTTTTTCGTTATTACGTGACGGAGCGCTCATAATGAATTAAGATTTCAATCTTCTAGTGTAGATCACGCAGGGTGGGGACTTATTTTGCCCCCCCCTAAACTGCGTGGGTGGTGGTGAGATTGAAGTGAACGGAACTGAAAGCTTATTAAGTTTTTATATCGCTATTTAAAAACCAACACAAAAATAGCGCCATATAAAACTCTGCCTATTAAAAGGCGGGAGCAGATTAAACCTGCCGATTGTCTTAAAAAATTAGATTTTTTTGTCATCACAACTTCAGGTTTGATGTGCGCTTACTGAAATGTAAGAGTGTGCGCTTACTGAAATGTAACAGTTTGACCATTTTATACCAATACACGCATATGCGTCCTCCATCAACAAAGATATCCTGTCATCATCATAATTATTTTCGCAAATGGATAGTCTCTGTTAATTGAATTGGATATAATCCTACAGCCATTTAGAGAGGTCTCCTGTAAATTAAACGATATACTAGTTAAGTACGTTGCCTGTGTCTTCGGACCTGGTAGTAGCCGGTTTGAAACCCGCTAGAATCTAGATTTAAAAAAAAGTTTTTAGTTGAATTTTCACTTAAGGCCTCATAAACATCTTTCTTGTTGGTTGGAGAAGATTGTCACATGGCAACAATGTCACAAGACAGCACTTCATACAAAGAAAATGTTATACGTGATTCGCTCGGGTGTTGCTATAGCCGCCAGACATGATTCGTTCAGTAACAGTGAGTTCGAGTTCAGAGTTAGAGCGCCCTTGAGAAGAAATTTCTCTATAAACGGGGCTTTATAAAATTTTCCTTTAAATTGCACTAAAAATGGGTCATTACAAAGGATCTTTCAAATTGAGCGGTTTTTTAATTCTTAGATAAAACACAGATGACTTGAGTCTTGTGACATTTGAGAAGTGTAATGTATGACATTTATAAAAATGGAATCGTATACAATACAACAACGCGTTCAAATTATTGAATTATTTTATGTATTGAAATCTCCGGAAACGGTGATGTTAATTGGCCACCAAGATCATGTGATCTGACACCGTTGGATTATTTTCTCTGGGGTTATATTAAAAGCCAGGTCTATAAGAATGACCCCCGATCAATTTCTAAGCTGAAGGACGAAATTATTCGCGTTATTGGTGAGTTAGAACTGCAATATGCCAAAATGTCACCGAAAATTTTAACAAAAGATTGTATATGTGTGGAACTGCAAGAGGTGGACATTTGGCGGATATTGTTTTTTATGTTTAAATATCATACATTATTCTTCAATGACCAATAAAAAGTTTTTTGAAATCAAAGCAAATTGTGTGTTTTATTTAAGAATAAAAAAAACGCTCAATTTGAGAGACCCTTTATAAGTGTGCCTAAAAATATCCAAGGGTTATATCAAGAATATGCTTGGATAAATCTATATTATATTTGGTGTAGTAATACTGTGATGATAATCTTCTTTACGTCGTCCTTTACTGTTCATGCAGTGAGACTCTGGAATCAGGTACAAACCAATGTAAGACTCGCTCCGTCCTTGGCATGCTTTAAGAAGCGACTGAAAAAACTCTTAATTTCTAGTCAGTAATATAACGTGTTTCATTCCCAATTTTTTTTTACTTTCCTCTCTTCCATCCCTTCTTTTTCCTTTAATTTATGATATTTCACTTAATATGAAAATGAATGTTCGGGTGATTGTCCATCTTTGTGGAGTTTGTGGGCATATGCTCACATATGTGTTAATGGATTTCATAGAGATGGATAGTCATTTGAATGATTTATGCGACCATGTACCTTGCTTCATTTACTTTTGTCTGGTTGGTTGGAAGAGATTGTCGTTTTGAAATAAGCCCGCCAGATTGTATTTGCAATCAAAGGATAGAGAGTATCTTAGGGCAGTTCCTTCATATTATAGTCATTACGTGACGTTGCGCTCATTATTACTCACATAAAGAACATTTCCCTTTTCAAATAAAGATCACGTTGAGTGGGGACTTATTTTGTTCTGCCTTACATGATGGGTAGGGGTGATATTGAACTGAACTGGTCGAATAATATGTAAAAGGAAAATAAAGCATTTAGGTTATTTTAAAATCAATAATAGGGTGAAATGAAAACAAAAGAATGTTTATAATATATTATAATATATTTAATTGTTGTTAATTCAGTTGTTTTAAAATTTACGAAAATTTACAGGATTCTTTTCATTTATGAAAGAAATAGATATTAAATTTTTTGCTAATTTAAAATATTAACAACACTCAAATGCCCTTTATAAGTTATAAAAATATTTAGAAAATAAGATAAGTTAACTTTAAATTAAAAAAAATCAACACAATTTAAAATCACTCACATATTCGAACACAAGCAATGAAAATACAAAAAGAATAAAAGTACAAAAAAATAAGTTAAAATGTATATGTAATCCTTCTTCCGTCTGAACTCAACAATATAATAAGTCTTCTGTCTGAACTCAACAATATAATCAGTATTCTGTCTGAACTCAACAATATAATAAGTATTCTGTCTAAACTCAACAATATAACATAATAAGTCTTCTGTCTGAACTCAAAAATATAATAAGCCTTCTGTCTGAACTCAACAATCTCTTCATAAAAAGTATCCACCGAAAGATACTTTGAGTTTAAGGCTCAAGGTTTCAGCTTTCAAGCATTCAAAATTAATTCTGAGTAACTTATTAAAATAAAACACTGCTAACTTCTACTGCAGGGTATGAAAATTCTTATTTTTAGAGGCGTTTGTTCATGGAATATATTCCTGAATATGAGATGGAAACTTATAACTAAGTCAGTTAAGTTTGCTCTCGTTGGCAATTTAACAATGTTTTATTTTAATGATAAATTATTTATATGATTTTTTATTTCTAATAGTGATGGTCATAATGGCCGTGGTCTTCATGAGGAAGGTAAGGCACCTTGTAGTATCCAGTTTCCTTGACTATCACTGGTGGTTGTGGTGGGGGCGGGGGAGGGTGAACGTATACCGGTGGTGGTGGTAGATGTGGCTTTGGTGGAGGGGGAGCGGGGACGTACACTGGCTTGTAGTATGCCTGGCCATCCCATGCTAAAGCCACGCCGACAACGAAGAAAAGAAAAAATATCTGTAAAAAAATGTGAATTTTATTACAAAACTTCTAAAGGTACCTTTTAGCCAGATTTTGAACATGAAATAATTACGAAAATAAATAAAAATGAAAAAAAGCTTTGATGTATAATAAATTCAGGATCCGCTGAAAATCAAGCCATGTAGGTGAAATTGTAAGGGATGTTCATAACTAGACTTTAAAGTCGATGTATTTTATCATAACAATTAACAAATCATGCGTAAGACACATTATGAGATACTCAAGACCTACCATGAATCTAAAATTAACCATATGAAATTGAACTCATTAACTATCTAAGACGACGGTTGCCTGAATTTTATTTCTCTATAAATCTAAGAGTTGAATTATGCGTAAGTGAATTTTGAGAAAATAATCTAATTGGTAATTTGATGTTCAGCATCAGACCTCGTAAATAAATTATCAATCATATTTTTCACAGTAAAACGATTGATTCAATGTGGTTAAGAATATACTGCAATCTAGATATGGTCCTTAATTTGAAACAACAACAAGGATGCCCAAGAAAATAAAGTAATTTCCTAGTTTATTGGATCCTGAACATCTCTGATTTGCAATACCAAGTTCTACTTAATTGTGCATTTGTTTTATATGCATAATAACTGTTTATTGCCCTCAGTGAGATATACGCAAACACCTAGTTTACTGGGGACACGACAAATGAAAGGCATCAAACTCAGATCCATTTAAATTGTGTGTCCGAATTAAAGTACCTGTTGTTTTTTCGCAAATTATGTATATTTCTTGTCGTGTATAAAATGAATAAATAAATTGCAGCGTAAAAAAGTTTTTGAAAATTTGTAAGATAAAGTTAGAAATATGTGGAAATTCATGAGGCAACTTATGTTAGATAAAGGTGGAAATTCATGAGGCAACACTAACGACTATTAGATGCTCCACTGACTTGAATTTGAATATATTCTTAAGTTTTATCATTCAAACAAATATAAAAATAATAGAGAAGAAAATTTGACACCGTTTTTAGTAAAAACTCTCCGACAAACTGAAAACAGAAAAAAAAAATATAACTTCTAACACGAGGTAGACAAAAAAGACGATAGTTGAAGGCCATATCTTAAGAATGGCCAAAACTTAAGTTCTGTATCGTATAACTCTGATGATAGATACAAAACTACAACAGGCGAAATTCTACCTTACATAAAGCAGTTTTAAACAGGTTATCCTTTTTGATTGAAATACGAGATATGGTAAAATTAATTATAATACCTTATGCATGTTGCTTTCTTGTTAAGAACTTGTCTCACACTGATTTCTTCTAATAACATGAAGATCTTTTATACGCATGCTCGTAAAATAAGGTTTAGAGACGAATTGGTCATTCAGTCTCTTTCAATAATTGAACTCGAATCAAACTAATTGTATTTCATATTTCAATCAAGCTTAAGGCAACTTGCATACCGTAATTGGTAAGATTATTTTATTAACAAGAGGGTTTGGGGTTAATTCTCGATAAAACTAGAGACTAATTACAAAAAGGATTCTAATATGTTAAAAACAACATATAGTAACAATACTCACGCGTCCTAGTCGTTAATTGTCGATGAAACTAGAGAATAATTACAAAAAGGGTTCTAATATGTTAAAAACAACATATAGTAACAATACTCACGCGTCCTAGTCGTTAATTGTCGATGAAACTATATAATAATTACAAAAAGGGTTCTAATATGTTAAAAACAACATATAGTAACAATACTCACGCGTCCTAGTCGTTAATTGTCGATGAAACTAGAGAATAATTACAAAAAGGGTTCTAATATGTTAAAAACAACATATAGTAACAATACTCACGCGTCCTAGTCGTTAATTGTCGATGAAACTATATAATAATTACAAAAAGGGTTCTAATATGTTAAAAACAACATATAGTAACAATACTCACGCGTCCTAGTCGTTAATTGTCGATGAAACTAGAGAATAATTACAAAAAGGGTTCTAATATGTTAAAAACAACATATAGTAACAATACTCACGCGTCCTAGTCGTTAATTGTCGATGAAACTATATAATAATTACAAAAAGGGTTCTAATATGTTAAAAACAACATATAGTAACAATACTCACGCGTCCTAGTCGTTAATTGTCGATGAAACTAGAGAATAATTACAAAAAGGGTTCTAATATGTTAAAAACAACATATAATAACAATACTCACGCGTCCTAGACGTTAATTGTCGATGACCTTATTTAATAATTACAAAAAGGGTTCTAATATGTTAAAAACAACATATAGTAACAATACTCACGCGTCCTAGACGTTAATTGTCGATGAAACTATATAATAATTACAAAAAGGGTTCTAATATGTTAAAAACAACATATAGTAACAATACTCACGCGTCCTAGACGTTAATTGTCGATGACCTTATTTAATAATTACAAAAAGGGTTCTAATATGTTAAAAACAACATATAGTAACAATACTCACGCGTCCTAGACGTTAATTGTCGATGAAACTATATAATAATTACAAAAAGGGTTCTAATATGTTAAAAACAACATATAGTAACAATACTCACGCGTCCTAGTCGTTAATTGTCGATGAAACTATATAATAATTACAAAAAGGATTCTAATATGTTAAAAACAACATATAGTAACAATACTCACGCGTCCTAGTCGTTAATTGTCGATGAAACTAGAGAATAATTACAAAAAGGGTTCTAATATGTTAAAAACAACATATAATAACAATACTCACGCGTCCTAGACGTTAATTGTCGATGACCTTATTTAATAATTACAAAAAGGGTTCTAATATGTTAAAAACAACATATAATAACAATACTCACGCGTCCTAGACGTTAATTGTCGATGACCTTATTTAATAATTACAAAAAGGGTTCTAATATGTTAAAAACAACATATAGTAACAATACTCACGCGTCCTAGACGTTAATTGTCGATGAAACTATATAATAATTACAAAAAGGGTTCTAATATGTTAAAAACAACATATAGTAACAATACTCACGCGTCCTAGTCGTTAATTGTCGATGAAACTATATAATAATTACAAAAAGGATTCTAATATGTTAAAAACAACATATAGTAACAGTACTCACGCGTCCTAGTCGTTAATTGTCGATGAAACTAGAGAATAATTACAAAAAGGGTTCTAATATGTTAAAAACAACATATAATAACAATACTCACGCGTCCTAGACGTTAATTGTCGATGACCTTATTTAATAATTACAAAAAGGGTTCTAATATGTTAAAAACAACATATAATAACAATACTCACGCGTCCTAGACGTTAATTGTCGATGACCTTATTTAATAATTACAAAAAGGGTTCTAATATGTTAAAAACAACATATAATAACAATACTCACGCGTCCTAGACGTTAATTGTCGATGACCTTATTTAATAATTACAAAAAGGGTTCTAATATGTTAAAAACAACATATAGTAACAATACTCACGCGTCCTAGACGTTAATTGTCGATGAAACTATATAATAATTACAAAAAGGGTTCTAATATGTTAAAAACAACATATAGTAACAATACTCACGCGTCCTAGTCGTTAATTGTCGATGAAACTATATAATAATTACAAAAAGGATTCTAATATGTTAAAAACAACATATAGTAACAATACTCACGCGTCCTAGTCGTTAATTGTCGATGAAACTAGAGAATAATTACAAAAAGGGTTCTAATATGTTAAAAACAACATATAATAACAATACTCACGCGTCCTAGACGTTAATTGTCGATGACCTTATTTAATAATTACAAAAAGGGTTCTAATATGTTAAAAACAACATATAATAACAATACTCACGCGTCCTAGACGTTAATTGTCGATGAAACTATATAATAATTACAAAAAGGGTTCTAATATGTTAAAAACAACATATAATAACAATACTCACGCGTCCTAGACGTTAATTGTCGATGAAACTATATAATAATTACAAAAAGGGTTCTAATATGTTAAAAACAACATATAGTAACAATACTCACGCGTCCTAGACGTTAATTGTCGATGAAACTAGAGAATAATTACAAAAAGGGTTCTAATATGTTAAAAACAACATATAATAACAATACTCACGCGTCCTAGACGTTAATTGTCGATGAAACTATATAATAATTACAAAAAGGGTTCTAATATGTTAAAAACAACATATAATAACAATACTCACGCGTCCTAGACGTTAATTGTCGATGACCTTATTTAATAATTACAAAAAGAGTTCTAATATGTTAAAAACAACATATAGTAACAATACTCACGCGTCCTAGACGTTAATTGTCGATGAAACTAGAGAATAATTACAAAAAGGGTTCTAATATGTTAAAAACAACATATAGTAACAATACTCACGCGTCGATGTTTGTAAATGTTGTTGCCTTTTTACATGTGGTAGTATTGTTAACACATGCGTTGATAAATTGCGAACTACGTGTTTATTCCAAAGGGTTTAAACTCGAAAGCTTGCTATGTTGACAAGAACGTATTGTTCCTAATTAGGAACCTTGTTGATCACTCTTGAGGAAGACCACGGCTTGCTTGAGAGAATAATGTGAAAATCGACATACTTGATTTGTTAATGATTCCAAATAGGAATACGGTTGCTGAGGAAAGAATCACTTGTAGGTGGAAGGTTATTGTGAAAAATAAAGGCTCTACCTTTCACTGAAGAAGACGACAAGATTAAGTATGTCATCAGAGGTATTTTAAATTATGTATCAATATTCTAATGAAAAACCTTAATAATTTTCAATACTCCTGATTTACCAATTCAACTCTGAACCCCCCAATCAATCTTAACTAATCGTTTTCGAAGTTAAATATTTTAACTGTTTAATTTATCACAACAATTTCTTCGCAGGGAAAATCCATAAAACTACCTCATTATTGACCAATAATGATAATTTTATCAAATGTATAATAGTATTTTAGTTTGGTTATCAAAATTTCAAAGTAATGACAGTTTAATAAACATTTGTAACGACTCAAAAAGTGAAGAAGATTGTACCCGAATTTCTAGATTTATTTTTATTTACAGAGAGAAAAAAAAAACATTTATCTTTCCCTTAATTTCTAGATTTATCTTTATTTACAGAGAGACAAAAAATACATTTATCTTTCCCTTAATTTCTAGATTTATCTTTATTTACAGAGACAAAAAATACATTTATCTTTCCCTTAATTTCTAGATTTATCTTTATTTACAGAGAGACAAAAATTACATTTATCTTTCCCTTAATTTCTATATTTATCTTTATTTACAGAGAGACAAAAAATACATTTATCTTTCCCTTAATTTAAGGAAACAATTTTTATAAACTTATACATAAAACAAGAATATTAAATTTCCAAATTGATTCTAAAAGAAAACTTATTATTGAACTTTAATTGTTTTCTGCTTAATATTAAAATTATAAATTTTGAAAGCGCAAGAAAAAAAAATATAAGAAGATACAATATATGATATATTATAGTAACACAAATTGTTCAAATAATATTAATTTCTACCGAATTCATGGAAATTGAAAATACTAGCAATACAAATGAAATTTTAATAATTGACGGATTGTAGATATGAGAACGGATAGCAAGGTACGCATTTATAAGACCTGTGTGCGACCTATGCTCACATATGACATCGAAGCGAGAGCGGACACTGTCAGGACAAAAAGCATGCTAAAGACAACGGAAATGAGAACTCGACGCGATATTGCTGGGAAGACTTTGCGTGATCGTGTAAGGAACACCACAATTCGAGAGGTCTGTGAGGTCCAAGATGTGGTCAGATGGGGACGACAGCGTCGACGATACTGGTACCAACATGTACAGAGAATGAATTCCACAAGAATTCTATACATAGCTCTGCATGGGGTGCCGGATGGACGGCGTCCACCAGGGAGACCCCCGAAACGATGGAGAGATAGCTGGAGCTCAGCATCACAGGAGGACAATCCTGCAGTAACAGACTCTTGAGTCTATAGAAAGTTTAAGAAGAAGAAGACGGATTGAGAATGTATTTCTATTAAATCTAAAAAAAAAAAATATTTTCTTTGGTGACCCATTCTAACATTAGAATTATCAAAATATTTTATAAATTAAACTTAATTTTAGGCCAAATCAACCAAAAATTTTTGAATGTACCTGCTCTGTCATGTGTTTAAAAGACAAATCTTTCAATTTATTTTTATTTATCACAATAATGACAAACGAGGGAAAGCCCCGACAGCTTTATAATTGTTGGCAAGCGATAATTTTGTCAATCATATTAATTAAGGTTTACTATCAAAATTTCAAAGTAATGACATTTTGATGAAATTTGTAACTTACCAAAACGTAAAGAATATTTTCTACGAAACTCAAAGCTTTTCTTTTTAAAATTGATAATAGTGTATTTTTTACAAGAATATTAAAAAAAATAAAATATTTCTGCTTAAGTTATAATTTGGAATGTAACTTTATTGCATTATTCTGTGCACATGGTTATATATGAAATATCTGGCGGTCTTATTCCTATATCGCATTTTTATTCAACCAACCGGCCAATCTTGGTTACGTTAAAATAATTTAATTATTAACATTTTTTTTAAATATTCGATAAAATTTCAGTTAAGACATTGACGAATAAATTATCAATCTTAAAAGTTAAGTTAAAATATTGACGAATAAATTACCAATCTTAAAATTTAAGTTAAAATACTGACGAATAAATTACCAATCTTAAAATAATAATGGTAGAGCTAAAGGTTGATTTAAAACAATTCATAATGGATATACAACATTTGAAGATGCTGTAATACTTTGTTTGGAATGCTCATGTACTACTGATAATGATTAAATCAAGGTTTTGATCGGGAATAACCAACGTTCTACGACACGAGAAATATCTGAAACACTGAAAACTTTTCAGCTGGTGGGTGGGCCACATAATTTTGAAATTTACGGTGGTCCGCAGTACTTTACCTTATCCTCATATGTATAATGTATGACATTTTTTTCACATTACCGTGTAATTTGGTATTATAAAACATAAAGCTCTATACATGTACCAGATAAAAGTATGGAAATGGGATTGGCAATCATACGTGTATATAACTTGCCTTAGTTACAGCCTCCTGTTTAAAAGTACGTCGCGAAAAAATGTTTGGTTGAAATATATTTTAAGACAACTTGATGGCATTAACATTGTTAAGTTTATTTAATGCGGGACACAAGTGATACATAGTTCGCTCTTATATAGGGCAAGACAAACTTGTAACAACACTGTACAAAATATATTCAGAGCATTATGACACAGAGTATTGTCAATATAGTGAATACAAAATGTACCCACATATCAACAAACATATATTTTTTGTCTTCGAAAGTGTAATATACTCCATATTCGGAGTGTTTTCACTTATAATGTCTTTTAATAATACACTTATTTAAAATAACAAGACTTATCTAACAAAAAATACTTTATTACACTTAGATTTGAAAACTCTGACTCGCAAATGTACGGGGCGCACCAATTTGAGATTCTACCCCACTATTATTGATTGATTAAACATATAAAAATAAATAAGTTGAGACTAAAGATAGAAAGGTGGTGGCTGCGACCATAAGCTATTTATTTTTCCTTTATATTGTTTGACTGAGGCATTAAAATAAAATAAAAACAATTTATTTCATAATTATTTTATTATTTTATATTTTATAAACAAAAACAACATTTGAAAGAAAAGTTATCTCAGTGATCATAAAGAAATAGATGATGGAAAACAGAATACAAAGCAAATAAGAAAATTAATAAGTTAATGATAAAGTATGAGATGAGAAAAATAAAAGTAAGAAAAAAATATAATATATTAAGCTACAGTACCCGGCGGTAAGTAATATACATCGTTTGTAGAACGTCGTCTCTGTCGCACTATGCACTAACCGCATCGTGATTACGATACCGGACTGTTAGCGCATCGTTCGACAGAGACGACGCTCTACAAACGATGTGTATTACTTACCGTCGGATACTGTACTTTTGTAATTTTGAGTAAAATTAAGAGATATATGTAGTTTAAAAATATGATTGTAAAATTAAGAGATATATGTACTTTTGTAAAGTTTTGCGTAAAGTTAAGAGATATATGTACTTTTGTAAAGTTTTGTGTAAAATTAAGAGATATATGTACTTTTGTAAAGTTTTGTGTAAAATTAAGAGATATATGTTGCAATATCATGGGTGTTATTGGATAAGATGTTTTTGTATGGGTTATTCTTAGAAAGGTGACTCTGGTAGGTCCCACTTGTGCATATCATATGTAGTGCAGTCCACTCCGCATCTGATCATATTTGAGTACACCACTCGAGAAGTAGGGAAAATCCAAACACTGTAGAGCCGCCCAAAATATGCCTGCGTCACACTTCATCCACCGGGACCGCTATTCACTTAGGAATTCTTTGACATATTTCTGGATGATTGAAAAAAATCGACACATGACAATTTAATAACGAAAGTGTAAGTCTAACCTATAATAGAGGTTACAAGACTGATGTCAAAAAGAATCCGAAGATAAAAAATGTCATGTGAAACCAATCAATTAAATCATGCGTCCAGTAAGTTGGATCAACAAAGTAAGGGTCGCAAATGAACAGCCCTTAACTCCTGAGGAGTAGACTGATGAACGAATATGAATCGTCAAGGGCTATAATGGGAGTCACAATGTTCAGTAACAAGTAAACACAACTAAAAACAAAAGGTTATTTATCTTCAATGTGGAAACACTGCTTTACAATTAATTTAAATTTTATATCAATTCTCTGCAACATAGTCTATCCATGAAATATAAAAGATTTTTTTATGTTAATTTTCTCGTCTTTTTAAAAATTAAAAAAAATAGTTTAATTCGGTGGGCAGGTCATAAATGTTAAAATTTGATTAACCAAACTATCTTTTAATTTTTATATTCATCTTCTGTTATTTTTTATTAAAAAAAAGTAAATCCGTAAATATTCAATTTTGTAAAATTCAATTCAAGTAAAAAATTAAATAAAAACTGAGTATAAAGAACATACCAAAGACTGTTTAAAGATAACGTTAACAAGGATTAAAGAAAGTGATGAAATTATTACTTTAAAGTAGATAATTTAAAATTTTTATTTTCCGTTTATCCATACGAACCTTTAACGAATAAACAAATTTAAACACTTTTAAGGTAAACACAAATTACTGTAGATAGATGAAAAAAGAAAAAAATATTTAAGTATACTGTACCATAGATATATTCGATGCAGATGTAGTGTTCTGAGATTAGATGGAAGTGCAATACAAAATTATATTATGGGAATATGATATTTTACAATTTGAAGTAAGTATTAAAGTAGTGATAGAAAGATGAGTATTATGTTGATGAATTCATATGAAAGAAGAAATAGTGTGATGAAAATATGACAAATAACAATTTGTAGTAATAAGATAACAGTTGTTGCAGTGATGAAAAACAGTTATAATATGCGAATCTCATTTATAAAGAGCAGCATAATGAAGATTCGATAAAGTGATAAGTGATACGGAATGATAAGAGATAATCTCATTTTCAATTCAATGCTGAAAATTAGAGTAAATCTTAGTGAAAGGAGATAATGTGTTATATCAGTGACTCGCGTTTTCATGTTATAAATTAATACAACGACGACCATGGTGATGATTTTTTTAATATATTTGATTACCAACTGTGATGTTTATATTTTGTGATCCTATGATCATGGCCATGAGCGGCTTCCAGAGTGGCGAGATGTTTAGCTCTAGCTAGCGCTACTTCTGGAGTCTCCTTGACAAACTTTCCATCATGAGTCAGTTCGATTTGTGCTGGAGGACCGTTCCATTTTTTGAGACCATCTGACTGAGGGGCTGAGTACGAATGAGAAGGGCCAAAACCATCATGAGCATCAGAAGAATATCCCATGTCATGGAAAGATGCGGAACCATGATGCCGACCACTGTATGGATGCCATTGCCCTGCGTTATGACCTTCTCCGTGCCATTGGCCAGATTTATGACCTTCGCCATGCCATTGTGACGCATGTTGTCCTTCTCTATGAGCTTGACCTCTGTTGTGTCCTTCCCCATGCCACTGTGCTGCGTTTTGTCCTTCACCGTGGGATTGTCCTCTGTGAAAACCTTCTCTATGCCATTGGCCAGCATCGAAACCTTCAGCGTGAGGTTGTCCCTGGTGGTGTCCTTCGCCGTGCCATTGCCCTTCTAAGAACCCTTCTCCATGCCATTGACTTTCCGGGAAGCCCTCCCCATGCCACTGTCCTTCCATAAATCCTTCTCCATGATACTGGGACTCATGAAGACCTTCGCGTCTCCAGCTCCCATCATCATAGTGTCTTTCATGTTCCGTTGCTGCTACCATGCAGAGAAACAATGGCAAAAACTGAAAAGAAAGATAATTAACTTTAGCCTTAAAAACAATTTGAAAATGTGAGATACTTACTCTAACAAATTTTTCGTCATAATTAAATAAATTATCCTTTAAACAAAATGCTTATCCATTCAATTAAATTCTTACCAAATAATATAATGTATATTAGAACTTAAAAAGTAAACTGTATATGAGAGATCAGCAGTGGTTTAACATTCACGTTTAGCAAGATGGCGTCCTAGGTACGATTCTTGCTAGATTCAATTTCGGACTGGTTTTTACTGTTAGACCATTTTTAATATGAATTTATGTATTTCTCTTACATATATATGCTTATTGTTAATTTCTAAACTTTTATTAAACAACGCAAAAGAGCGCTATATAAAAAAACTGCTTAACAAAAGGCTACAGCAGGTTAAACCTGCCAATTATCTTGGAACTTGGATCGTCTTGCCATCAGAAAGGGTATCATTTATCAAGACTGTGCTAGCTGAAGTGCTACAACTTGCGCACAATACAACGAAAATTTGATACAATATGAAATAAATATGTCAAAATATCAAACCAATCATATTTGAACTACTTTTATGTTAAAAAACAGTATTTTTAACAATCGTAAAGGAAATTTATGGTAAAGCCATTTGTACATTAGAGATTACCATATGACAATAAATTATCCACGTTAAACTATATACAACGACAGTGTACAGTACCCGGCAGTAAGTAATACACACCGGGCTTAAGAAAGAGACTGTCGGCCATAATCGGCTAACTTCAGCTTTGTAGAGCGTCGTCTCTGTCATTGTAGATACCGGACTGTTAGCGCATCGTGCGACAGAGACGACGCTCTACAAAACCGAAGCTAGCCGATTATGGCTGACAGTCTTTTTCTTAAGTCCGATGTGTATTACTTACCGCCGGGTACTGTAATAATCTTTACAGTCGGTACTGAAAGGGCTAACTAGCATATGTTGCTTATTCTGAGATGATTGATAAAACAACTAGCTATTTTGTGTGAGCTTTCTTTAACATGAAATAGTCACAGAACTGACTTGATATTTTATACATAAAAAGTCAATTTATTTTCTATTGTTTTTTCAAATACAAGTCCAATTGATATTATGACATAAAATTTGAAATATTTTTACGAAAATCTAAAATGTAATTTAAAAATAAAAGAAACGTTTTTATTGTTAATACAGCAAGTAGACATCTGTGATCTACAAAGCGTATTAAAATAAAGTATAAGTCCACTTGCAAACTATTATCCGGTCGATTCACTTCAAATAATAACGGACAAAAAAGTGCCTACCGGTCTAAAAGCAAGTCAGGCGTTACGATGAACTAGTTTATTTAACTTAGGTCGGTAATAAATGTTATAATTACATAACAGAGGTTGTTTGGAAAATATTTATGTTTTTTTCTTAACCAGAATGTAAGAAAAAAATATATTTATAAATATTTTTAGACGGTGTATTTAGTAAGCCTGATATATTAAGTAAGATTAAGTTCACTTTGAGATTGTTTGGGTATGTACAACGAATGCATAAAGAAAGACTAAAAAAATAAATGTACTGTGCAAATTTGAGTAAAATATGTGGAAAAGAGAGACCAAGGATATATTGTTGGATCAATTTAAGAGAAATCTTAGGACATGTTGTGAATTGAAGAAGATCTTTAAGAAAGATTATTGACATAGAAGAAACGAAAGATGTGTCTTCTTAAGAAAGTCTGGGAGTGTGTCCTCTCTGTCTACCCCAATAGAGAAACGGCGTGACGTTATATGTATGTGTAACTATAACTCATAACATCATCATCACACCAAGAACATATCACACACCAAGGCAAAGAGAACATAATTCTCCTTCATTCTATCCTGGTATAAATATTTAGCTCCTGCTACGTCCTCAAATCTTGTCATGCATACTCTCCTGTTATTTAGGTTTTTTCCAATCTTTCCTTTATCAGTTTTTTTTATAAATTTGGTTGTGGCCCGTTTTTCTAGCTTTCATGCCTTCTACACTACATGTATAGATTATTCCTCTAAACTTTTCATCATTCATTGTTTCTGAGAGGTCTTCACCATCTCATGGCTCATTTCTTCATCATCGGTCTTAACCATTTCATCGCTCATTTCTTCATCATTGGTCTTAACCATCTCATCGCTCATTTCTTCATCATCGGTCTTAACCATCTCATCGCTCATTTCTTCATCATCGGTCTTAACCATCTCATCGCTCATTTCTTCATCATCGGTCTTAACCATCTCATCGCTCATTAAGTATTGCATCTTCTTTCAAACTGTATTTTTTGCTTATATTAATATAATTCTTTATTCTTTCATACATTCTTTGCAACGTCATTACGACAGTTGCAAAGAATGTATGAAAGAATAAAGAATAAAGAATTATCATTACGACAGTATAAATCAACACTGTTTTGTCACGTTCTAGTTTTACTTGTATATTGTATTGTATAACACTTTCGTTGTATACAGTACAAACTGGTGGACTCATTGCCATGCGGTAATCAACCAAAGAGTTAAAGAGGCCTTAAGTGATAACCAGTCAGGAATCCTTTTTTTTTATATTAGTGTTCCAGGGGGATTTGAACCCACAACCTCCAGACTGTGAGACAGGCGTTTTACTAACTAGGCCACAGAGGTCATCTATTCTGAGGCTAAGATCTATATTCCATTATGAACAACCAATTCTTAAAATTATATAATCAACTGCGAACGATGCAATTATGGCGACACTTATTAGTCAAAACGTTGTTCAAAATCAAATCTAAGAAAACTATTTTTTGGTTTATGATATAAAAAGTCAGATTACTCTTGCATTTGAGATGAGATTACATTAAAAATAAGACTAGAATTAGGCTATTACACTTATCGCACAAATACGCATTTCCTAGTGCAAGTGTAATGTTTGCTGAGCATATAACTAATTGATTTGTGTTTTTATAATATATCATATCGACTTTTCTAGAAATCAAATTTATTTATTTATCATTTTGTTGATATGGTATTTCTGGCGATATTACAAATATACAAAATAATCTTCTAACTTACCAGTTTTATGTGGTATACGTATGGAAGTTTATATACATAATAGATTTTGTCACATATATTAATTGTAAGATAATAGTGACATATCTCTAAACAATTAAAATAGGGTTACAGAAAAGATGTTACCAAGGTGTAAGGAAATGAAACGAAATGAAATTTAAAATAAAGTGTTCTGTTTGACGTTGATAGAATATTTTTACAATACTCTTTTGAGTGTTGTTCAGGATGTGGCCAATCTGACCGTAAATGGAGATGTGTAAAATAATGTGGGTTATCTTGGTATGCAAAGAATTTTCCCATCGTCTGATCGAATATATTATCAGTGATTTGAAAGAAAGTGTAATTTTTACACAGCTTAAACGGAGAATTGGCTTTATGAAATACGTCAAATAATCTCCTGTTTTAAGCCATTGGAGTCTGGTTTGAACTATGAGTACGGATACGTGGTCATATTTGTAAGCTTATATTGAATCGGGTGTAAAAAAAATTGAAACTGATTCATATTTATTCTATATAATAACCTTTTTATTCTACAAAGAACACAACCTTCAATAAATGAAAAAAATATGAACGATGGAAAATTTCGACATTGGATTTTCAAAAACTATTTTACGTATTAGTGAGCAAGTTATTTAAATTCCTGTTACTAATTTTGAAACGTTTAATGTATGTTATTATGAGTGAAAGCTGAACCAAAAATTTGTTCAACATATTTTTTTAATTTAAAATGTTAGGAGAAACAGTCTGAACTCTGAACCAAAATAACATTATATTTAGATCTATAGATCATTTTGATTACATGCATAAACCATTAAATTTATTAAATAATAAAAATAAAAGGACAATTTATTCGCTGCCTTTTAAAGATCTGAATCTTCTTAAGGACTTTCTAATAAACCCTTAATTTAAACTGTGATTAGATATATCATAACTATGAAATCATTATCACAGCTAAAAAGTAACAACCTCTTTAATGACATTGACTTAGCTTAGATGATAAAACTTTTGACTAGCATACGGGGTGTTCGATTCCCGAAAGTACCCAAAATAATAATAAAAAGGTTACAGTCTGGTAAAAGAGTTGTATTTTCACGTGTGGTAGAATTACTTGTACGTGCAATGACGAACAGCGAGTTCCGTGCCTACATAAATAGTTTTGAAACCGATGACTCTATAACTGAGGCTGAAGACAAATTTATCTCCCTGCCACATTCTTTAATATGTCCGAATCACCGATTTGGAAATGTTGAAGGATACCATACGAAAGAAAAAGAGATAATACATATATTTTATAAGATACGCCATTTTTTTTAGATTTATGACGGTTGGTGTAGTTCATTCTAATTCGGGATTAAATGGTCAATGCACTCTCTCGGCAAACGTTAGAACTAAGCGTGAGGAACTCGGAGCGTGGTTGTTATGGCGACAGGATTTTGAGTACTTGGGCTTTCAGGATGAATGACGTGTGGGCTTTTGAGTGTGGGTTTCTTCTTGTTGTTTTGTATTTGTGTTTCTGTATATTTTTGTGTTAATTTTTATTCTTATGATTGTGTGCGGTAAATTATGGAATTAACATTTTTGGTTTTATTTTTGTTTTATTTTGGGTTCATTTTTGGTTTTACTTTTGTTTTTTTTTCTTGTGATTGTGTGTGGTATATTACGGGATGAAAAAGTTTGGTCTTTCTGGAGTGATGATGTGTGAAGAGTTTGATTTCGCATGATGTTTCCAGTTGTAATTGAGTGTCACTGTTTGTCAGGTTGATGAGAACGTGCAACGGGGTTTAGTTTTTGTGTAATCAAAAATCGGAAAGAAGTATCGATTTATTTTTTCATGCTAAATATCCTCAGTGAGATACAGGCAAACACCTAGTTTACTGGGGATACGACAAATGAAAGGCGACAAACCCAGATCCATTAAAATAATGTATGTTCAAATTAAATTATCTGTTATTTTTTCGAAAATTACGTATATTTCTTGTCATGTGTAATAATAAATAAAAATAAAAATATTCGAGTCATATTAGCCACCTTAGCGTTTTATGTTACTAATCAATCTTTCATAAAAAGACGTCAAAAGTTATCTATAATATTATAAATTATGAACTTCAAGTCAACTTTATACAAACTATTCAAAATAAGCAACAAGTAATTGTTCTGGAAGAAAATCAACGACAGGATAAAAAAATGGATTCATATTATTCTTATGACAAAGGGGCAACTTGGCTAACGATAATACGATTTTTTTTAAAGAAAACGAATAATTATTTAGATTGGTTAAAATAGCGTATATGGAATACAAATACAATATTTTCAAGTCACAGCAAGCATTGAATTTAAACATTTATGTATACGTAATGTATATTACTGGCAATCTCAGTAGTCAAGTAAGTGTTCCAGCTACTGGTCTCAGGTTCCATGCCTGAGGATACCATAAACGGATCCTAGTCTGGTTTAAAGTTTGTTAACGTAATTCTAACATTTCCGTATAATTGCCAACATATAGAGATAAATAAATTTGATGTGTTTATTTTTCCAAACATTTTCTTTGTTACGACCTTGGGCCTCCTGAGTCCTTGGCCTGTCATATGTTTGTATTCTATGTTATGTAGTATGCATTTTTTTTATGTTTGAGCTATGTAAATGTTTATAATTTTTGTAGCAAGTTAATTTTGTATGAACGCGCACTCGACATTCAATTTTGAATTTTAGTATTGTACCTTTTTTCAATTGTCGATAAAATATCATAAATTATCCTAAATAAATGAACAGCGAATAACGTGCCTATTTCAATGGTTTTAAACGTTCTTGCTTGATGAATCGAATCAATATAATGTCTTAAGAAAAATCATATTTGGCTTACAAAATAGTATAATGACTTTTATTGTATTACACTTTCGTTGTATACGATACAATTTGGCGGGTTTATTGTCATGTGCCAATCACTGCTAACAAACCAAAAAGCTGTTAGAGGCTTTAAGTAAAAACCAGATTAAAATTATTAAAAAAAAAACTGTTGGTTTCCAAAAGGAATCAAACCCGCAGTCAGTCGTTTGGAAAACAGTCGTCTTACCAACTATATAAGTCACATACGTTATTGGTGAGGCGACTGTTCATCTTATTAGAAGAATAATGCACAATTCCAGATTTTATCACATAGGCAGCAAGTTGTGGACAAATTTTGTGTAACACTTTAATTGTGTACAGTAACACTTGGTGTATTTAATGCCACGTGGCAATCTCTTTCAATCGGATGGTTATTTTTAAGTGAAAATCAGATTGTCATTTTTTTCCTGAATATGTTCCATACTGATAGCGGAAGAGAAACAAGAAGGAAGTGGCAGCACAGAACCGTTTAGATTAACAAACACATTCCTTAAAACTTTCGTAACACAGTTAATTTTTCGTAACAACTATCGAAAAAAAACAGTTAAACAATAAACCAAACAAATTGTGCAAAAGTTTACGATACGTGCGTCTACGGTTATATTGTCAATACATTTTTTAACCATACTCACTGCTGGATTCATTTTAAAATTGTCTGATTTGGCCAATGAGACGTAACACCACGTGACAAAGCCTATTCACGGATTGAAAAATGCTTGTGATAACTCCCGGATTTGAACCAGCAACTTTATAGCTCACTTCTACCTCTCTAACAACTGGTCAAAGAAGTGATGGAGGGGATGGTTTTGGTGAAAATAATATGCAATTTGGGTGCATTCTAGTCTTGAAAGAAATTCCAAACGGCTCGGAAATTTGTTAGGAGTGTTTTGCAAAATTTATACGAATATTATTTGCAATAAATCTGTTAACAATTTTGTTTTTTTGTTCTTATTTTCTTATCAATGTATATTGCAAACTAATAATCACGTTTGAATTTCTCTTTTTTTTTTTTAAATTTAATATTGATAAGAAATATCCGATTGTAGAATATAAACCTCGTTTTATACGCGTATTTGATTTAATTTCTAGGAAACACTTTACAACTTAATTTAATGCTTGATCAATCGATATCTTTTTGATGAAATCTATCATATGTGAATAATGTCTTTCTTGTTATTGACATGTTCATATGTGACTTGTGATAATAATTTTCTGGTTGTTGACATATTCATATGCGAAGTATGATAACGTTTTTATTGTTATTGACATATCTGTATGTGAAGTATGATAATGTTTGTAGTGTTGTTGTCATCCTATCCATATATGAAGTATAAAAATATCTTTCTCGTTGTTGACATATGCATATGTAAGTATGATAACAAATATATCGTTGTTAAATATCTATATGGGAAGTGTGAAAATATCTATCTCGTTGGGAACATAATATAATAATGTTTATATTTTTGTTAAATATAAAAATGCCTTTCTTGCTGTTGACATGTGCATACTACATGTGATGTACGATAAAGTTTAAATTGTTAACATATTCATATGTGATTTATGAAAATATCTTTCTCGTCGTTGACATATGCATATGTGAAGTATGATAACGTTTAAATGTTAATATATTCATAAGTGAAGTATAATAATGTCTTTGTTGTTGTTGAAATATACATATGTTATGTGAAGTATGATTAAGTTTATATTGTTATTAGCATATCTATGTGTGAAGTATGATAATGCTTTAATTGTTGTTGTCATCCTATTCCTGTGAAATATAAATATGTCTTTCTAGTTGTTGACATATACATATGTAAGTATGATAACGAACATATCGTTGTTAAATATCTATATGTGAAATATGAAAATGTATTTCCTGTTGTTAACATATGTGAATGTGAGTGTAGCATGAAAACGTTTACATTGTAATATATGCAAATGTCTTTCTCGTTGTTGACATATGCATATGTGAAATATGATAACGTTTATATTGTAAATATACCCATATGTGAAATATGAAAATGCCTTTATCGTTGTTGACATATGCATATGTGTTAATATATCCATAAGTGAAGTATGAAAATGTCCTTTATGTTGTTGAAATATGCACATATGAAGTGTGATAACATTTATTTGATGTACTCGTAGATAGGTAACGTTATGTGTGAAATTTGATAATGTTTTTATTGTTGTCGAAATATACGAGTATTATGACAGTGATTTTATTGTTTTTGACATATCCATATGTGAAGTATGATAATGTTTTTATTTTTATTGCAGTATCCAGAAGATAAATATGCTAATGTTTTTATTATTGTTGAAGTATCCATTAGAGAAGTATGATTTTTTTTTGTGGTTTTGCAGTGTCCATTAGAGAAGTATGATAATGATTTTATTGTTTTTAACAAATTAACGATAATTTTTTTGACATATCCATATGTGAAGTATGATAATGATTTTTTTATTGTTGACATTACAGAAGTAAAACAATTATTTTAATTGTTCTTGACATATCCATATGTGAAAGAATTGAAATATTTTTATTGTTGTAGACAGATATGAAGAGTGCAAATGTGTTTTATGTTCTTGACATATGCATAAGTAAAGATACCTTATGTGACGTTTAATCATGTGTTTCTCGTTGTTGTTATATTCACATGTGAAGTATTATAATGTGTTTTTTCGTTGTTGATATATTCATATGTAAAGTATGGTAGTATTTTTCTTGATGTTATTCATATGTGGAGTACAATAATATTGTTTTATTATTATTGATGTATTCAATTATGAAGAAAGATTTTCACATACTGTACGTATCGAAATCTCCCTGTTGGGGTAAGTGGGAACAGAGCGCAAGCTTACCTATCTCGAAAGCCTATTCCACATCCGTACACCTTATCATACAACTTCTACGATGTCTCTTACTTTCTATGTTTCCATCTTTCAGAACTAAGATTGAATTTATTACATCTAATCACAATAAGAATCTTAACTGATTTAATGTTTTGTATGAAATTGTCAGTTTTCAATTAAATTGTCTGCATTGCTTAGCTTTTTCAATATTCGAGTTAATTCAGTGCATACTCACTATAAGGCTGTTTTCTATTGTTAACAAAGTACCTTTTATAACCTACATAATTCCTCCATAAATGATGCATCTTTTGAGAAATCAATTAGCTGATATTGCTGATATATTTCTTATAGTCTGTCAAGCTATAAAATTTTGTATAGTCAAGGCTGATTGCTAAGTTGAAGAAGTATGAAACATATACTGTACTGATCTTTCTGTATTCATGTCAAATTTTTGTGATAAAGTGCGAGCAGCTGACTAGAGACGGCTCAGTACGAGTATTATGTGATCAACTGTGTTAAACATTGTTAAATTTAAATATTTTTGACTCGTGTACTTATGGTACTTACTAATGTATTTTAAAAATGTTTTGGTGTATTGATGTCTCTTTATTTAGCGTGGTCGAGGTGTTATCAAAAGTTTTTTTTAACACTTCCACTTAATTTAAGATTATTTTGTGAATATTTCAGATGAATTTGTATTTTTTTTTAAAAGTATTTTGTAACGTTGATGGAAAAGTAAACTAAAGTAAAGCAAAGTAAAGTAAAGTAAAGTAAAGTAAAGCAAAGTAAAGTAAAGTAAAGTAAAGTAAAGTAAAGTAAAGTAAAGTAAAGTAAAGTAAAGTAAAGTAAAGTAAAGTAAAGTAAAGTAAAGTAAAGTAAAGTAAAGTAAAGTAAAGTAAAGTAAAGTAAAGTAAAGTAAAGTAAAGTAAAGTAAAGTAAAGTAAAGTAAAGTAAAGTAAAGTAAAGTAAAGTAAAGTAAAGTAAAGTAAAGTAAAGTAAAGTAAAGTAAAGTAAAGTAAAGTAAAGTAAAGTAAAATTAAGTAAAGTAAAGGAAAGTAAAGTAAAGTAAAGCAAAAAAGCAAAGTAAAGCAAAGTAAAGTAAAGTAAAGTAAAGTAAAGTAAAACAAATCAAAGTTAAGTAAAGTAAAGAAAAGTAAAGCAAAGCAAAGTAAAGCAAAGCAAAGTAAAGTAAAGTAAAGTAAAGTAAAGTAAAGTAAAGTAAAGTAAAGTAAAGTAAAGTAAAGTAAAGTAAAGTAAAGTAAAGTAAAGTAAAGTAAAGTAAAGTAAAGTAAAGTAAAGTAAAGTAAAGTAGAGTAAAGTAAAGTAAAGTAAAGCAAAGTAAAGCAAAGTAAAGTAAGATAAAGTAAAGTAAAGTAAAGTACAGTAAATTTAAGTAAAGTAAAACAAAACAAAGTAAAGTAAAATAAAATATAGTAAAACAAAATAATTAAGAAAAAGTACGATAAAATAAGAGAAAATAAAATAAAATAAAATTAAATTAAAGAAAATAAAATATATAATATGAAAGAAAAAAAATAGTGAAACAAAACATTAGAAGTATAATAAAATATTTATCGTTGTTGGTATACTCATATATCAAGTATAATTATATAATTATATTTATAGGTACATAATTACTCATATGTGAAGCATGATAGTTTTTTTCTTATTGTTGACAACTATTACTGAAGTTTGAAAACTTCCAAAATTAAACTGCCAAGAAAAATGTTATTCATGTTGTTAACAACATGGATAAAAATTTTCTTGGAAGTTTTACCTTCTTACCATCGGGTTTATTATATTAAGAATATGTGCTTGCTAAAGTGCAACAGTTTGCGCACAATACACGAATCTACAGAATTAAAGACAATCGTACTCAATTACCAGGGATAATCTATCGAATGTGTCCAAAGTCTCGTGAGATTCTTCTTACACACAGCACATAAAGACGCATCTTAAACCTTAGCTCTTCAACAATCGATTGGTTTTTTTAGCAGTTCATGGAAAGCTTAGGAGCTGCCTCTAATACTATATATCAAAGGCACTTTAATTAAGAATCGTGATTTTTATTAACTACAGTAAAAATGTACACGATTGTTATTTAATTATTCCTATATTTGGCTAAGTGAAGTGATTATAAAGTCTTAAATAATTAATTGATCCTTGGCCTCCAGTGGGGGGTTGGGCGAGAGACAAATCACATCTCCTCTTAAAAAAGTCAAGATTACGAAACCAGATGCTGATCCACTGACAAGAACTGGAAGACAGGGGGAGTTGAAGGCGAGGATTGATGGAGGCTAAGGTCCGATATGAGCTGTTGAGCCATCGAAGAAGAAGAAGAAATAATTAATTGAGCGTGACAGTTATATACTCAAAGATCACAAGTATTTGCAGTCAAGCATCTACTCATTAGTATGGTTGTTTTAAAAATAGAGAATTGTCCTAAAGTAGATAGTTCCTGAAACAAGTCCTACAAAATTCAGATATTCGTTTGTCAGGCATTTCTAGAGATCTTCACCATTAGTCGAAAGCATTTCACTTGAGCGCTATTGTAGCTTGAAGAAATTATTTGTGTTCCTTTGTTTAAATTTGTCTTGGTTAATTGTGATATATTTATTCACTTTAATTTATTTCAACGGTTTAATAACGTTTTTGATGCAAACAATACAACAAACAAAATTCAACATTGACATGTAAGCAGTATTCTCAAATTGATAAAAAAAACTATCACTTGCTCCAACTCAAATTTCACTGTGCATTTGTTGTGTTACTCTTTCTTCATTCATTCATTCTACTATACATGCAAAAATCCTCTCAGATTTCTCCTCTCAGTACTCATAATTTAAAAAAGGTTGAAACGTTAAAAAAAAGTATTCATGAAATAAGAAAAATTAATTAACAGTTTAGAAAAATCTCCTTTCTGCTAAGAGCCACAGTAAAGAGAAATTTCATGTTCTTGGCTCCTAAGTAATTTAATAAATTACCCAAAACTATAAGAGATGTAAAGATAAATAGTTAATACATATAAAATAAAATAAATGACTGATGGAAAATCGGGTATATTTAATATAAGAACAACAATCCAGGATGAAAACCGTAGGAACAAAATAATGCATTGGAGAAGTATTAAATGCCCTTTTTCTTGATTTCAATGTTTTTTTCTGCATTTGTTAACAGTATATTTTAGAGGATTTATTGGCATTTTACAATCATATCCGTCAAATAGAAAGATGTTCTTTTAAAAAAAATAGGTAACGACGGGAATCAAACCTACGATTCTCGAGTTATAAGACGAGCGTTTTGCCAACTAGGCCGCGAAGGTCGATACAAAATGTTTTGATAAAAATATTAGGTCCTTACATATGAAATTGGCGTTTTGCCGTACTGGCAACTTTGATCTCAAATATCTTCTCTTTGGTTAGGAATTCCAAATTAAAATTTATACAGCTATTTACTCAAGTATTTGTGTTTCGAAAATTATAATTCATTTGTTTTTTCCTCAATTGTTTTTTTTCTTTGCGTCACTCAGTTTACAAAATGGAAAACTTGAAATATCGCGTTATTTACGAGTACGAGTTCCACCGTGGCACCAGTGCTGCAGAAACGGCTCGAAGGATTAATGATGTGTATGGCGACGGTGCCGCAAAAGAAAACACAGTGCGTTTTTGGTTCCAACGTTTTCGTTCTGGAAATTTCGACCTGCAGAAAAAGCCCCGTGGACGGCCGGAGACCAAAGTTGATAATGAAGAATTGAAGGCTATTGTGGAAGCGGATCCATCGCAAACCACGTCCGAGTTAGCTGCAGGCTGCGGTGTTAGTGATAAAACTGTTTTAATCCACTTGAAGCAAATTGGGAAGGTGAAAAAGCTTGAAAGGTGGGTACCTCACGAATTGAGTGAAGCAAATCAACAAACGCGCGTTGACTGCTGCGTTGCATTACTCAACCGGCACAATAATGAAGGGATTTTGAATCGAATCATTACCTGTGATGAAAAGTGGATCCTGTATGATAATCGGAAGCGCTCATCGCAATGGCTGAACCCTGCCAAACCAGCCAAACCATGCCCCAAGCGAAAATTGACTCCAAAAAAGTTACTTGTGAGCGTTTGGTGGACTAGTGCTGGTGTCGTTCACTACAGCTTTCTTAAATCTGGCCAGACGATTACGGCAGATGTCTATTGTCAGCAACTGCAAACCATGATGGAAAAGCTAGCTGCTAAACAACCGAGGCTGGTTAATCGCTCTAGGCCACTGCTGCTTCATGATAACGCTAGACCACACACTGCACAACAGACGGCTACCAAATTAGAAGAGCTTCAATTGGAATGTCTAAGACATCCACCGTACTCTCCGGACCTTGCCCCAACAGATTACTATTTTTTTCGAAATTTGGATAACTTCTTGAAAGGGAAAAAATTCAACTCCGATGGGGCAGTCCAAACCGACTTCAAAGATTTTATTGATTCCCGTCCGAATGGTTTTTTTAGTAAAGGGATCGATGAACTACCTATGAGATGGCAAAAGTGCATAGATAGCAATGGTACATACTTTGATTAAATAAATATATTATATTAAAAAAAAATCCACTTTATGTTCCTCCCAAACAAAACGCCAATTTCATATGTAAGGACCTAATATCAAGAGTTTTATAAACATGTTTATTTATTTATTTAACACTTTTATTGCAATACAATCTGGCAGGCTTATTGCCAGGCGGAAATCTCTTCCAGCCGACCAGACAAAAGTAAATAAAGCAAGTTACGTGATCGCATAAATCATTAAAATGACTATCCATCCTCACGAAATCTATAAACATATACGTGAGAGCATGCCCATGAACCCCACAAAGACGGACAATCACCCGAACATTATTTTTCATATAAAGTGAGATATCATCAATCAAAAGGAAAGGAAAGGATGGTGGAGAGGAAAGGAAAAGAAAAATCAGGAATGAAACACGTTATTTTACTGACTAGAAATTAAGAGTTTTTTCAGTCGCTTCTTAAAGCATGCCAAGGACGGAGCAAGTCTTATATTGGTTTGTAACTGATTCCAGAGTCTCACTGCATGGACAGTAAAGGACGACGTAAAGAAAAAGGAGCGGTGAACTGGAAAGGCCAATAAACAATCTCTGTTTGAGCGTAGCGCTAATCCATGCTTGGAAAGACGCTGAAAAATTTCGGCGAGATAAGAGGGTGTGGCGGGACAGTTAAGGATTTTATACAATAGAGACAGTATGGGAATTTGGCGTCTATTTCTAACATCCAACCAGTTCAATGCCTTCTGGTATGAAGTTATATGATCGTACTTACAGTAGTCAGTAATAGTGTTCTAATCAGTAAAAATATAATTTGTGGAGAAGTAACTTACTAGTTTTGAGTAATACCTCTTCTTACTATCGTTTAATTCTAACTACTATACATGCATGCATGGTCCCTTATGGAGTGGCAGAGATAACAGATCTTCATATTGTTATATCCATGTACACAAATTTCTCCTCCACTACACTCAAACATCTCGACATAAACAAATTAAGCATATTTCTCAATTTATATAATTCATGCATGTTGTTTTCCTGTTAGGGTAGAGAAAGGGGACAGAACACCATATTTCATTGTCGCGACACATATATTTAATCTTTTTTACATCTATATACTTCCTCAAACAACTTCTACGATTTCTGTGACTTTGACATTTTCTTCTTTCAACGTAACTTTCAATTATTCCAATCATACTTTCCTTAGTCTTCCTCCATCACGCCTTCTATTTACATTTACACTGTATAGCTGTTTCTTTAGTCTATATTTATTTTATCTGCGTGCCAAAATCATCCCATATTGCTCGTTTTCATCTTATTCAACGCATCGGCTTTAAGTTAACATTCATCCTTAATCACGTATTTCTGTATTCCACCAAACATTGTTTTCCCATATATTCTTCTCGGTGCATGCATTTTTACAGCATTTATTCGACTATTTTCAGTCTATTATCACATCCATGTTTCACTCCCGTGCATAAAGTAATACATCAAAATAATATTTTAGACTATCATCTTAGCAGATATTTATACTTTCTCTGCTTTTTTGAAAGCATGTTTTAGTGCCCAATTGATTTTTTCTTTTCCCGACACGCCGTTTGATACTCTTCGTAACTCTTTCATCATCTGAGAAAATACTTCCTAAATAACAGAATTTCTTAATTTGGTCTCATCTTTCATGACTCATCCATATATCGCATTAACTTTTCCTTTATCTTTTTTCAAAATCTTGTCTACTTGATCCAATCACGTTTTTCTTGGACTGTCTCTTTTATGGAGACCTTGCACTTGTGATTAATATATATCATAACATTAGTCAATCATTCTCTCCTCTACCTTAAGGCTGTTTTGCTTAGGTTATATATGATTGTCTCAATTTTAAACCATTTTTTTTTAATTTTAGAAGAAAGATGTAACAGAACGCTAAAGATAAGTCGACTTAAGACCTTTATAGCCTACTATGCCAATAGAGAGAATGAGATTACATCTTCAGGTAACCCAAGAGAAAGGGTATTCTAGATGTGATTTTTAAAATAACTTTAAAACATGGATGGTTAAATTCCTCTTTAGGCTACATGCAAAATTGTTAATTTAAGATAACATATCCAAAAATTAAGCATGAGAAGCGAATACTAAAAAAGCTACTCCATGGAAGTCTCGTTTGTGAACGTGAGTAAACATGGCACGTATCTCTTGGAAGTTTGTTCTACAAAAAACTACTCCATGGAAATCTCTTTTGTGAACGTGAGTAAACATGGCACGTATCTCTTGGAAGTTTGTTCTACAAAAAGCTACTCCATGGAAGTCTATTTTGTGAACGTGAGTAAACATGGCACGTATCTCTTGGAAGTTTGTTCTACAAAAAGCTACTCCATGGAAGTCTCTTTTGTGAACGTGAGTAAACATGGCACGTATCTCTTGGAAGTTTGTTCTATAAAAAGCTACTCCATGGAAGTCTCTTTTGTGAACGTGAGTAAACATGGCACGTATATCTTGGAAGTTTGTTCTACAAAAAACTACTCCATGGAAGTCTCTTTTGTGAACGTGAGTAAACATGGCACGTATCTCTTAGAAGTTTGTTCTACAAAAAGCTACTCCATGGAAGTCTCTTTTGTGAACGTGAGTAAACATGGCACGTATCTCTTAGAAGTTTGTTCTACAAAAAACTACTCCATGGAAGTCTATTTTGTGAACGTGAGTAAACATGGCACGTATCTCTTGGAAGTTTGTTCTACAAAAAACTATTCCATGGAAATCTCTTTTGTGAACGTGAGTAAACATGGCACGTATCTCTTGGAAGTTTGTTCTATAAAAAACTTTTCCATGGAAGTCTCTTTTGTGAACGTGAGTAAACATGGCACGTATCTCTTGGAAGTTTGTTCTACAAAAAGCTACTCCATGGAAGTCTCTTTTGTGAACGTGAGTAAACATGGCACGTATCTCTTGGATGTTTGTTCTACAAAAAATCCGTTTGAACTGTAAATGAATATGTATGAAATTAAGTGTGGTGTGTTGAGCACGTCCGTATTCTTAAAGAAAGTGGATTTTTCCGTGAAGATATGAAGGGAAATTTGGATTAATTGTAGACAGAACAGGACTGAAGTGCCTTTGTTCACTGATTTTAAGTTTTTGAGGTCTATTCGTTCTACATACCCAAACCAGCGCAGAAGGATCTTATATAAGGATAAATAAATTGAACATATCGCCTGTTGAGAATCATAGTGACGAAACTCCAAAAAAAAAAAATTCGAGTTAAGACTTCCAAATGGCACCAAAATGACTCCTTTTTTACGTGCGTAAGTGGCGAAAGTATATTTCAACTCCTTGACGCTTCAAGGAGTTGAAATATACTTTCGCCACTCACGCACGTAAAAAAGGAGCCATTTTAGTGCCATTTGGAAGTCTTAACTCGAAAATTTATTGTTTTGTAGTTTCGTTTCTATGATTCTCAACAGGCGATATGTTCAAGTAAGAATAAATAATTGCTACCGATATATTGTTTTGGAAACGGAAGAGAGATTTTGGTGTCAAGTTTAATCGATTTTATAACTTTAGTTTCTTTAGTCAAAAAATGTATTGCTCATTGGCGTGGACAAATATTTATGGTCTATTAAAATACCTGTATCACGTTTCACCACGATTTATGAACCAAGTTTAAATAAAATTTTCGTTTACTTGCAAATTTTAAGTCAACAAGCTAAATTTTGAAATTAGCTTAAAAAATTGACTACTATGATTGTTTAAAATCAGCAATTCAATACTTTCATAATATTTTTTCAGATCAATGTACAAAACCCTAATTGACTAGATTTTCTGTAAAGAATAACGTTATTGTAAATTTGGTTTTATTTTTAAACATTCATGCGTGGTGTGGCCATATCGTAAAATAATAAATAAAACGTTGACATAACAAATTAATGCTAGGAACGTGATTGAAAAGCGTGAGAAAAAAGGTTCACAAAATATATTTTTGAACCAAGCAAATAAAACATATTTGAAGAAAAATTTAATGGATCCTATGAGAAGACGTATACATTTAGAGAGGGCGAAATATGATCGTTAAATGAAAGTATAACGTTCTGTCCTCTGCTCACCTCAACAGGATAGCGTAATGGTATGTGTGTATGAATATATACGAGTATATTCAAGTTTGCTACCCCAAAACCAATACCCCTCGGCTTTGCTACCCCAAAACCAATAAACGTAGATGGAAAGCCGCTAGAACTTGTCCAGGAATATGTGTATCTGGCCCAACTTATTCCCTTTGTAGGTGGCATATCGGAGGAAATAGCACGAAGGACAAAACTAGCGTGGAGCTCATTTGGACGTTTGAACAACATCTTCAAAAGTAATCTCCCAATATCCTTGAAGCGAAGGGTTTACAACCAGTGCATCCTTCCAGTACTTACGTATGGCTGCGAGACATGGACGCTCACAGTAAAGAACACACAAAAGCTCCAGACCGCACAAAGGGGCATGGAGAGATGAATGTTGGGATATACTAAAAGAGACCGTAAACGAAACACCTGGATTCGCAATTTAACAAAGGTAGAAGACGTTATAAAGGTGTGCAAAATAATGAAGTGGCAATGGGCCGGACACGTAGCCAGAATGTCAGACTCCCGATGGACATCCGAAATAATCCAATGGTACCCAAGAGGCATAAAGAGACCCAGAAGAAGACCGAAGGTACGCTGGATAGATGAAATCAGGAAGCATGGCAGCATCACATGGCATCAACGAGCAAAAAACCGAATTATTTGGAGTCAACTTGGGGAGACCTTCATTCAGCAGTGGATCGACCCTGGTTGACAATGATGATGATATTAAAGTTAGATGTATGATATACGTAATATCCAAAAATCGTGCGTAATATACAAATTTCTACATAAATTGATGGTTAGTATTTAATTAAAAAGTCTAGTACTCCAAAATTTCTCATCTTAAACAAATTTAAAGACTGATGACGAACCACGAAAATTGATGGCATAAAAATATCTCCAAGAATAATAAGACATTTACAGTTCAACGTAAAAACAATATGCAGGGCTATTAGTTTAGTATGATAATTCTGCCAATATTTTCCTTAGTGGAAAGCTACATTGTACTCCTTACAAATGTACAGGATCTCACTTATCTTCTTTTTCTTAACACATGCCTTGCAAGCTCTGCAGGCTTTTTCATTTTAGTCAGTTGATAGAATATGTTGATAAGAATACATATCAACACATGATCAAACATGCTCTTTGACAATCTGTTTGGATAATTTTGCAATTTTTTTATTCTAGAGAGACCCGCAAACTGTTGTTTATCTCCAAATTCATATGTCAAAATCTACCACTTCAATGCACATTGATGAAGTGATATCAAAATCTCCATCATTAATCAATTCATGCATGTTTTCATTTTCTAGGGTATTGTCCATGCTAGAAATGGAAGCCCCCCGATGCCTTTGAGGTCGGGCTCGCCCTACATTGGTGGGGTGCATCTCGGCCGGGGGAATGTTTGTAGGATGAGCCCGGACCTTTTAATGTCTTCTCTCTTGAATGTATTTTTTTTGTCATCTATTTATTTTCTGTTTTTTTTTTACATTCTTGTTCTACGTGTTTAAGGATGTGGGCTGAAAAACATCTGGTGTTCCCGTGGCTGGGTTCGCCCTATATTGGTGGGGTGTATCTTGGCCGAGGGGATGTTATTAGATGAACCCAGACCTTTTGATAGCTTCTGTATTTAATGTATTATCTGCAATTTATGTGTTTTAGAAGTGTTATTTAAATATATTTTGTACATACTATGTTGCTGTCAATAAACCTTTATTTATTTATTTAAATCAAGAAACTGTTGTTTAAAGGTTGATTTTTTATAAAAATATTTGTAAGTTTTCAGTTATATTCGTACACATATGTCCTTTTTTTTTTAAATGTGTCAATCGCGTAAAAACACGGAACAGGGACTCGACGCAAGTCTAGTTGATCACAATCAACTAGAATTGTGTTAAAACATGAGGTCGGAATACAAAGTGTTAATAATTTATTTGACTGCTTGTATTGTCATTGAAGTTGTAACGACCGTGCGTGCGGTCACTGAACCCATTGAGGCGATCCTTGGCCGCTCGGTCATTGAACTTGCACTGTAAGGAATGCGAGACAGCACTGGGCGAAGGTCGCCCGCGCGGTCATTGAACTCACTAGTAGCGAACAGCGAGAGCGAGACACCGACATATCTCTTGCCTCTCCTGCAGACCGTAGTATGAAATGTATGTGGAACGCGCAACAATAACCATGTGTCCGCGAAGCGAGACAGCGACATGTTCTGCGCCGTTCTATACATTATAAATACAGACGCTTTCAATAAACTTTCTCTCTTTGCTTATCTCGATCTCGATGACTTTTATTCAAACAACCTCATCCTTCTATGCGAAACACAAGTCCCTAAAAAGTCATTGTCTTACCACATGTCCCCATCAGCAAAGGGGCTGTCTTCATTTTGATACCAGCCAATTCATTATAAAATTAAACAGATTGTTAAGTCTTTCATTTTGAGCTTTTAGATGTCTGCTAATTAATTAGTCAAAAGTTGAACTGGTATACAAGATTTTTTTTTTCAGGATTCCAAGACTTGTTTAATATTTAAGTTTTGCAAGTAACTTCTGACTTTAAAAGTCTTTGTTAATTTTTTAACTGACTGAACTTGGAACCTGAAGTTTTACATTACTCTTTGAGGTATGATTTGCTACACAAGGTAAAAAAATTGTTTATAAGATTCTGCGTGTTTGGGTGTGTGTTTTTTGTTTGGTTTCCAAATAGAGGGGAACAAATCACGTCTGACAGTGAAAGTAGCGCCCGAGCGTATTTGTATTCAAAACAGGAAGGACCTGTTCTGTTGAGTGTGAGACATTTAAAATGAGATATTTAAAATAAACATATATAGTTATAAAATCTTGTTTTACAAAAAAAGATTTTGTCTGTATTAACTGTTCAAATATTTGAATTTAAATTAAACCGAGTTTAATAAAATAACTAGCATTTGCTAAACGTTTCTCGAAAATTTCTTCATAGCTTAAAATATTTGTATTTATAATAGTTAGACATAGATGGAGAGAAATTCGAGAAAAAACGTTTTTATTTGACAAAAAATTTACCAGCCAGTAATTAATTTGACTACACTACAGACCTGTCAACCGGAAAATTTCGACTTTAACTCCTGTGTTGGTAGGCACTATTTATTTTAAAAGGGCTCGTTTGGTCTCCACTCAATGTCTCCGTAACGGTTTTTGAAATTTTTAAACATCATATACAACACAACGTATTTACGCCATATACATCATAATCTAGCGGGTTTATTGCCTTATAGTATTTTTTTCTAACTAACCAGAAATAGTTTAAAGCTGCTGTAAGTGAAATGAAAAAAAAATCTATGTCATTCAAGGGGACAAGCACAATGCAAGTTTCAAACCGGCGACCTTCCACAGTGTGTACCGCGCGGTCATGCATCGCACCGCACCGGAAATTCATTTTTTCCCGTAGAGATTGCTGACAGCTTGAATTGTTTAACACTCAAAATGCTGGTTGAGAGAACATAAACACATATTTGCTGTGTTTTTTGGTATGGGGTCGAATTACAGTCTGATAAGTATATAAAAAAAGAAAAAGTAAGAGAAATCATAGGAACCGTAAGGGAAAGTGTATTTATATGAAAGTGTTGAAATATAGTTGTGCCGAAAAAGAAAAACTCTGGTGCATTCTTTTCTAGCCCACCCCTGCAAGAAAACAACGTGATGGTTTGTAAAGGGTCTTTCGAATGGAGCGTTTTTTTAATCCATTTTTTTTTGGTCATTGAAGTATGACATTTAAACACAAAAAATAATATCCGCCAAATGTTCGCCTCTTCCAACTTCACAGATGTCCACTTTTTTGTCAAAATTTTCGATTGCATTTTGACATAATTACGGTTCTAACTCACCAATAACGCGAATAATTTCGTCCTTCAGCTCAATAATTGATTGGGAGTCATTCTTATAGACCTGGTTTTTCACGTAACCTCAGAAAAAATAGTCCAATGTTGTCGGATCACACGATCTTGGTGGCCAATTAACATAACCGTTTCTGGAGATTACAATACATAAAATAATTCAACAGTTTGAACGCGTTGTTGTATTATATACGACTTCATTTTTATAAATGTCATACATTACACTTGTCAAATGCCACAATATCCAGGCAAGTTCACGACGCCATCTGTGTTTTATCAAAGAATTAAAAAAACCACTCAATTTGAAAGACCCTATATGTATTATATATTTTAAGATATTAGACTTTAGATAATAGTAAAATAATATTGATGAACGAGCCTATTCGAATTGATTATATAATCGGAAATTCCGTGTAGGTCAGTAAAAAAAATCTTTTTACAATCTTAATGTGAAACTGAATAAAATAATTCAAGCGAGAAAATTATTTTACGCTAATCGCAATTAAATCATATTTTTAAGAACAACGTTAATTGTTTTTTAAGACTTTAAGTTAATAACAAATAAAGAAATAATTTAAGTTTGTTGGAATTCTAATAATATAACTTTTAAAATGTTTTTGTGGAAAAGAAAGTTTTTAACTGATTGAACTATGTAATAGAGTATGTTATAATCATGATAAAAAAATTATTTATAAAGCGCTGTTTATACAGCAACCTCTCCTCAGGCGCTCTTACATGAGATTCGAACCTTCTATTATTGACAGGTTAAAATATTATAAAATATATAAGTTGAGTGTAAGGATAAGAAAGTTTCGCTGTGGCTATTATATAAGGCACTTTCCCGCATTTTCATATGTTCAGAAAAAACGTTCAGTAAGAAAACAGCAGAAAAGTTACCTGCGGAAGAAGAAATAACAAAGGGGTGTTTGTAGATTTTTCCATATGAAATCATGACAAATTCGGCTTAAGGTGTAGTGTAGTGTTGATACATTTTAAAAATACAGTCAAATAAGGGTTGTCTTCAAGTGTTTCCTAAAGCTGTACATGCCACCCATGTATGTAACACTAAGAGGTAGATCATTCTACTCCACGGGACCAGTACGTAGAATGAATGAATTAAGGAATACTAAAAAAACAAATTTATAGTGCAAATGTGAGTAGAAGGTGTGGTAGAGTAAGATCAAGGGAAGTGTGGTTGGATCAAGTGAATTATATTTTGAAAGAAAGAAAAGTAGATATCGTAGAAGTTATATGAGAACGTAGAAAAATCGAAGGTTGTGTATCGAGATAGGAAAGTCTAGCGCTTTGTCTTCTGCCTACCCCAACTGGGAAATATAGTGATGATTGGTGTGTATGTAATAATGTTAACTTAAAAAAAATATTTATTTATGATGTACATATAAATATATCATCACACCATTTCCCTATTGGAAAAGTCAAAGAGGGCACATATATATATACACCTTTCTATTTATGTAAACTTCTCGCCTCATTCAAATCCATAAATCTTGTCATATATGCTCTTCCGTCGTTCATTCTTTCCCTCAGTTAAAATTTATTCGAATGTTTAGCGGAATGCTTCTTGTTTGAAGAGATGATGATAGTAGTTGTTGGTAAATAAATAAAATACGTTAAATCGCAATGCGGAAGGAGAGAGTGAATGAATGTTTTATTTATTAGTATGTGGGTATTTATAACATTTCAGAATGGGCGCGGGAGTGCGCCCGCGATATACTTTTATCTCGCTTCTGTGCGTGTAGAAATGGTCAATTGAAGTATTGTAGATATCGTAAATAGTATTGTAGGTAAACAATCTATTTACGGAACCGGCGAGACAGCGTGATGCGTTCTCTTTCTACTATGGAATGCGGCGCGATGTCCGGCCGCGTCAATGTTTTGGCATGTGACCTTCGGACTGTTAAATATAATTCGTCGAGGTATCCAAAGGTCGTTTCGTCGGTCGTTGACCGTATGTGTTGACAATATTCAGCGACGACCGTGGATCCCTACAAATGTATTCTTCTACTTTTTTCTCTGTATATCTCTTTCTCGCTCTCCATTAATTCCAGAAAAATATATTTGTATTGTAAGTTCATCGTTATCTATTCTACTAATATGACCAAATCATTTCAAGACTCCTTTCAGAATTCTACTTATAATTTTTATTTTTAACAAATATTTTCCATCTAGCATATGCAAATAAATGTCGACCGTGAGTATAAGATGTGAGCAATTGTCGACCGTGAGTATTAAATGTGAGCAATTGACGACCGTGAGTATTAGATGTGAACAATCGACGACCGTGAGTATTAGATGTGAGCAATTGACGACCGTGAGTATTAGATGTGAGCAATCGACGACCGTGAGTAAAAGATGTGAGCAATTTACGACCGTGAGTATTAGATGTGAGCAATTGAGGACCGTGAGTATTATCGTGAGAGAAATTTCAAAACGACATAAAAAAATAAGTTTTTAGAAACGTTGTGAGAAATGGAATGATAAGTGATGGATTAAATATTAAAGAAGAAGGGATGAGTATAAATAATATGTGCTATAGTTGAAAGTAAAAAAAGGCGATACATGGTGGGATAAGGAAGTTAAGAACTGCGTGTAAGAGGAAAATCAAGAATAAAGTGTTTTTATTGAAGCGAAGATTGGTTGAGGAAAGATTGGTTGTGGAAAAGAAGATGAAACTTAGAGATAAAGAAGGTAGAAAGTTGAGTATGAATGCGAAGGTAAATATAAAAATATTTTGGAAAAAAGTAAGGCAAATGCGTTTCTAAAATAAATCATTTGCAAATTTATCAATATTCATATTGAAATATAACACATGTTACTGTGTTTTTTTTCCTTCAAATACGAGTATTATACAAAGGTACATTTTAATGGGACCTCTGTGACTTCATCACATTACTTTCATATGTAAGATATTCAAGAAGAACAATTCACGGCCATTATTCAAGAAGAAGAAGAAGACTTATATAACTTAAGGGCAGAACGTTTCACTTATATCGGGAGGTTTTGATGTTAGCCCCCAATGGTAATTCATAAAAAGGTCCCTTTAAGGCTTTTCTACATTCAACTATAAGAATAATTATTAATTTTGTAATATATTGCAAGATTGTATTTTGTATAATTAAAGTATTATACAGATATCACAACCTCAAAGGATGTTACTAATGAAGATAACTAATTGAAAACTTATAATGTGAAAAAATATCTATGCCATACTTTGGGTTCAATTCTAATTTTTACATGTACAATATTTTAAAGCAAGAACTTATTTTTTGACGATTATTAGGTAAGTCCAGCACTGTTTATTCCACTTAAAATAACGATAAAACCCTACCGGTTTCAAGCTTATCGCCTCATCATCAGGGAGCACAAACAAGACTTGAAACAATACCTTGAAACCGTTTGGGTTATATTGTTATATAAATTTTAATAAACAGTTTTGTACTAAACAAATTATTGTACAATATCTTTATACCTCCACAGTGTTAATGCCTTAACTATAAATAACATATTACGTAAGTGTTTAACCTTTCAGCGCAGTTAAGTATCCTCTAACCCGTAAGTATCCGGTTCGATTCCCGCTAGAAGTCAGATTAAACAAAAAACAGCTTGGCTTTCACTTAAGGTCTCTTGAACACCTTTCTGGTTGGTCAGAAGAGATTGCCACATGATAATACATCCGCCAGTAAGTATGTATGCAAATAAAGTGTAAAAAATACAAATACAATGAATTAAATATGCAAAGTAAAGGCCAATAGTAAGATTGGTTTATTATGACCTTCGTGAAGGTCGTTGGTTGACGCGTGACTTTAGTGAAGGTCATCATCAAGATTTGTTGAATATGACCTTCATCATTTTTTTTTATTAGTAAATTTATTTCTTATTTACTTTATTCAAGTGTTATTCATTACACTTTTTTTATATACAGAACAAACAACCTAGTGCGCTGATTGCCATATGGAAATCTCTTCCAACCAACCAGAAAGATGTTTAAGAGTATCGTGACTCACATGATACCCTTTGACGACACCTCTCCATCCATCCCTACACTCCGTGGTTCGAAAAACAGTTTTTAAGGGTCGTCTTCTTGCTATACTCACTTGGCCAATTCAACGCATTAGGACTCTCTCTTGTGCGTCGTTCTTTTACACTTCGAGTGACTACAAACCTCTCCGAATTGAATATTATATTTTATAAAAACTTGCTGAATATTATAAAGGTGCAAAATATGAGCATTAAATTCATAAAATAAATAATTCTTTTGCGAATAAAGTTTTGTTACAAATTATTATGCGACGCTTTAGAGCAGGGGTTTTAAATTTGATTGTATCATGACCCGTATTGACTAGTCCGTTTTATCTCGCAAGTCGAAGATGGTGCAGAAATACACTTTTAGCCATTCAACTACAAAACAATGTGTGCCATCCAATATTGTTCCAAGCATACTCAATACATATTTCCTTGATTTAGATAATTAATTGTTGTATCATACAAAACATACTTATTATGTATTAGTTAGAAGTTAAATATAATTATCTAGTGCAGGCAGGTATTTTTTAATTAAGATAAAACATTTTTTAGATAAACATATTTAAAGAATTATACATTAAAATAAATGGGATATAAAGGCCTTTCAAATTGAGCAGTTTTTTTAATTCTTGGATAAAACACAGATGGCGTCGCGAACTTTCCTGGGTCTTGTAACATTTGAGAAGTGTAATATGTGACATTTATAAAAATGGAGTCGTATACAATTCAACAACGCGTTAAAATTGTTGAATTATTTTATGTATTGTAATCTCCGGAAACGGTTATGTTAATTGCCCACTAAGATCATGTGATCTGACACCGTTTGACTATTTTCTCTGAGATTACGTGAAAAACTAGTTCTATAAAAATGACCCCTTATCAATTCCTGAGCTGAATAATGAAATTATTCTCGTTATTGGTGAGTTAGAACCGCAATTATGCCAAAATGTCATCGAAAATTTTGACAAAAGAGTGGATATCAGTGGAGCTGCAAGAGGTGGACATTTGGTGGATATTGTGTTGATTGTTTGTTGTGTTTAAATGTCATGCATTATACTTCAATAACCAATAAAAAGGTTTTTGAAATCAAAGATAATTGTGTGTTTTATTCAAGAATTAAAAAAAATTGAATTGAAAAAACCACTCAATTTGAAAGACCTTTTACATATGCCACCTTTTTTAATTGCACGAATCATCGATATCTGCATTTATGTTAAGGAAAATCAAACGCAATGTATACTCGTAGGTGAATAATAAAATATTGGAACAAGTTGAAGAATTATACCTACTCCTTGAGTAGTATTTTCTCAGATAATTGAAGATTTAAGTGTGATATCAAGCGGCGTGTTACGATATAAAACAAAGTCAATGGGGCACATGTATACTCGAGCCGGATAGTATCAAAATCTGCTAAGATTTTAGTCCACCATTGTACTTTGGTGACAACTTTGTTGTATGGGAGGGAAACGTCGACATAGAAAAAGTCTGATTTGAACCGAATAAATGTTGTAGAAACGGGGTTAAATGTATAACAGAAAATGCAATGAAGTGATTAGGGATGAATTTAAGCTTTAGTCTGAGTAGATGTAGAAGAGCACTCTGAGATGGTTTGGACATGTAAAACGAAGAAATCAAGAAAGACTAACAAAATAAATATGAAGTGCAAACGTGACAAGAAGGCGTATGAGAGGTAGGCCCAGGAAAATGTAGTTATTTTCCTTCATTACAACATCCACTTGTTATTCTGAAAGAAGAAAACGTAGAAAGTTCGAGTAATTGTAGAAGTTGTATGGTGTAGAAGAGGCTAAGAGGAATGTGTGTCGAGATAGGAAAGTCCGACGCTCTGTCCTTTCTGCCTACCCCGATACCGTTTCAAGATGGTTGTAAGATGTTCATCTATTACGAAAGTTATGATCTTTGTGATTTTATATTTTTCATTATTTTTACTCAGATATACGAGTGTGTGGTTCCGAATAACGATTTATGTTGAAGAGCTAATATACAAAGGTTCTGTAACAGTTTTTCATCTTTTAAGTAGATTATGATATGAGGTGCATGGCCGCGCGATACGTCGAAAAGTCGTCGGTTCGAATCGCGCACTGCGCTACTACCCTTGAATGACAGGCATTTTTTTCCGCCAAGTATCCGGGAATATAATTATACCCTATGACTTTGGACATACATCTTCTTTCGAAAAGAGAAAAAATACATGCCGGTGTGCTCCGATCGTCTCACTTATGTGGCCGGTGAGTTTGCTGGTGTGCAGCGGTTCACATTTAAAAAAAACTATACGGCACAGTTTTGCCTTCCAACTGAATTGACGTAAGAACGACGAAGATTTCATGATAATATTTAAGCCGATTTTATGATAACATATTGTATAAAAAACATATCATATGAAATAACCAAAAATATTCCAAGTCACATAAAGCCAGCTTTTTACACTAATTTTAATCTCCGGAAACTCTTATTTAATGGGAAAGGCAAAAATGGAATACTTAGCAACAGTGGTGTGTATAAACTTTTATGTGCTGACTGTGATAATTTCTATATAGGAAAGACAGGAAGATCTTTTGAAAAGAGATTTCGTGAACATAAATCCGCCTTAACAAATCCTCTAATTTATTCTGAAATGGCTAATCATTGTCACCGTGAAAACCATACTTTTTTCTATCGATGATGCCAAATTCTTACATATCAGCAGTAACGGAAATAAATTGGACATATTAGATGCCCTAGAAATTTATAAGTCAGTACATCGACCCGAACATCTGGTGAACAGTTATATCCCAAAAATATCTCCGCTCTTGGCCGAAATCGTCCCATGTTTCCCTCACCCCTCAGCCCCCAACCGTTGAAGCGTGTATATCGGTACCAGTTCGAACAGCATTTAGTCTTGTTTATGCTCTCCTGAAGATGAGGTGAAAGTCTTGAAACCGGTAGGGTTATACCGTCACAAAAAAGTGGAATAAACAGTGTTTGATAAAAATAAATTACAATATTTAAGCCTCCTGTTTATTCTGGAGATAAATGCGTATATGTCAAATATAAAAAAACGACGACTCCTGCATCTAACACACGGCTTGCAAGAATAACAAACTGGTGCGCTCGGGTCCCAAATTTTAAGAATAACGAACAGGTGCGTTCGGGTCCCAAAATATAGCATTAGGAGACAGTTAATTTATCAATTTATATACAGAGCAAAGTAGTGCCTAGCTGATCGGATTGTGGTCCGCGGGCCATATGTTGGATAGTTTCTGACGTTAATCATAATCCGTAACTCATTGAGGGGCAATCCACCTGCCTTTCCTCATAAAAACTATTCAACTGGAAAAATGCTCAGACCTTGCAAGTTCATAATAAAAAAAATTACGCAAAAATGTTTTAAACCATTAATCGAATTGCAACGCACATTTCAACACGTGAGTAAAAAAAGTTACCAAATAACGCTTGTGTGGGGAAATGGATATTACATTTTATGGGCTCTTATTAACCAATATTTTTTATTGTATACATTGATAAGAGATTACTGTTTTCTGTAGGAGTAAGAATTTCTTAACACTGAGGCCCAAATTTATTATCCAACATCAAAACTAAATAGTGTATCAAATTTTAGTTATTTTTTTAACTAGAACTTTATCGTAACTTCTTTAAATAAGGAAACCAAATAGTTTCATTACCTCACTTTAACGTTTGGAGCGTATGATGTATCTCAATTCAAATCATGAAATTTCAAAGTAAGAATTTAGTATTTAGTATTTTGATCTTCATAATGTAAAACCATCAGAACAGGTGATTATTTTATTTTAAAATGAATATGTGAGTAATCAGTCATGTCCCCGTATAGAAGGAAAAGGTATAATGCTATTTCCGATTAATGAGGGCCAGAGTAAAACGACAGGTGACCGACGGAATTCGAACTATAAACTAATTTCAGTAAGAAGAGGTTTCAAATTCGATGACACATATATGATATACTAAATGAAATAGTAATTTATTCGTTAGTTGGCCTCATAGTTAAATATTTGGTTACCTTTTTAACATTAATTTTGAGTTGCTCGTCTACACCATCAGTCAGATCTTAGATGAGCATTCGCTTCCGTAAATATCACATACGTATTGGTTCCATTAGTATTCTTGTCACGACGGCGCATGTTCGCACCACGCCGCTGTTTCTTATACATTTAAGATACGACTACCTGTCAAGAAGTATTATTCGAGGACATTTTGTTGACGACCAGGCATGGCTAGCTAGCCTGAAATAACTACAAAGAAAGCAGTTCTGTGAGGTCCCAGAAGATTCTGTCCATAATTTTAGTGAATGTGGGAGGAGATGCGAGTCCAGCATTGAATTCTATAGTCACAGTTAGATATGGTTTTCCATCGTCTCTCATAGCTGTCGCTATTATTTGAGTTTTAATAAAAAAACGGAATGTATGGAAATAATAAGACTTACAAGTTTTTATTTTCTTTATTTTCTCGCATTTATTTTAACTAGTACATTAAGTGATAGATACATCGCTGTTTTTTTAGTGAATCATCAATAAATTTTTATTTCAAATAAATCAGTTATTAGTTATACTTGAAGATTTTCCCTTGTTCAAAATATCTTTAAGAATTGTTGGGTTATTGAGTTGAATGGTGACCAACGTTTTGAAGGCGTTTTGGGCTTCATCTTCAGTGTTGTCAAAAACATTATCTTCATTCTGTATTCGGTTTCGATATTCAGTAATGTTTTTTGACATCGTTCTGAGGATGAAGGCTGCAAGGTATTTGAAAAGTCGGTCATCATTCAAGCTAACTCAACACTGCAACAATTCAAAAAGATTCACGGCTCTCTGTCATTGCAAAAAAATAATTAAACACTCCTTGTTATCTAACTGTTATTAATACTCCTTGTTATATAACTGTTAAACTTTATTTTTATTTTTATCAATACTTCAATGTATTAAACACATGTTCAATATCTAACTTGCATTTATTTATTTATTTATTATTACTCATGACAAGAAATATACACAATTTGCGAAAAAACAATAGGTAATTTGATTTGAACATACAATTTTAATGGATCTGGGTTTGTTGCCTTTCATTTGTCGTATCCCCAGTAAACTAGGCTTTTGCCTGTATCTCACTGAGGATATTTAGCATGAAAAAATAAATCGATACTTCTTTCCGATTTTTGATTACACAAAAACAAAACCCCGTTACATGTTCTCATCAACCTGACAAACAGTGACACTCAACTACAACTGGAAACATCTTGCGAAATTCAACTCCTCACACATCATCACTCCAGAAAAAACAAAAATATTCATCCCACAATATACCGCACACAATCATAAGAATAAAAATACAAAAATTTAAAGAAAATATTCACAGAAACACAAATACAAAAACAACCAAAATTAAAACAACAAGAAGAAACCCACTTTCACGAACTTACACAAATCTTTTCCACTCGTTATTCATCCTGAAAGCCCAAGTACTCAAAATTCTGTCGCAATGTTAATTAATTTATGTTGTACGTGGAAATAATTAATAAATAATAATGGTGTCGATTTTCAATTCATAAAATTCCATTTTTAATTATGAAAATTAAACGCTTTGATAGTTATAAATCTTTTATTTATTTACTCAGTGACAGCTGTTTCACCGTCTAATGGCCTTGTCAAATTGTGGATGAAGCTTAGCTACGTGGCTTAATACTCCTATATCCAAAAATGTTTGTAAATGTATAATATATGTAAAATACAGTAATACTTAAGGTCATTATATGGGGAAACAGCTGTCACTTAGTAAATAAATAAGGGATATAGATCTTTCAAAGCGTTTAATTTTAATTGACCTTATTAATAAATAAAGTTTATTAATAATTGTTAAAATTTCAAATGTAATTATTATTTTAATTTCTTATGATTTAAAGAATCGCAGAAATATATATTAAAATTTAAAACTTCATTGATTTTTAACTGGTTCAAATTCGACTGTCAAAAAGCTGGTTCAAATTCGACTGCTTTGAGATTGAGCCATATTTCAAAATTGCTGAACATTAAATTGATTAATTGATTTGAGTTTATTTTGAAATATTGCTGATGTTTTTGTCGAGTTTCCATTTAAAACGTAGAAATCATTTCCATATGTCAGAACTGTTGGATTTCCCCTCTTTTGCTGTGTAAGAGTTGTTTTATTTGGCAAAAAGACATTTACAGTGAATTTAAAACTATTCATCTTTGAATCTAATTGTGGTTCAAAATCCTCACTCAATCCTCGACCTGTAGACTCTTGACCATTTACTAAATCAATAGAACTAGACTCATTGCTCGGTGTAAGGAGTTCATACAGATAATTAGTGATGTCCTGCGAATCACCGGTTACAACGTATCCAATATCAGTGAAAGACTTATTGAAAACATCAGGATGTCGACTAACAGCAACTTTTTCAAGATCAAGAAGGGATTTGCTGAGAAATTCGTTAATAATGACTGATGCGTTGTTAGGTATGTGAAGACTTCTTGCGATGTCAGCAAATTCTGAATCGTGATTTTGTCTTCCACCTTTCAATACGGGTGTATTGTTGTTTTCATGGCTGGATTTTTTGAGCGGATTTGTTTCTATTTGGTGCATTGTCTTTCTTACCATTGGTGATGCATTTGTATGTATTAAAATATTAAACAGCACCAGACACTGCAATAAATTATATATTATTAGTAAATTAAATTACAGCGTTGTCATTGGACGACCAAAGAATTCATGGGTGGTGCAAAAAGATAACCTAATGCAGAGGCACGGCCTGTCGGACGTAGTCCGGGACAGAAGAGCATACAACCTGAGGACGAGGAGAGCTGACCCCAACAGTCTTCGCAGACAGTGAGCTGGGATGGAGCCAGGGAGAAGAAGAAGAAGCGTTGTCATTGAACAATACAAGATGCACTGAATCTGGTTAAAAATACTCACGCATTCATACATAACTTTAGAGGAAGAACATCAAATTCTTTGTACCACGAATTTACAATGCATTCTCGAGGGAAAGTAGTGATTTGTATAATGTCATACCAGCAAATGGAAAAAAAATATGGAACAAGGTAGCTAGCTATTTTACAAGGGGGCAAATGTGGAATGTTTGACGAGGAGTTATGGAAAATGATTTTGATATAATTCTTAAGATGCGGTTAAAGCTGTATATATTACATAGCTTGAGATTGAAATATGCCGAATACAATAAAGGCAAAGGGAGGAAAACAGTTTAGACAGTCGATCGGAGCGTGGTCGTTATTGCGACAGGAGTTTGAGTAGTTGGTCTTGCAAGAGGAATGACTTCTGGAAGAGGTTTGTGTGAGCTCTTGAGTGTGGTGTTTTTTGTTGTTTTATATTTATATTTCTATATGTATATATTTTTTTGTTTGTTTTATGATTGTGTGCGGTATATTGTGGAATGAATGTTCTGGTCTGTCTGGAGTGATGAAGTGTGGGGAGTTTGATTTCGCGTGATGTATACATATGAAATTGAGTGTCACTGTTTGTCAGGTTGATGAGAATGCGCAACAGGGTTTTACATAATCCAAAATCGGAAAGAACTATCGATTTATTTTTTCATGATATATATCCTCAGTGAGATAGAGGCAAAAACCTAGTTTACTGGGGAATAAACAGTGTTTGACAAAACAAATTACAATAAAAAAACAATTGTTTACCGAAATGACACCATTATGCAGCTGTTCAGTTTTCATTTGTAACTGTTGAGTTTATGTTAGTTCACCTGATGGCATTGCACTCATTATGAATTGGTTTATATTGTATTGCGTTGAGACCGGAGGGCATTCATTGTATGTACTGATGATAAGGTGAAAGCCTTGACACAGGTAGAGTTATACCGTTACATAAAGTGGAATAAACAGTGCTTGACAAAACAAATGACAATAAAATACAATTGTTTACCGAAATAACACCATTATGCAGCTGTTCAGTTTTCATTTGTAACTGTTGAGTTTATGTTAGTTCAACTGATGGCATTGCACTCATCATGGATTGGTTTATATTGTATTGCGTTGAGACCTGAGGGCATTAATTGTGTATAGATAATAAATATATTAGGCCAAGATCGAGAAATCGGTTCGAAATAAAATGAAAATCATACATACATAATTTACTGAAAAAAGCTTCAATTGTATTTCTTCTTCTTCCCAGTGTCATGTCAGGTCCCCCCATCATTGCATATCACCTGAGAATAGACAACTTTGTCCTCGACAGCCCGAAAAAGATCCCCGACGTTCCTTATACCAGTCCAAACACGTATCTTGCGGAGCCAGGAGATTTGCCTCCTGCCAACACCTCAGGATCAAAGTAAATGGTGTATGCGTCAATAGCATCAGGTACGCAGATGATACGGTTGTTCTGACAGACAGTATTGACGACCTTCAAACGCTTATAGATAGAATTAATGAAGCCGGTGTGAGGCTGGGGCTGAACATGAACGTGAGTAAAACTAAGCTCATGGTGTTTGGCCGGCAGGATTACGTAGGTGCACGTCTTACATTGAACGGTGCTGATATAGAGAGAGTTAAACAATTGAAATACTTTGGAAGTATCCTAGTGGAACACCTCGACCCAGAAACCGAAGTCAAGTGCAGAATTGAATTGTCTCGTGTGGTTTTTAATAAAATGAGAAGCATATTCTGTGATTATAATCTGAACTTGAAACTTCGATAACGGTTAGTCAAATGCTACGTTTGGCCAGTGTTATTGCATGGAGTGGAATCATGGACCCTCAAAGTTGGTAGTATGAACCGACTGGAAGCATTCAAAATATGTTGTTTATAGTTAAGGCATTAACGTTGTGGAGGTTTAAAGACATTGTAATTTATTTTTAACAAACACTGTTTATTCCACTTTTTTATGACGGTATAACCCTACCGGTTTCAAGGCTTTCACCTCATCTTCAGGGGAGTACAAACAAGACTCTTGTTTGTACTCCCAAGAGTCTTGTTTGTAATCCCAAGAGTCTTGTTTGTACTCCCCTGAAGATGAGGTGAAAGCCTTGAAACCGGTAGGGTTATACCGTCATAAAAAAGTGGAATAAACAGTGTTTGTTAAAAATAAATTACAAATTCAAAATATGGATGCACCGGAGAATAGTACGGATACCCAGCAACACAAAAGTTCTTCAAAGTGCCAAAGTTGATAGAGAGTTGCTGATTAATATTAAAATCTGAAAGGTGTCCTATTTGGGTCATGTGCTTAGAGGAGCAAATTACAAATTACTGCAGCTGATCATCCAATTGTATTTAGAATGCCATAATTTATTATGATAGGTTGTTGGCTGTGCTTTAATGCTGACCATTCAACTAAGCAAGCAGGCGTCTCAATTTTGGTTCCTTGGGGATTTATTTGTGATTTGGTTTTGCTCTTAGATCATGTAATATACTCCTTCTAACTCCTGAAAAAATACGATATTTGACTTAAAATTTAGGGGGTTGCAGGCTCAACTTCCGCTAGCACCCTTTTTTGTTCATATAAAAATTATGTATTACAAAATCAATATGTGAGAAAGTATTGCACTCATATATGAGAAATAATCTCCTCTTATTTTCACTTTTCAATTCGTCCCATTTAAACTTTTTCTAAACTGTAATCCTTTTATCTCATTTCGATGCAATAATTTTTTTTTCTATCTCAATACTTACATCTCCATATGATCGTTAACAATACGAAATAATCTAATTTCTTAAATAAATTACGTGACAGAATATCCCCCCGAATAAAACAATTTATTTATTTTATTTAACACTTTTATTGCAAATACAATCTAGCGGGCTTATTGCCAGGCGGCAATCTCTTCCAACCAACCAGACAAAAGTTAACGAAGCAGTTACGTGGTCGCATAAATCATTCGAATGACTATCCATTCCTACGAAATCCCACAAAGACGGACAATCACCCGAACATTTTTTTTTCATACCATAATAAATATAAAGTGAGATATCAGCAATCAAAAGGAAATGAAAGGATGGTGGAGAGGAAAGAAAAGGAAAATCAGGAATGAAACACGTTATATTACTGACTAGAAATTAAGAGTTTTTTCAGTCGCTTCTTAAAGCATGCCAAAGACTGAGCGAGTCTTATATTGGTTTGTTAAAACTATCATATTAAATTATCTAAAAACTATCATATTAACTCTCGAGATTAAAACTATCATATTATAACCAACCTATCTCGCCTCCTCAACATCTTCTCATACTTCTAACTTTTCCTTCTTTCAAAATATATTACAATTCCCTCGCTCCAACTATACTTTCGTTGATCTTCCTCCACGTCTTCTACTCACATTTCCACTGTAAATGTTTTATTAGTATTTCTTCATTCATGCCCAAACCATCTCAGAGTGATCTTCTTCATCTTACTCAACTCTTCAGCTTTAAATTCACAATAACCCCTCAATACTTCATTTCGTATTCTGTCATAAATTTTCTCCCCATGTATCTTTCTCAGTTCACGAATTTCTGTACAATTTATTCAGCCCTTTTAATTTTTTTTCACTTTCGCGTTTCCCTCCCATACCTATATCAAAGTTTGTACTAAAATACTGTTATGGACTGTCATCTTAGTATATTTCGATACTGACCCTTCGTATATATTTGTTTTTGCGCCCCATTGACTTATCAAACTCATTATGATTTATTAAATGTATGTATTTATTTTATCATACCATAATTTACAATTTCTTTTAATCATTAATACTTTGTGAGATAGTAAAGTGACAACTTGCGCTACTTGTCTCATATCAAATGTAAGTAATGTGTTTGGAATGACTCTTGATTGTCTCCTGAGGCTTGACCCAATATGATATATAGACCATGTTTGGTCCACCAAGTTTTTATTTTAGTCCACTGGACCACAATTGATTGAGTCATTATAATAATTAAGTGTGCATTAAGTTTAATTTATTGAATAAAAACTTCATATAACTAATGGGTCAATAGTGTATAAAAAATAAAAATGCCAGTCATGAAGCTTATTCTGGTAGGTTATTTAACTTAGCTTATTTTTTAAGTTGTTTCGTGATCGTGTTGTTAGGATTCTGTTCTCAACAAGTGTCGCACTTTTTTCAGATTATTTTTATTTGTATTTATTATGTTAATTTGATAAACTGACTGGACAAATCGATAACATGAACGCGAGTCGGAGATGTGGTGAAACCATAGGAACTCTATTGCACTGCTTTGTATTACACTTTCGTTGTATACAGTATAACCTGGCGAGCTTATTGCCATGTGGGAATTTCTTCCAGCCAACCAGATATATGTTAAAGAGGCCTCAAGTGAAAACCAGACTAGAAAACTTTAAAAAAAATCTGGGTTCCAGCGGGATTTGAAACCGCAACCTCAAGGTTGGGAGACAGGCGTCTTACCAACTAGGCCACGGAGGTCATCCGTACGGTATTTAAATACGTAGAGATGTATAAAAGAAATATCAATTTGTTGAAATTTATGAAAACTGTAAATAAGGTATATGTTTATAATTATGTGAAATTTACTTTTGATGGATTAAGTTTTTTCTGCAAATTGAAAATAAGGTGAAATTTTACTAAATATTGTATATACATGTATTTTTAATATTCATAATATAACATTATTAATTAAAATAGTTTTAATGGAAAGGCGAATCATACAGTAAAATTACACAATAATGTAAAACCCTCCATTTTTAGATATGAAGAACCCTATATATGATATTTCTTTATTTGAATTGTTTTGAGATTAAACATGTTACACATGGCAAACTTATTGCCATGTAGCAATTTTTCCCAACTAACCAACCGCCTTTATGCAAGACCTGTAATAATGTGGATTAATTGGTTATTAGCAAATTTTATATGCTTGTCCTAAATATTTAAACACTAAGTTATCACGTATACAATGTCAACTGCATCGTAATCTGAACACCTATATCAAAATCATATAGAACAATTTCTTATCATACACTCCACATTTAAAAGCCTATATAGAGACCCCCCACTTTTCGCACTGCAAAGAGTGTTATGGATCGACTGAAATGTTATGTTATGTTATAAAATGGACCCTCAAAGTTAGATGTATGAACCGACTGGAAGCATTCGAAATGTGGATACACCGGATAATGCTACGGATACCCTCGACGGATATGGTCAGCAACAAAAGGTTTCTTCAAAGAGCCAAAGTTGATAGAGAGTTGCTGACTAATATTAAAAACATGTACTTAGAGGAGAAAAATACAAATTGCTTTATCTGATCATCCAACGCAAAATAGAGCGTCGAAGAGGTGTTGGCAGGAGGCAAATCTCCTGCCTCCGCAATATACGTGATTGGACTGGTATAAGTAGCGTTGGGGATCTTTTTCAGGCTGCCGGGGACAAAAATGCTCTCAGGTGATGATCAGGTGGTGCTCAACGTTGGGGGGATCTGACATGACACTAGGAAGAAGAAGAGTGTTATTTTTTTTAATTCGAAGGTGCGTCGTTTAAAAATCATCTTTCCCCCCTACAATAATACGTTATTAACTCTTGCTGCAAATTATCGCTTGTTCTTCTACTCAGCTGAAACATTTTTACTCTATATTTACACCCAAACACCCTGAAATCTTAAATTATCACATACATAATTCTAACCACTCCATAATTCAAAGTTATCACATACATAATTCTAACCACTCCATAATCTCAAGTTATCACATACATAATTCTAACCACTCCGTAATCTCAAGTTATCATACACATAATTCTAATCGCTCCATAATCTTAAATTATCACATACATAATTCTAACCACTCCATAATCTCAAGTTATCACATATATAATTCTAACCGCACCTTAATCTCAAGTTATAAACATACATAATTCTAACCGCTCCATAATCTCAACAACTACAACAAAATCATGTCTAATCACTCCTCATGACGTATGCTGCGTTCATTTATATGAATATAATATTTGTTTATTTATATTTTTATATTTAATACGCATATGTTGAAGCACCTGTATCTAACATTTCAATAAATATATTTTCAAGAGCACTTTTAATGAAAGGATCTAAAAATGAACACCTGCTAATATTTGAATAATTCCGACGAGTTAGGTTAAAAATTAACATTTTTTCAATAAGGCATGTAGATATTTTTAAATAATTCGCATACATACACACTATCACGTCATTTCCTTCTCTGAGATGAGATGAAAGCAGTGAAACCGGTAGGGTTATACCGTTACATGAAGTGGAATAAACAGTGTTTGATAAAACAAATTACAATATCTTTAAACCTCCACAATGTTAATGCTTTAACTATAAATAATATATATTTTTTGAATTTTCAGATGTTTGCATTAATTGCAAAATTTTCTGTGTTTGGTAACCCACTGCAATCAGTCATTGTTAAAGAAATCATATTAGATGACAATGAAGGACTATCAGAAAGACCATTCAATCCTGCTCCTATTGGACCTGATGGTCAAGTTGTTGATACTCCCGAAGTAGCAGCCGCCAAGATAGCTTTCTTTGCAGCTTACGAAGAAGCCAAAAACAACGTCTTAAACATAGAAAACCTTCAAGCACCCCTTAATCAAAAATATGAACCATCAAGCGTTGAAAAACTACAAGCAAAACCAGATAACAAATCTGTGTCAAATTTAAAAATTTATATTCCCAATATAATCCACCTCAAGTCGTTAAATCAACAAGTCCCAATTTCAAAGGATCTGTTTGAAGTCAATTTCAGGAATTTATCTTCAGACGGAGCTGCAGAGAAATTCGTAGACAATTTAAAATCACTTAAAGATAAGGGGATATCTAACGAAAATATTTTGAAAACACAAAGTCCATATTTTCATTTTTACTCACATCAGAAATTTAGAGCATTTTTTCCTATGCTTTTGAGATTTTACGTTCCAAATATTGTACAAGAACCCGTTCATCCCGTTTTTCCAGTTATTAAACCTGATTTAGATGATTTGAAGAATAAATACAACCAACAAGTCGAGAGTGTAGTTTCTAATTTGAAACAAATTCATGCAATTAGTGTGGAATATAAAGAGTATTATCAAAACGGTACTTTTCAGAAGCCTAAACACGTTATAGTCATTCGTTTATATTTAGATGATAAGAATGGAACAAGTTCTTCCCAAATTGTAGATAAGGTTAAATCTGTTATCAACAGGTCGACTCAACAAATAATTCCAATATCTGATCAGTATTACGAAGATCATAAAAATAGACCATCTCAAGATGACGAAGTCATAGAAAATTTTGTCCAGAATTGGATATACCAGAATTCCAGGAATTTAAATAATCAAAAACACAAAAGATCCACTGATTCTTATGAGCATTATCAAGTTCAAAATTTAGATTCAGACAAAGCTGTAGAAAGTTTTGTTAAAAAACTAGAAGCAAAGTTAAAATTTGAAATACCTAAAAAAAATCCACAAAATGGTGGAAATTTGAGTCAGGATAAGAATGTAGAAAACAATTTATCCAATACACAAAATAAGAAAGTCGATGAATTCAAACAGATAAAAGACGATGAAGCTATAGAAAAGTTTTTAGACTATTTAATAAAGAAATACGAGAATAATGTAACAGTCGAATCCACTACTCAATTGTTACAATCAACGAATAAAAATGATCTGCTTATAGACGATTTATCAAACAAAAAAGAATTTGTCAATATAGACAACGTAACAGTAATAAATCGAGTGAATTTAAACCAAACTACATTAAAAAATAAAATTCAAGAAGAGGTATCACTTCCTTTAGTCACTGAAAGCTCTATTGATTTACATGATAAAGTAGTTTTTGTAGATATACCTAACCAATATTATGTACCACCATTGATACTTGAAAAACCTTTAAAAGATAATGAAAACCAACAACTAAGTAACACAGCACCTTACTTCGTAGAAGAATTAAATAAAGATGCCTTAGATAGAGATAAGAAAAAAACAGAGATTAACGTTGATGATATCGAAATTAAAATAGAAACTGAATCTTGGCAAGAATATTCTTGGAGTGGAACTGAAAATCTACGAAGAAAAAGAGAAGTTCTTTTGAAAGAAAATTACGACACGCATTCACCACAGTCTAATCTAAATCCTAAAGCTATTGTTAATGTGTATATCAAAGAATTTGGAAATACTGATGTGAAAAACCAAGACGGTTCTTACAAGGATAATAACAACATGAGTTCTTCGGTTGTAAATTTTGAATTAAATTTAAACGATAACTACTTTAGACTATACCAAGGATCCACAGTGATGCAGAATTTTGATGAAACTAAAAACAGTTCTTCTGATTTCAAAACAGATCATTCACAAGGTGTTGATAAAAATATTGAAGATAATACTTCATCTATCAAGACTTCACAACGATTTGCATCTTTTTCTGAGCTTTCTTCTGAACCAAACGATCAATATAAATATATAGAAAAGAAATTGGATATTAATAGTCTACTCGCCCACATTAAGGCCGTTCATGAATCTAAATTTGGTAATAAATTTAATACAATTCAAAAAATTGGTAGGATATCTTTGTAAGGTATTATTTTAATATAGGCTATCAACTAATTCATATTATTGTCTCTTTGCCATTATACTTCATCGTTCTTTATTCTGTTGTCTTTTACTACTGTTAGACTGGAAACACCTACCAGCAACAGAGTTGCACCTTCAAAGGCTTAATTCAAAACGCGTCTGAAAATGGTTATATGCGAAAGTGTGCTTTTCCCCATTTCTCACAATGTATTTTTTCTCTGTCTTTCTCCTTTCCAAGTCATTTGTAATGTTGTTATTTTCTTTTCATTACTTTAATAACTGTTATATTTTCATTTATTTAATATTTACATTGCATTTTAGTTTGTTCTGTTTTTTTTAATATTTTTTCCTTTTTGTGTATGACCTAAAAACTTTATTACCGCTTAACTAGCATTTTACATTTAACTAGCATTTAACTAGCATGTTACTCTGTTGTCAAATATATTTTGAGGCTTTCGCGGTTTTTCGTATTAGTTCAATAAGGTCTTTTGACGTGATACCTCTTATGCCAAACCACTCGGTTCAATACTATAAAAGACCTTATATATCTAACGTATAGCCTCTGACTAGTTTAAAGAGATTGTCACGGAGCAATAAACCTACCAATTGCACCTTTTTGCAATGAGGTGTAAATTGAATAAAAGTTCTGAAACTTAAAGTTAGAATAAATGATGAATTTTAATGATTTGCAGCCTCCTGTGTTCCGACTCGAAGGTTGCGAATTTGATTCACCTCAGTATCTATTTTTTAAGATGTATCAGTCTGTTTTTTACTTCAGGCATCATAACATCATAGTGGTTGGTCAAACTATATTATTACCACATGACAACCCACAAAATATTAACTAGACAGGAACCCTTTTAAAAATATTGTTTTTAACAGAAATCGATCCTGAAAAGTGTTAAAATAAATACTTAAATGCCAATTAAAGTGGTCGGGGGCTGAAGTCTCATTGACTACATTTTGTTTTACTGATTCCGCATCGAGCATTGTAATATATTTTCACAACGACGTGGTGTTTCGAAACTTGTTTTTAACAAAATTTATGAATAAATATATTATTCATAGTTAAGGCATTAACATTGTGAAGGTTGAAATACATTGTTATTTAACATCATCATCAGGGGAGCACAAACAAGACACACAAGAAGTATTGTTTGATGTCTCCTGATGATTAGGGGAAAGTCTTGAAACCGGTAGGGTTATACCGTTACAAAAAGTGGAATAAATAGTGTTTGATAAAACAAATAACAATATGAATAAATATTTTAAGAAGGCAGAGATGTTGAAATAATTATTGTTTGTAGTATGACATGGAATTATTGGGTTGTCAGAAAATATGTAGGTTCAAATTTGCAATGTAGTTTGAGAAAAATTGAGCAAAAAATGTAATTTGCGCAAAATTTTCGTTGTTGACTGTATTCCAAACGTCCTAAATGTATAATATTATGAAATAAAGCAGTTGAGTACATTTTTTCGGCCAATGTTTATTAAAATTGCTTGAGCGGTTTTTCCGTTATTTTAAAGATTGGAACAAAATTAGTTTTACGGTGCTTGGTAATTTTTTCTTACTTAAAAACAAAAAAATATTACTGAAACACAAAAAAATATGTATAATATATGTAGGGACAATTCGGTTAGCAATTATGTGTTAAATATGGTTTGAAAATTTCCGTAATGGTGATACGACAATCGAAGATGGAAGATATACACTGGGAGGCCGATTGCTACTTGTGATGACCAAATCAAGACAAGAGAGTAACAAGCATTTTACAATACGAGGGATTGCTGAAAATTTTGAAAAGCACTCTCCACGAGCTTTTGATGCAGTTTTGCGTTTGAATTTAGCCTAAAAATATGAACGTTACATACTTTCCGGACAACCATTTATTCTAAGTACATATATAATTTTAGATTGCATTATGTTTATGTGAATAAAAAATATATATTATTTAAATAAAAAATATCAAAACACCATATTTTATTTCACTCCATTTTCATAAATGGACTTATATTGCTACATAATTTTTTTTTAAATTTCTTATACTTTTTTAAATTTATAATTTATTATTCCATCGTATTAATGGAATGGAGAAATGGGAATAACATAAACATGACAATCATAAAAAATATATAAGGAGCCCGTAAATGTAGTGAAAATTCGTGCATTGGGGATAATATGTAGTGTGTCAATGTATGACCGAATAAGAAAAAAAGACATTTTAAGTATATATATATGATCACGTGTGTGTTCATCGATTTTGTGGAGATGGATAGTCATTTGAATGATTTATGCGACCATATAACTGGTTTCATTTACTATTGTCTTGTTGGCTGGAAGAGATTGCCACCTGACAATAATCCAGATTGTATTTTCAATAAAATTGTTAAATAAATAAATTAATAAATGATTTACTAACTGGTATTTCTGAATTTTACATTAAAATGTGAAAAAAAGACCTGCGAATGAATGTTGCAGAATCCAAAATAATCCAAAGGAAAAATAAATGCGATATACACGTATAGGTTAACAATAAAGATTTACATGAGTAGAAGAATTCTGCCATTTGAAAAGTATGTTCTCGGACAATGTAAAGGTGGAACGAGATATTAAATGGTGAGTTGCAATAGACAACAAAGTCAGTGAGGCACTAAAAGACATATACTCAAATTACAAAAAGAAGACCAGCTAAAATGATGGTTAACAACAGCTCATTACTGCCAACATTAATGTATGCATGTTAAATGTGGAGGTGATAAATTAATAAAATAAGCTGATTAAATGCATTAAACTTATGCACTGAGAATAATACGTGGTGTGTCAATGTATGACTTAATAAGAAATGTTATTATAAAGGATAAAAGTGAACTTAACTTTTAATCTTAGTGTTTGGCATCTATCGCTCGGAAGCGTTTTTTAACCTTGCGACCCCCTTAAATATGAAAAAAACTAAAATATAGACATCTCGACCCACTTGCAAAAACCTAATATCTAGTTTATATATATAGTCGTACATATGTTGTATTTGCACACAGACGATAAGCCTTATCAAGTAAGGATGTCTTCTGCTTTATATTAATAACAGCATGATTAAATTATTTACGCTACCTACTGCACACTTTTACAAGCTATATCACGAAAAAAATATATATACAGAGGTAAACGTTATTTAACAACGACTTGGACTGTAATTTTTTTATATGACTTCGTTTTATTTAGAAAATGTGTTATATTGTATTGTGTTGTATTACACTCTCGTTGTATACAGTATAACCTGGCGGGTTTATTGCAATGTGAAAATCTCTCACAACCAACCAGAAATATGTTGAAAAGGTCTCAAGTAAGAATCAGACTGAAATCATTAAAAAAATCTAGGTTTCAGCGGGATTTGAACCCACAACCTCCAGGCTAGAAGACAGGCGTCTTACGAACTAGATTATGGACGCCATCATTTAGACGTGATTTTTTCATTTTCTGCGCGTAAGTTATTATTTTGGCGAGACCCTCTGATATTTGAATGGTTGAATTAAAATAGGCACTAAGTACCAAAAAAAAAACAAAAAAAACTAAGTATGCAGTTTCATTATATATGACATATAGAACGAAACTGCATACTTAGTTTTTTTTTTTTGGTACTTAGTGCCTATTTTAATTCTACCACTCATTTCACTTTCCTGGAGATAGCGACCCACAGGTTGAGACACAATACTCTCAAGGTGAGTATCATTGTTAATTAACGCGCTATGGAGCATTATATTATCGAAACACGTTAAAGCGAGATTTTTCTGCACTTTATAAGTTATAGCCACTGAAAAAAAAGCAGAATGAATAAATTTATAAAGAAAATACAAAAATTACGTTACCGAGTCGTGATCTATATATATAACTGATTAAAAATACTTGAAATTTTAGGCGCGCGTAAAAAAAAAGTGGTCAATAAATTCAGACGAATATATATTATCATATTGAAATGCATCTTATCTAGACCTAGAATGATTAAATGTATCAGGTATGATGCATACCAGATCACCTAATGAAATAATCCTTAAAATCAAGGTTAACGTCTTAAACAATCTCTAGCTGAAATACACAGCTGTGATATGTACTCAACCTCTTAAATTTAATGCTACCTTTCAGAGGTGGACGAATATGACAATATTTATGACTACCAATGATATTTTAGCAGCTGTGTTGAAAACAGACTGGAGTTTAGAAATTTGCGAATCAGGCAGACTAGAATTAATAAAATTATAATAATTCATAAGCGACACTTAAATGATATTCTCGTCAGAATGTAAACGCAATTTTAATTAAACAAATATATACGAGTATATTATTAAATTCTTCTAAGATGTGTTAAAAATACCATGTATAGTTAGTTGGTTTCATGTTCTAATATTACTCTTAAAGCAAAAAGGTGCTATCTTACACAGCGTTATCTTACGCATAAAGCCAAAATATGCTATCTTACACAGCGGTATCTTACGCATAAAACCAAAAGGTGCTATCTTATACAGCGTTATCTTACGCATAAAGCTAAAAGTTGATATCTTACAAGTGATATCTTATGGGTAAAGCCAAAAGGTGCTAACTTATACAACGTTATCTTTCACATAAAGCCAAAATGTGTTGTCTTACACAGCGTTATCTTACGCATAAAGCCAAAAGGTGCTATCTAACACAGCATTATCTTACGCATAAAGCCAAAACATGTTATCTTACACATCGTTATCTTGCGCATAAAGCCAAAAGATACTTACTTACGCATAAAGCCAAAAGGTGATATCTTACACAGCGTTATCTTACGCATAAAGCAAAAAGTAGTCTTGAATTTGTCAACGAATTCTTCTACCGATTCGTTTTCCTTTTCAACTTTGTTACATAGGAAATTGTTTTTTTTTCATGATTATTTTAGTATTATTTAGACTCAATTCAAGGTTATTTATCCTATTATATCGTTATTTGCCATGGGAGCTTACGAGAATAAGTCCGACCTAACTTTCTGTTATTAGCACAGGCTTTCGAAGTATCATCTGCTATTGCCTGACTAGTCCACCTACAGTATTTGCTGGGAGGACCAAGGTCTGAGTGAATGTGATGGAATACAAGTAGCCTGAACGAGTGGACTTGTTCTTGCTAAATAATTATTTGTAAAATTGTTATCTAGTTACAAGTAGTATGTAGGTGTTAACTATTTCTAAGAAATCAAATATTAAGATTATTAAAAATAAAAATAACATGTAGGAAATTAACATGAGGTTAGGTTATAATTAGAAAGAAGGTTTGTCCTTTAATGATTTACTAAAGGACAAATCTAATTTCTAATTTTCAATATGAAATAATGAAAATTTGAAATTATTTAAGTTCTTTCCTAAATAAAACATTTGTGTAAGGGGAAAAGCTTTGGCAAATGTCTGTATAATAAATTACCGTGTCAATTAAATACATGAAAAAAAGGCGTTTTCAGATTCTATCTCTATATATATGATTATATATGAACACTGCACTACACCTAAAGTCGAATGTGTTACTATCACATATCGGATGATCAATAAAGGTTTTTTATACAGTTCGTCTTCTCTTAGTAAGTTTTCTGCGGTTTTCTTATCATATATGATCGTCCTCTGGGAATGTCCGATATCCAATAGGGGATATTATGCTAGAGCTTTCCCCATTGCTAGTCCTGTGGCGTGGAATGATTTATCTCTAAGTGTAAGAGATATAGGTGGCGTGTGTAGCTTTAAGAAGCACTTGAAGACATTCCTTTTTGGAAAGTTTTTTCGATATTCACGATAATGTATAACCACTAAACATATATATTACACTACACCTAAAGTCAAATAAGTTACTATCACGTAGATCGGATACTCTATAAAGGTTTTTTTATTGTAGTTTTTCTTCCCTTGGTAAGTTTTCTGCGCTTTTCTTACCGAATATGTTTTTCTTAACATATACAAATGCGGATAAGTACTTTATGTGATGGCCCAAACAACAAACTTTTACCCTTAAACTCATCTTGTTATTTTTTGTAATATCTATCAATAATATTTTTCAAAAAATCCCGAATTAGAATTTATCTATCAATAATATCTATCAACAAATCCCGAATCAGAATTTATCTATCAGTAATATCTATCAACAAATCCCGAATTAGAACTTTCTTAACATTGCTATATAATATAAGTGTCTTTTTATTTTTATACCATCACGTCGTTTCCCTATCAGGGTGAGCAGAGAAGAAATAGTATTAAGTTTTTAAATCGAAATATTTATCCATCGCTACTTTCACATTGATTCATCTTCTCATCCAGCTTCTTTGATTATCTGAATTTAACCTTTGATTGTTTAGTATTTTTTCACTAAACACTTACATTTACATACATCTTATGGATTAATTATTTTATTCCTCCAATCAGCTTGCTTATGCTTATGCTCATTTTTATTATCGGTATTTCTATTATCGTGTTTTAAAAATAGTAAATGAAAATTTGTTTTAAATGGAATAAAATAAACATAAAATAAATCTGTAAGAAAAAAGGGATGAGGAAGTGAATTGTAAAAGGGTTAGAGACGAGGATTATTTAATTTTTTATTTATTTTACACATGACAAGAAATATACATAATTTGCCAAAAAACAACTGGTAATTTAATTTGGACACACAATATTAATGGATTGAAATTATTGTAATTTATTTTTATCAAACACTGTTTATTCCACTTTTTTGTAACTGTATTTTTATACTGGTTTCAAGGCTTTCCCCTCATCTTCAGGTCTTGTTTGTGCTCTTGTTTGTACTCCCCTGAATATGAGGTGAAAGCCTTGAAACCGGTACGGTTACAAAAAAGTGGAATAAGCAGTGTTTGATAAAAATGAATTACAATGTATTTAAACCTCCACAACGTTAATGCCTTAACTATAAACAACGGATTTAAGTTAGTAGCCTTTCATTTGTCGTGTCCCCAGTAAATTAGGCTTTTGCCTCTATCTCACTGAGGACATATAGCATGAAAAATAAATTGATACATCTTACCGATTTTTGACTATATATATCTCACTGAGGACATATAGCATGAAAAATAAATTGATACATCTTACCGATTTTTGACTATATATATCTCACTGAGGACATATAGCATGAAAAATAAATTGATACATCTTACCGATTTTTGACTATATATATCTCATTGAGGACATATAGCATGAAAAATAAATTGATACATCTTACCGATTTTTGACTATATATATCTCACTGAGGACATATAGCATGAAAAATAAATTGATACATCTTACCGATTTTTGACTATATATATCTCACTGAGGGCATATAGTGTGAAAAATTAATCGATACTTCTTTCTGATTTTTGATTACATAGAACCCCGTTGCACATTCTCATCAACCTGACAAACAGTGACAATTAATTACATATGAATACATCACGCAAAATCAAACTCCTCAATTATGCCTCTTTAGTATCTTGCAAGATTGGATTTCATTCAATTGGTCCTACATATTTTTTTGGGTATTCCTCATTCATGTTTCCCACCCACGTTCGTACTATACGTGTATACACATATATTGTACGTGTATATATGTGTATATACGTGTATTATGCGTGTATATACGTGTATTTACTACCTTGATCAAAAAGTTAGGAGCGGCCACCGTGTGGCGCTGTCAGTCCCTCGATTGGAATTCTTTTTTTTGTTAGGTTACCACATATATCATTGACACTTCCCTCTAAAACTAAGTTTGCATTAAATTTTGTGTGAAAAACGGATTTAACAGTCCGCAAACCTTGGAAATGTTAGAGAAGTGTTTTTTGGTGGCACGAACGCTTCAGAAGTGGTCGTGTGTCGGTCGAGGACGACGTACGCAGTGGCAGTCGAAAACCGATGAAAACATCGATAAAATCAAAGAAATGTTGGTCGAAAACCGCAAATTGACCATCAGAGAGCTGGCAGAGGACTTGAACATCGCTTATGGATCCACTCAAGACATTTTGGTTAGTGATTTGAGCCTCAGATGTGTCGCTGCAAAACTGGTGCCGAAATACCTCAATTTCATGCAAAAAAAGGACCGCGTTTAAATCGCGAAAGACATGATTTCCATGAGTTTTTGACCAAAAACATCACGACTTCTATCCATCAGCCTTTGAATTCACCTAATCTGGCTCCCTGCGACTTTTTTCTGTTCAACCGACTTTAAAAACCGCTTCGCGGAACGCGTTACAGCACCCGAGAGGGTGTCATGAAAAAATCGAAGACGGCTCTGATGGACATACCGAAAATTGAGTACCAGCGGTGTTTCGAGGATTGGATTAAGCGCTGGCGTAAGTGCGTTGCAGTCGATGGGGAGTACTTTGAAGGGGACCATATCGATTTTGATGAATAAACTTTTATTTTCGATTTTATGAATCAAGCCCTAAAACTTTTTGATCAAGGTAGTACGTGTATGTTTGGTTAGATTTTCAGAGCATATTTTATGCTAAGTACTTTTATTTTTTCTGAACACAAATTCTTTCCAGCATAATTTAATAATACATTGTTTGACATTTATATGTATTTTCTAAGCACATTTCATAATTATAAACTTAATTTTCTAATCCAGTTCCGTTTTCTTATTTTCTAGTCACTGTAATTCAGAAAGACATTCTTTAAATTTATTGTTTTCTTAGTTTTTGGTTTCAAAAAGTTTTAATGTACACTTCTTCTTTTTACACCCTTTTAGCCCATTTGTGTCTCCAAGTATCACCATTATTGTCTTGAGATATTTTGTAACCAAACATGGCTAAATAATTTATTATTTAAAAATGATAGAACTATCTTCAAATGATTTTAAAAGAATGGGAATACTCTTTAAAGAGTGGATCCATTATACAGCATTCTCATTCTATCATCAAACGCAAAAAGTTAACCAAGTCACAAATAACAGCCTTGACTTACCACAAATAGTTATAACAAAACACCTTATTTATAAATACATTTTTTTTGCAAAATGATAATACAAAGTATGTTTTGGTGACTCGTCAACGAAGGAATTGAGGACAACAATTATGCGACACAGTTAACACAAGTCTCAAATAATGAGTATAACGACATTGAGTGAACCCTTTTGCGGTTAATAAAAAGTGAATTATTTTATAAAAAAGGATAAACATAAAAAGGAAAAGTCCTTGAATACTTGACTAATATGTAAATAATCTTCAGACCGGTCCTTCCTTCGCCGCGTTAGATTGTTGTATTGAAATAAAACATTGACGTTTATCGAAACGATTTGACAGTACATACTCAAAGTGAATTAATTAATTGTTACCAACCAGGCATAAGGTGCTGTGACAAGAATTAACCATGGCCTGGGGGCTTTTTGTGGTCTGTCAGCATTCTTGCATAGAGTACGATGTCTGAGGATTCAGAAACTCCCAACAGAATGAGGACAATGCTTAAGCAGAACAAGGTTACTAAGGACACTTGTGTTATGATAATTATGTTCTGACGTTTCCTGATTCTCGAGGGTCACTTTCTTATTGTTTAAGAATGTCACATTGTTGTAGGAATGAATGCTCGAAAGATCGAGAAAAATAAAGTTGCACTCGTATAGTTTAACTGTGTGTATTTTTATCTACTTTTTATTGCTTTTCACCTATAAATAGTGTTCCTCATGATTATACAAACATTAATTAATAAATAAATTTAAAAAATATATTTAAAAAATTCCTTGCGTCATTATATAAATACTGAGGAAGTTGACATACAAAGATATTGCTATACGTGTGCATATTCCACTGTTTACAGAGCCTGTGGTAAGGGCAGACCAATATACCAACTCTTCATCTGAATGCTACTGGGGATTGGTGACTACCTCTGGTCTGACGATCCTCCACATGTCACGTGCAAAATACCAATGACCGAAAAATTGAAGAGTGCGACGATTTTATAATCTTAAAAGTTTCTCTAAAATATTAAGTTCTTTCAAAATAAAGATATTCGTTCGTAGTCCCGTTCGTAGAATACTCAGTCATCGTCTCCGATACATCTCAAAAGAGTCAATTTTATATATCTATCTGGCCTTAATTGTTGAAGTTTATGAGGCATGCATGTATATTGATGACATCAGGGGTTTAACAAGATGTATTTTTGCTTCTCAAGAGATATGTCTGTTTCTGCATAACTCTTAGTCATTACCATTATCCTTCTGATTTTAGTTTCACATTGCCGTTATCAACAATTTCAGCTTCCCAATAAAAACAAAACTATGTACGATCTCTAAATATTATTGAAATTTTTCTATATTATATATTCTTCTTCCCAGTATCATGTCAGGTCCTCTCAACGTTGAATATCACCTGAGAATAGACATCTTTGTCCCCAGCAGCCCGAAAAAGATCCCCGACGCTCCTTATACCAGTCCAATCACGTATATTGCGGAACCAGTATATTTATCTCCTGCCAACACCTCTTCGACCCTCTATTTTGCATTGGATGATCAAGTGCAGTAATTTGTACTTTGCTCCTCTAAGTACATGACCCAAAAAGGACACCTTTCGGATTTTAATATAAGTCAGCAACTCTCTATCAAATTTGGCTCTTTGAAGAACTCTTGTGCTGCTGACCATAACCGTCCAGGGTATCCGTAGCATTCTCCGGTGCATTCACATTTCGAATGCTTCCAGTCGGTTTATACTACCAACTTTGAGGGTCCATAGTTCTATATTATATAACATAATAAAAATTGGACATTTAATATATTTGAGATGGTTTGGGCGTGTAGAACAAATGACGGAAGAAAATCTAATAAAACTTATATATAATGCAAATGTAAGTAAAAGGCGTGTGAAAGAAAGATCGAAGAAAGTATAGTTGGATTAAGTTAATAATATTATGAAAGAAAGAAACGAAGAAAGTTGTAGAAGTTGTATGGATGTAGAAGAGGTGAAAAAAATGTATCGAGATAGGAAAGTCTGGCACTTTGTCTTTTCTGCTTACTTCGACAAAGAATGGCGTGATGTTATGTGTGGATGGATGTAGAAGAGGTGAAGGATGTGTGTTGAGATAGGAAAGTCTGGCACTCTGTATTTTTTCCTACCACGACAGGGAAATGGCGTGATGGTATGTGTGTATAAATATGTTTACAAAACGGGATGAAATTATGATTTGCTACATTCAAATATATTTTGTCGGAGAAAAGAATCGATAAGATTTAAAAATATATATTTATTTCCACTGTTTATTTCACATAATAAAACGGTATGATCCTTTTGGTTTGGAGGTTTTAATCTCATCATCAAGAGCACAAACAGGAGTCTTGTTTATGCTCCCCTGATGATAAGGTGAAAACCTTGAAACCGGTAGGGTATACCGTTATGATAATCAGTGTTTGACTAAACAAATTACAATGTCTTTAAACCTACGCATTTTTAACGCCTTGGCTATAAATAATATATTTATTTACAGATCGAAACATTTACATACGCTGAAATCGACGTATGTCGAAAAATAGCTTACATATGTAAGTTTTTTTTCGACATAGTCGCCATTCCTCTCAATGCAGACGGTGAAGCGGGGTATCAACTTTTTATGCCTTCCTCGAAGAAGTTTCCCACCAACCCCTCCGTCCACTTCTCCACCTCCTCCTTTACCTCCTCGTCGGTTGAAAACCTTTTTCCACCCATGTGCAGCTTCAGGGAGGTAAAAAGATAGTAATCTGAAGGTGCTAGGTCAGGGGAATGCGCGGGATGATTCAGGACATCCCATTTAAACGAGGCGAGCAGTTCCTTCGTGGCGTTGGCCGTGTGTGCAGCAGGCAGACTCCCTTTGTCAGCATGCCTCTCCTCTTGTTCTGAATCGCCCTTCGCAATTTTTTTAGGGTCTCACAGTATTTTGCAGAGTTGATGGTCTCCCCTTGAGGCATATATTCTCAAGGGGAGACCATCAAATCAAAATTATGCCTTGACAGTCCCAAAACTATTTCGTCAATTTCGTCAGTCACAATTGAAAGTCTTCCGCTCCTCTGATCATCATGCACAGACGTACGACCGTTTTTAAACTCGCGACACCACTTGTACACACTCGTACGATTCATAGCTTTATCACCATATGCAGTTTTCACCTCATTATAAACCTCAACCGGAGGTTTTCCCTTCCAAACGAGATAACGGATGACGCCGCGTATTTCGCACTTGGCGGGAGATTGGATTTACATTTTTCACGAAACGTGTTGTCGCGTCGACACTTCTCAACGTACTGACCTCGAACCGGCCTCATTGCGGAGGGGAAGGGTCAGGCTATACGGAAGTGTAGCCAACATGTCGAAAATAAAATCCATCCGGTCGTGAGAGCCTCAGTACACTTACTTTCTGGATACGCCTCGTAGTTATAATATACAGATGTGGGTAGGTACATAATATAAAGGCCTCAGCCCCCACCGGTTGAATACTCAACTAAAATGCCCTTGATGAGAGTTTGCTCTCGAAACGGTTGCATATTAATTGCCCTTATATTATTATTAATAAAATTTCCAATGATGTCAGAACCTTCAACAAGGGTTGTTGGGACGTCATATGGAAATTATTATCTATAAAACACTGAAAATCAAACACCATATATCAATTGTTATGCCTTAAGTAGCAATCAATCATATAATTTTTTTGTGTTATTCAGGAAATATCCTGAAATAACACATTTTACACTATAAAAGCGGGGTTTAACTTATTTAAATTTTAACCTTATTTTGATCATCTAACATTTTTAAGCTCTTCTAACTGATTATAGATAAAACATCAAATTTAAAATAAAAAATAAATTTAATAAAAAAACGGATAAATAACGAAAAGTAAATAATAATAATTTAAACCAAAAAAAATTGTGAAGAATTTAACGTTTTTTTTATAATTTCTAAATTTGGTTAGATTGTGTACAAATTAAGTTAAATATCAGAAGTGACATCTAACAAGCTTTTGAATTTTATTTTCGTTTGAAACATAAGAGTATGGCGTTTTTCTTCAGCTGCGAGAAGTTTTAAAACATGTTTTATACATATTTCAAATAATTATACAATACTACGAGCTTCTTCATAGAGTTGACATATAGTAGAGCGCCGCTAGCTTAAACTAGAGTAAACAGTCTATATCGTGAACTGCTTTGAGCCTCTGATAAGTCACTCATTTAGATATTATGAAAGGATCAACGAGTTGTATACCTAGGTGTTCTTATTTAGAGGGATGAAGGGTGGGAAAGACTAATTTAAAAACGAATTGACATCATGAAATCAGCTATGACAAGTCTGTCAAAGATATTGATTAACCAATCTATACTCTGAACAACTGAATTCTCCATAGCATTGTATGGGGTGGAAGCATGCATGTACGGTAAAAAAGAAGGTATAAAATATGATAAATGTCTTCGAAATATGAAGTTGCTGGTGGATACTCCCATTCCTAAGAATCACAAGGCACATCAATGTCTATATCACCCAAAAGTTAGAGATTATCGCAAGATTATGGACAACATGCAATAAAAGAATTCTAACGTGGGCATCTTGCTAGAGAAAACTTTGAAAATCAGAAGCGGTTGATTAGGACAGTTGAGGGAAGTCAAGTAAGAGGAAGCTGTCCTGTGAGATGGACGGATCAAGTAAAGGAGCTAACAGCATCATCTTTAAGCAGGACCGAAAAAGATGAAGAAGGTAGGGCATCAAGTTGGAGACATAAAAGAGGATCACAAATTACAGCATTGATCACGCGATAAAATATATAAATAATTTGAGCTCAAAAACTAATTTTATGGCGGAACCCTAAATTAATTTTTTTGACGAAACCATTGAATTCTACAGAACACAAGTTGTGAACTCCTGGAATATACGAATATAACAAATAATTCAAATCCCTTTTTTAAAGCATGCTTGTTAGATCATCGTTTATACTTACCTATTCCAATTTTTTTTTACAAACAAGTTGTAAATGTTATTACTCTAATTAAGGCTTTAATTGACTAATTACTATTAAACTTTTGATGAAATCCATTATTTTCATTACCCATTTAGTTGATCTGATTGACATAACAAGCTGAATGAATCATAATGAAGTAGGCTTTCAACAGTGAATTGGCAGAAAGGCTCGTCATTTTGAAAACCTGTTATCTAGACTTGATGACATTGATACATTAGTTTTTATGAATGACTGTTGTTTTATTTCGTATATACTGATTTCTGATGATCCTGTTTTGCTATCTGCTTGATATCGTCCTCCCCCCTCCTCGAAGGATGAATATAAAGCTCGCATCAGCCTCGGAGTAAGCATTAGCAGTTTTCATCACCGAAAAGGCTCACACACCCTCAAGCACCATGAACAAATTCGTAAGTTATTCTTGTTTAAACAGAAGCTCTTATTTTCTTAATCACTTTTAAAATATATCAGAAAATAGTTTTAATATATTTGTTTTAAATTAAAAATATTCTTATAATTATTCGATAGGCTATCCCTCGTAATCAAGTATGATTGTCAGTTATTCTGTGTGTAGTAGTTTATTATGTGCAAACTATTGCACTTCAACAACAACGCATTCTTAACATTTCTTTTTTTATCCACTTTGCACGGATTTCTCCTGTTACACAAAGAGGGTCTGCTTCTAGCGTTAGCTTATTCGTTAGGAAGAATATCAGTCAGGATTCTTCTCATATATAAACTTAGTGCTTCTAGACCCGTGGGACAGTTAAAGCCACCTTGAAAAACCTAAAGTAGGAATATCGCAATGGATTCTTGCCTTCTTGTTTCGAGGCTTCTATAGTTACACACCGTGAGAAGTTTGACATGGTGAGCATATTTTGGGTAATCGCCCTTTGTTCTGTACCATAGATATCTGAGAATTGTTTTTTGTATTTGTTCTATATTGTTTTTATATTTGAGCTGATGAGGAGCCCAAACTGTAGATGCATATTGTAATACATATTAAATCCAGCGTTACGATGGCTAGGAAATTAAACTACCAAGAAGATTGATTGGTTTAATCTGTTTATCTGTCTTTAGGAAGTTTTATACAACGCTATTTTAATATTGTTTAAAGTCAATATAAGAATTTTTGTAGCTACAGAAAAAATAATTTTTATGATAAATGGTATTCGAGTCCAGACCAGTCCGGAATTGAATCCGCCAGGAATCGAACCTGGGGTCACTACTTGTTTAACGTAAACGTTAACCGTTAGACCACGGCCAATGACTTGTAATAATGACCTCACGATCTCCGTGGCCTAGTTGGTAAAACGATTTTCTCCGTTCTACCTAAGAGTTATTAGTTTAATTCCCAATGGTTTTCAAAAACTCAAAATAATACGAATGTCTGCTTGGGTTTTACATAAAGGCTATTAAAATCTCTAAATTCATTGGTTGGTTGAAATAAGGAAGAGAAAATTGTGAATTTGAAGGATAATTATGTTTTTATTATTTTAAATCAAATCGTTAACTAAGTTTTAAATACATTTCATCACGCAGTGTCCCTTTCGGGGAAGATACTCGTAGATAAAATATATCATCATCGCTCTCTATCCATGCTTACAGCTTAAGGTTGTTTTACGTCCATACATCTTGTAATACATATTCTTCTGTTTCTCATACTGCTTACTCTTTTATCAATTAAAATATCTACAACCGTCTCCTGAACTCATTCGTCAATTTGCATTTTTTCTCGATTACTATTATTATCAGAAATGCATTGTTTTATAAATACAATACTCATTTTCTCGATGTGGCCAAATCATCTGAAGACTTTCTTCTCAATTCTGCTTATAACGTCCATCTCTAACAAACAGTTACCCTCTATCAGATCATTTCATACTCCATTAAATATAGTAACACTAATAGTTCTACGCAAGACAAATTAATTCTGCTATTTTCTCTATCTTTTAATGTCCAGGATTATTTTCTATAAATCAAGACTGTTGCACATCAATGTATTAAGCGTTTAATCTTAAATTATTCACCCTAGTTCAGAGTTACTCTACCTTTCACTCTTTTCATTAATCATGACTTTGGATTTTGCAACATACGTTCTCAGGTGTTTTTTCACGTAAAACGTGAAAAACACCTGAGTATATATACATAATTAAAATGACAGTAATACCACTAAAAATGTGATGTCATACGTGTCGTGATAGAAAGTCTAGCGCTCTTTCCTATCTGCCCACTCTGACAGAGGAACGGCATAAACATTTGTATATATATGTACGAATATGTATGTCCAAAAGAATAATCCATTTTTAATTGGTTTAATACGATTCTTAAATGTTTACAACATTGAATAAATTGGGACTGAAATGGTTTCAAGTTTTCATAACTCATAATTTTTTTTCATGCACTGTAGGTAATACCCATGTTTTACAATCTAATATTTTTTATACAACTCAAACGATTTATCTTCCTCCTTATCTGTTTTTCTTTCAAAATATTATTCACTTGATCTAAGCAAACTTTCCTTAGTTTTGTTTATCCACGCCTCTCTCACATTTGCATTCTATATTGGTTTTGTTAGTCCTCTATCCATTCGTTTCATATGGCCAAACTATATAATAAATGGGACTAAAGATGTTTAAATCTTAGAGTTTTACTATTTTTAGTAAAAAAATCTTATTTGACTATTTTTTAAGCCATTTTATTAATGCCCATGTTTTAAATCTTATTTTTTTTATTCCAGCTTATCGCCGCTTTCCTGTGCGTAGGTCTGGTATCAGCCTCCGATGATGGCCAATACAGAGGCGAGGGTCTCCTCGAAAGCCAAGACTTTGGCCAGTACAATCAAGGCTATGGCGCCCCTCTGGCCGTAGTCCCATACGCCTACCACGGAGTGTATGCTTATGGTGGTGCCCCCATCGGAGCTGATGGTCGTGTAGTGGATACTCCCGAAGTAGTAGCTGCCAAGGCTTCTCACTTCGCCGCTAAAGCCGCTGCTGGAGGCCACGAAGCCTATTCTGCTTATGCTCCTCTCGCTTACTCCGCTTACGCCCCAGTTTATGGTGTGTATGGAGGAGCTCCCATTGGACTTGATGGCCGTGTTGTAGACACTCCTGAGGTCGCTCACGCTAAGGCTGCTCATTTTGCTGCCAAGGCCGCCGCTGGAAGCCCCTATTAAGACCCGAAGACCACAGCCACTACTGTTATTGTTCAACAACTAATGTCTTCGTGAATTATCACATGAGACCAACTTGAGCACTGCCATTGTTTATGTTACAACCAGGAATGTCTTGATTTCGTAATTTATGAAGTAATTCATGCCAAAATGTGTGATTTATGTGTATAAAAGCAAATAAATAAAATCACTTAATATGATACATTTTTTATTCTATTGTAATTTTTTTAAATGTCTATTCACCCAATTTTAGTTTCTGGCCAGCTCAAAAGAGCTTTTTATAATTTTTGAAGTTTTAAGATTGAATTGTTGACAACAATGTTTATAAGAGCCCTGTTGAATTTGTTCTCAGTAATAATACGCCGTTTAATGTAGTTTCTATCTTACCATCTCTGGAAGCATGATTTATTCAAAATGTGTCCTTACATATTAGACTTGACACTTCCATACCAATGTGAGTGGACGGCGTAAAAGAGGAAGAAAGTGTGTTTCGATCAAGTGAAAGATATAATGAAAAAGGGAATGTTAAAAATCAGAGAAATCGTAGTGGCATGTATGTATGTCCATAAGGTTTTTCAAGGTTGCTTTAATTGTCCCACGATTCTAGAAGCACTAAGTTTATATGTACGTAACAAATATAGCCGTGCAAGGAATCAACCTCTGTTCTATATACCAACTTACAGGACGAATATCATGGCTAAACACTCAGTCACGCGTGGTATAGAGATATTGAACCAACTGAATGACGTCGTTGATATATTCTCGGTACCGCCTAGCAGTATGAGAATAATCCTGGCTGATATTCTTCTTAACGAATAAGCTAACGCTAGAAGCAGACCCTCTTTGTATAACAGGAGAAATCCGTGCAAAGTGGATAGAAAAAAAAAAGAAAAAAAGAAAGCTTGATTTTGAATGATTCAAACAAAAAATCGCTTTATCTGTAAAGCACATTATAATTATATTTGAACACTACAAACTTACAATACCATAAACCCTTTTATTAAATATATTTTTCCAAACATTTTTTGTTGGCCTCAGTCACCGCTATTATAGCCTTACGCTAATCTTATTAATATTTATTTTGCAATATTTTAAATCTGTCAATAAGAGTGTGTTAAATCCTGAGCTTATGTGCCCTTGAGGGTTGTCCGCGCTTTAAACAGTGCTTTAATGATAATATTGTTATAATAAGAAAATAAATTGAAAAAAATGGCAAAACATATATCTCTCTCCGTGGTTGCAGTCCTAAGACTGGTTTGCAGCAATTTCAACTCTTCTCCTCCATTCCCCCCTGTCCTGTGCGGCTCTTTTTAAATCTGTATATGTTGAGCAGCGCACGTCCACCAACAGGTCCTCCAGGTACTCTCGGCGTGGGCGTCCCCTAGAGTTTGTCCCCTCGGTCATACCCTCCATTATGGCATGCAAGAGGCCCTCTTGTCGTATTATATGACCGATCCATCTTGCACGCCTTTCGGACAGGATCCTGAGCAGGTGCCTTCCTCCTTCGATTCGTTGGAGAACCTCTTCATTTGTGATGCGGTCTCTCCAGGAAATTCCTAATAGTAAACATATATAGTAAGCGTTTAAATCCAATCAAGAAATAAACTTGAAATACTCGTATAATGGAATATTGTAGAAAGCTTCAGGAATACTGAAAGAACGAAAAATCGTCAAGTTAAAGAATATTTTAATTGAGTTTAAAATTTGCTTTCTTTCAAAAATAAGCAAGAAATAGGTGTAAAAATGTTGGTACGAGATGCTATGACGATGTAAAGATTAGACAGGATATTTACATATTTATTTTTTCTCGATATTAGTTAAAGGAAAGGGGGAGGTTAACTTTTACATGTTTATGAAAACTAAAAATTAATATGACAGATCTTATTGCAAAGGACTCGGCATCATTTAATTGTATAATACAATATTTAAGGACCAAAATATCTGACCAAATAAATGATAAGGGCAGAAAGTATTTCATATTTGTAGTCTAATCCCACCATAATGCCATAAAAGAGATTTAGTGAGCTTCCTCCCTGTATGGAGTGTCTTGAAACTATGAAAATCTCTATTTCATCAAAGCCTTCGTAGTGGAGACAATCCTGAAGCAATTCATAATTTGGTTCATTAAATAAATATATCGCCAAAAATATTTGCTATTGTTAGGTTTGATTGAGTAAGTAATGATCTGACGAAGGATAACTGTGTTATTCGTTATATATAGTACAATTGAGTCGATATATTGTCATTAGGCAATCTCTTCGAACCAATAAAAAATATAATAAATAAACCTTGGAAAAAAAACAGATAAAAACTGTTTTTTTTTAATAAAAAAATCTGCGTGCCAAAACGAATCGATGTTATCTATTTGTTAAAGACGGATGATAAACATAGAATAAAAAAACTATAGATGGTTTGGTCACATTGAGGGAACGAGTTGCGAAACACTTTAAAAAGCAGACCGGGGAAAGAGATAGTTGGAAAAGTGTCATATGATAAATATAAGAGCTTATTTTAAATTATCCAAACAATTGATTAATCAAAGGATCAATAAGACTTAAGTCATAGATTACATAACGCCTTCGAAAGCAGAGCGTTAATAAGTGCTTCTAATATCCAAAACAGCAAGTATCTGCTTATAAGTTACGCGAGCTTTAGAAATTATTTCTCATCGTGCCATTAACCTTGTTTCCCGTAGCGAACGATTATAAATATATTTATACCAACTGAAATTTAATTGGATGCCTCCCCTTCGTGAACAATACCTTTTGATGGCCATGCATTATCAGTCATGAGTATTTTTTTTCAAAAGATTGAATAAAATTTTATTGTCGTTTTTCTTGATAGTAAGCTCTCTTTTGATAAACAAATACGTAATGTGGTTTCTTCGAGATATTGTAGGTTTTGAGAGTGAAAATAAGTACGTCAATGTCTCCCAACAAATTGCATTGCCGCGCGGTAACGTACTGGACTTCCGTGCGGAAGGTAGCCGGTTCGAACCCCGTACTGTGCTACTCCCCTCGAATGACATGGACATTTTTTCCATCAAGTATTTAGGGGTATAAGGATACCTATGTCTTCGGTCATATTTATTATTTTTAAAAATATACTCGTATGTTTGCTTACATATCTAAAGTTTAATAATTTAAAACTTTTTAAAACTTAACGCGACATCGGCCAAAGGATGGTCACATTAAAAATAAAGTAACTTTCCGTCGTTGTGGTGTTAACAAAAAAAATCGGCACTCCTTAGTTGTGATAGTCGATAATTTGTTATTGTGATAATCGATAATTTCATGCATTTCTATATATAATATTCGGCTTATTTCAGTCTTCTTTCACGTCTACGTATCACTTCCATACATTTAAGTTGGTACTTAAGTACTATTGTAGATCTTATCTTATTAGAATATTTTGGTAATATCGGGTTCGCATATACTCGTATTTGTTTGACGGGCCCCATTGACTTACGAAGCAATGAATAAAAATAAAGTTGTTAAAACACATGTTGTACGGAAGTCATTTAAAATCTGCGGCTTAAATGAAGAATATTTTTTAATCGACGATACGAAGCAGTGGAGGAGCTGAAAATATAATGAGGTTCCTAAGGTACTTAATATTTTAGAGCCCCCCCAAGTATTTTAAAGTCGTTATCAAAGGCCCATTAAAACAACTTTCTGGTTAGCTGGAAAGGAATGGCCACATGGCAATACGCTCGCCAGGTTTAAACAAAAAAAGAGTCCTTGAAGTATTTTCATTTATTTATTTGAGACTAGAAGATTTTTTATTTTTGATCACATTTTAGCTTACCACCTCATTTCTGAAACAGGGCTATTTGGAAGAGAGGGTTTTAGTTGATAAGACATCTGTTTTCTGATATGACGGTTGTGGGTTCGATTCCGGTTATTGGTTTAACGATAAGCATTTCGCGGCCCAAGTCTAATGGTTAGCATGCATGCGTCCCAGATTCACTCGCCTGTGCTGATTCTCATCCTGTTTTGCTTTCAGATTACTTTTCATCTGAATTTTTTTAACTTGTATGCTATTTATCATTAATTCTTTTAGCGCTATTAAGCAACACTAAAATGTATTAGCAAATAAAATTTGCTAATCGTCAATGAATTTTGATCTTCTTGTCCTCGTTACTTAAAATTTAATTTGTCAAGACTGTGTACTTGTTGCAACAGCTTGTACATTATAAACCAAAACATGCACAATCGTCTTCCATCTACAGAACTGATGTTAATTATAATCAATCACAAGGGACTGTATATCTATCTATTCCGTTAGTGTCCATTTTTTTACAAAGTATATCTGTCTGGTTTTCATTTCAGGACAATTTAACATCTTAATGTTTGACTGTAAGAGAGTGCGATATCGTAACAAACCTTTCCAGGTAGCATTTTAAACGACAAAAGTGTAATACTATATAATACTATAAAACTGTAAAAAAACAGAGACCTCACGATCTTCAAAAGTGTAACACATCAAAGGAACAGATACAGAATTAAAAGGTTATATATTTATGTAGGTTGTATCATATATACTATATATTGCTGTTAAATAACAAAAAAAAATCAGGAGACACCTTAAGGGGTTCTGAATGTAGAAAAAATGGTAGTATTATCTCTTCAGTTCTCGGAGATTCACAATGTTAAATTTTTTGACATTTCAGAATATAACGAAACAACACGTCTTCTATCGGCTTTAGTTGGCATACCACAGAGAGTAGAAGAGGTGTCGATTTTGTATTTTAACTAAATATCACCTGATCATGCGATGGGCGTGGTTTCTGCCCTAGCTTGTTCAAGTCTGAAACTTTTGAAGCTAAGTGTTATGTATTTAGAATGAAGAACGTTGAAAAATTAATTTAATACAAAAAAGAATTGATATGGAATGAAATCTTAAGAAGTGAATAGTAAGCGATTATTTATTAAAAGGGATGAAAATTGGCACCTCATTAATAATAGGACTTTTATTTCAATGCGTTTTGGTATAGGGTAGCTACACCATTGATTTGTAGACCTTCAACATGCGTAGTTAGGCCGTCCTATTATAAATTTAGTCAACATAATGCAAATTAATCTAATAATACTCAAAGTAATTGTCGTGCCTAGAGTAAAAATCGAAAACTATAGCAATAAAATAAAATTGTAGCTTTGTTATCCTGCTTACGTCCTTTTTTTGCACAAGACCAGTTAAACAAATCATTTTCGAACTCTAATTTGTAGCATTGTTATTAGATCATCGACACCTACCCACTTCGAAAATTAATTATCTTGATAACAAGGTGTGAATTTGATTGCTCTAATTAAGGTGTTCATTAAACAATGCTTTATTACTTTCGATAAAAGCTATTATTTTAAATACTCTTTTGTTGATCTGATTGACATGCCTAGCTAAGTACACGTGGGTAATGATGAAGTAGACTCGTAACAGTGACTTGACAGAAAGGCTCGTCATTTGCAAACTTGTTATCTCGACTTGGTGACATTGATAAGGTAGTTTTTATTAATAGCTGTTGTTTTGTATCCTTTGTCCTGATTTGTTATGATCCTGTCTTGCCGTCTGCTGGATATCGTCCTCCCCCCTCCTCGAAGGATGGATATAAAGCTCGCATCAGCCTCGGAGTAAGCATTAGCAGTTTTCCTCACCGAAAAGGCTCACACACCCTCAAGCACCATGAACAAATTCGTAAGTTTTTCATCTTTGATAAAAGCTCTTTGTCCTAAAACTACTATATTTTTTTTAATTAAAAATTATAAGCTTTCATTTATTCAACTGTATTTTTCAAACTGATATAATTTGTTTAACGACAAATTATTTTATTATAATAAACAACAACTCTGGGACGACCTTATTTAAGTGTTCCTATCTCGTTCTCCTAGAACACCTGATTTGTTCTTCTTCTTCCTCTTATTTTAGGCCTGTTGGCCTGTTATGGTCCTGCATCATCGTTTCCCTCTTGTGACGTCGACTGCCAGCTGTCTTTCCATCTTTTGGGAAGTCGTCCTGGAGGTATGCTTGTTTAGAAGATACTGTCCCTGGCCTTCTTATGGCTCTTGGTTTCGCCATTCTGGATACATGTTCGTTCCAGAACCTTCTTCTCTGTCGTCCCCATCTGACAATATCTTCAACTTCGCATATCCTTCGGATTTCTGTGTTTCGTACTCTATCACGAAGGGTTTTACCAGCGATACTCCTGAGTACCTTCATTTCGCTGGTTCGATGAAGATTTTCGGTTCTGACAGTGTCGGCTCTGGACTCTATGCTGTATGTCATTATGGGACGGACACAGGTCTTGTATATCCTCACCTTGCTTTGGATGTTCATGTACTTGTTTTTCTAGATAGTGTTCTTTAAATTTAAATATTTGTTTAATGTAGCTAAAATTAAGAATAACATAGACTTATTTAACCCAATAGTGAATATGTACCGTGAGTACATTAAGATATTTAACTCGGATGAGGACGTCTTTGATTCAACACTGTTATGGTTTAGGGGGATTGTGACTGGAAGAATAAGTGATATTTTTCTCTCGATCTAAAAAATTACAAGATTTTTACTAACCTGTTGACATGATTGTGCTGTGAACTAAATGCACACTGATAACTGGGATTATAATCGTTGATTTTATTTAAAAAATGATTACATTCCTGAAAGTACTCTATCTTATAAACAATATTTAAATAAATTAAATAATTTCATTGATCGAGTATTTTAACATAAGTGGTATCCATAAGTTTAGCATTTTCAATAACATATTGACATAACTGAGCTGTGTATTAAAGGAACACTGGTAACTGGGATTTCAATAGTTGATTTTGTTAAAAAATTATTGACGTCCTGAAAGTACTCTATCTAATAAAAAAAATATTTAAATAAATAAAATCATTTCTTTGATCGAGTATTTAAACATAAGTGATATCAATAAGTTTAGCATTTTCAACAACCTGTTGACATAACTGAGCTGTGTGTAAATGAACACTGGTAACTGGGATTTCAATCGTTGATTTTGTATAAAAAAATATTAACGTTCTGAAAGTCTTAGATCTAATAAAAAAAATATTAAAATAATTAAAATAATTTCTTTGATTGAGTATTTTAAAATAAGTGTTTTCAATAAGCATATCATTTACACTAACCTGTTAACATGAATGAGATATGTATTAAATGAACACTGGTTATTTCGATTTCAATCTCAAATATTGTTAAAAAATAGATTAACTTCCTGAAAAAATAATTTCTTTGATGGAGTCTTTCAACATAAGTGCTATCAATACGTGCAGTATTTTCACTAACCTGTTGACATGATTGAGCTGTGTATACGATGAACACTGTTAATTGGGATTTTGATCCTAGAATGTGTAAAAAAATAATTAATTTCCTGTAAGTTTATCTAATATAAAAAATATTGTGTTAGATAAGTAAATTTTTCTTATTGAGTCTTGAAACATGAGTGATATCTAAGTATTGTTTAAATGAACTTTAAAAGTTTGATTTAGCAGTAAGTGAGTAGTTTCAGTTTGAATTCATTTGTTAGACACATTTTTCAAAAATAAAATTCGTTATACGAGTATTACATAAATTTATATAAATGAGTTATTAAAAAAAAAGTTTCATGCTATCCCTTAATTAACAAAAAAATAAATGGCTTGAAATCATACACACATAGCATCATGTCATATCTCTATCGGGGTAGGCAGAGAGAAAGAGGGTCAGACTTGCTATCTCGAAACATATCCTTCGCTTCTTTCACATCTATACAGCTTCTACGATTTCTCTAAGTTTCTAACTTTCCTCCTTTTAGAATATTACTTATTTGATCCAATCACACTTTTCTTCGTCTTTCTCTCACATGCCTTCCATTCATATCTGCACTACATGACCTTATTTAAGTGTTCCTATCTCGTTCTCCTAGAAGACCTGCTTTGTTCTTCTTCTTCCTCTTATTTTAGGCCTGTTGGCCTGTTATGGTCCTGCATCATTCATCGTTTCTCTTGTGACGTCGACTGCCAGCTGTCTTTCCATCTTTTGGAAGGTTGTCCTGGAGGTCTGCTTGTTTGGAGGATACTGCCCCTGGTCATTCTTATGGCTCGTGGTTTCGCCATTCTGGAAACATGTTCGTTCCAATGAATGAAGAAAAACTAACAATGTATATATATATATATATATATATATATATATATATATATATATATATATATATATATATATATATATATATATATATATATATATATATATATATATATATATATATATATATATATATATATATATATATATATATATATATATTTTTTTTTTTGTTAGTCTTTCTTCATTCATTGGTTCCACGTGTCCAAACCATCTGTTTTTCTTCATCTTACTTAACACACCAGTTTTAAGTTCAATTTTAAAACATTCAACTAGATTATAACTTATTAAAATATGCTGAAATTTTTATTAATGTAAAGAAATAAACCCTTTTAATTCTTTAAAACTATACAAATATTATTAAGCTGTTGTTTATAGTTAAGGCATTAACGTTGTGGAGGTTTAAAGACATTGTAATTTATTTTTAACAAACACTGTTTATTCCACTTTTTTATGACGGTATAACCCTACCGGTTTCAAGGCTTTCACCTCATCTTCAGGGGAGCGTAAACAAGACAAAAAATTATTAAGCTGTTTATTCAAGTTTTTTAAATAGGTAACTTATTTTTAAAAATCAAATTTAATACGTCTAAAATACTATGTTATATGTTAAAGTTCAAATGCTATACATTTTTCGTTTATTTTAATGCACAGTAGTTTTACTGTTTATTAAAAATATATTTCGATTAAATGACAATAAACGAGTAAAATATATGTATATCGATTCGAAGGTTGCAGGTTTGATTCCCGGTGGAAGTATTAAAAAAATTACATTCCCTTGATCTAAGCAATTTTTTCTTAGACTTGTAACACGCCTCTCTCACATTTGCACTGTATATTATTTTTGTTAGTCCTCTATTCATTAGTTATATGTGCCCAAACTATCTAAAAAATGTATATTAAACCTATGTAATAAGTTATCGTAGATTAAAACTATTTATATCTTATGTAATAAGTTAGATTAAACCTATGTTATAAGTTAGATTAAACCTTTATAATAAGTTAGATTAAAACTATTCTTAAGGGGTTTTGAAAATACCTGTCTAACATTTTAGTAAATTATTCTTATTTGATCATTTTTATACACCAATGTTTTAAATATAATGTTTTTTTATTACAGCTCGTCGCCGCTTTCCTGTGCGTAGGTCTGGTGTCAGCCTTCGATGATGGCCAATACAGAGGCGAGGGTCTCCTCGAAAGCCAGGACTTTGGCCAGTACAATCATGGCTATGGCGCCCCTCTGGCCGTAGTCCCCTACGCCTACCACGGAGTATACGCTCATGGAGGTGCCCCTATCGGAGCTGATGGTCGTGTGGTGGATACTCCCGAAGTAGCAGCTGCCAAGGCTTCTCACTTCGCCGCTAAAGCTGCTGCTGGAGACCATGGAGTTTACGCTGCTTATGCCCCTCTCGCTTACTCCGCTTATGCCCCAGTTTATGGTGTATACGCTCATGGAGGAGCCCCCATTGGACTTGATGGCCGTGTTGTAGATACTCCTGAGGTCGCACACGCCAAGGCCGCTCATTTTGCTGCTAAGGCCGCCGCTGGAAGCTACTATTAAGACCTGATGACCACGCCCACCGCCTAACACCACTGTTGTTGTTTAACAACAATGTCTTTGTGAATTATCACATGAACCCAACTTGAATACTGCCATTGTTTATGTGACAACCAGGACTGCCTCGATTTTGTTATTTATGAAGCAAATACATGCCAAAATGTAATATATGTAAAAAGCAAATTTATTAAAAATAACTTCGTGTTACATACTTTTTTATTCCTTACCTTATTTCATCCAAATTAGTTTTCCTCAAACTTATAATAATATAAACAGCTGCGCTTGGCCAAATGAAGTAAAAATGATAAAACATAGTATTGGGCTGGTGCCCACCTTGACGTATGGAAGGAAACTTGAACTTGCCAGAGACAGGATGAAAGTAAGATTAATGCTATGGAGATACTTGTTGATGTATAAAAGAAGTTTTAATACCCACCTTGATGAATGAAAGAGAAAGTTGGACTCGGCAGAAGAAAGATAACAGTAGGGTTAATGCTATGAATATGTGTGCACTGAGGAAAATGTGCTTTTTTTGGTGCGTGCACTTTGTGCAGTGGCAATGTATGAAACAAGGCGAAATGAAGATATAAGAAATTAATTAATGGATACAAAATATGTTTTAAGTAAGATAAACAAAAGAGTTTAAAGATAGTTTGGGCATGTGGAGAGAATGAATGATGAAATTATAGCTAAGATAGTTTCTAATTCAAAAGTATGCGTGGCAGAGTTGGACCGAGAAGAACATGGCTGGATCAAGTTGATTAGATTTTGAAATAATTTAAAATGAGAACTATGAATAATAGAAGTTTATGCATGACGAGGTGTATGAATATGGAGGAAGGGAAACACGTGTAATTGGATAGAAAAACTTGAAGACCTGTTCTCTCCGCCAAATCCGCAAGGGACACGGTGTGATGATATATATGTTAGTAATTTTTTTCTACATCGATTATTTATATTATTTAACTGAAAACTGCCTTGTATAATAATTGTATTGGTGTATAGATGAGATTGACATTTACAATAAGTTATGTATATTACACACTGTACAAATAAGTATTATGTTGGTGATATTTAAAAAAAGTTATTTTTATAAAAAAATAGTTTGAGAAACACTGATTAATATGAATGAGACGCACACGAGACAATCGTATAATTTAATTCAACAAAAAGAAAACCAGATCAATTAAAGCAAAAAATGGAGTTATGCCGTTTTAAGTTATTGTAAATGTCAGATCACTACAAGAATCCATGGTCATTTTTTTATAAATGCTATTGATTCATATATGGAAGTCATTATGCAAAAAGTCCGAATCCAAAACAGAAAAAGATTTTTATTTGAAATATTAAAATAAACCTTATAAATCAATCCTTTAAATAAAAAAAATATCTAGACATAAATATGAGATAATCGTGTTTAAATTTTCTTTTTAAAATGTGTTTGAATAAACCGTACATGCCCACAGGCTGCGTGTTTCTTTAATCAGCTCAGAAGTGTTAAATGCTGATCATAACCAATTTGAAAGTCGTCTTTCTTATGATAATCTTCAATAATAACCGATTTAAAATTCTTCTTCTTTCGTATTTTCAATCATAACCAATTTAAAGTGCTTCTACTTTTGTATGATAATCTTCAATCATAACCGATTTAAAATTCTTCTTCTTTCTTAAGATAATTTTCAATCATAACTGATTTAAAATTCTGCTTTTTACTTATTATAATCTTCAATCATAACCAATTTAAAATTCTTCTACTTTTGTATGATAATCTTCAATCATAACCGATTTAAAATTCTTCTTCTTTCTTATGATAATCTTCAATCATAACCGATTAAAAATTCTGCTTCTTTCTTATGATAATCTTCAATCATAACCAATTTAAAAGTTTTCTTCTTTCTTATGATAATCTTCAATCATAACCGATTAAAATTCTTCTTCTTTCTCATGATAATCTTCAATCATAAGTGATTTAAAAAATTTCTTCTTTGTTTTGATAATCTTTAATCATAACCTATTTAAAATTCTGTTTTTTTCTTGTGATAATCTTCAATCATAACCAATTTAAAATTCTGTTTTTTTTTCTTATGATAATCTTCAATCACCACCGATTTTAAATTATTCTTCTTTCTTATGATAATCTTCAATCATAACCAATTTAAAAGTTTTCTTCTTTCTTATGATAATCTTCAAACATAACCGATTAAAAATACTTCTTCTTTCTTATGATAATCTTCAATCATAACCGATTAAAAATACTTCTTCTTTCTTATGATAATCTTCAATCATAACCGATTTAAAATTCTTCTTCTTTTTTATGATAATCTTCAATCAAAACCGATTTAAAATTCTGTTTTTTTTTATGATAATCTTCAATCATAACTGATTTAAAATTCTTCTTCTTTCTTATGATAATCTTCAATCATAACCAATTTAAAATTCTGCTATTTTCTTATGATAATCTTCAATCATAACCGATTTAAAATTCTTCTTCTTTCTTATGATAATCTTTAATCCTAACCGATTAAAAATTCTTCTTCTTTCTTATGATAATCTTCAATCATAACCGATTTAAAATTCTTCTTCTTTCTTATGATAATCTTCAATCATAACCGATTTAAAATTCTGCTATTTTCTTATGATAATCTTCAATCATAACCGATTTAAAATTCTTCTTCTTTCTTATGATAATCTTTAATCCTAACCGATTAAAAATTCTTCTTCTTTCTTATGATAATCTTCAATCATAACCGATTAAAAAGTCTTCTTTCGTATGATAATCTTCAATCATAACCGATTTAAAATTCTTCTCCTTTCGTATGATAATCTTCAAAATACATATCCAAATTGGTAATATAGATAAATTAAACAGCTTGACCGACATACCATATTCATTCGGTCCCAGTATTTCAGCCTTTAGGTTAAGAAACATTGAAGTTAGCACGGAGCTCGGTTCATCGTTTCGTGAGTTGGCAACATTTGAAAAAGTTACAACACTCGTACACGTAATTGACGCACGCGAGATTTTTTCATCAGACGAATTCTTTTTTAGCAGACTCGAACAATTTTTTTATCTTTTTTTTTTTTGGTACCATTGAGAATCGAATCCGAAGCCCCCAAGTGGAAGTCTTGCCAACAAGACCACGAAGGTAGTAAAAGATCATTTAGGACCCAAGTCATAAGTATGCTTTCACTCTCGAATGATATGGAAGTAAAAATGCGGGAAGTTGCACTTGTACGTATTGAATTTAAATATTTTATAAATGTTAATATTAAATAATTTTAAATAATGACTTTTTAGTATACTCGTAACAACTGTGTTTTGTACCTCCATGTTAGTTTAAGATAACGTTTTGTATTTTTTGTCAATAACATATGACAAGTACCTACATATATCATATACTACCTTGATCAAAAAGTTTTAGGACTTTATTCATAAACTCGAAAATACAAGTTTATTCATCAAAATCGATATGGTCCCCATCAAAGTAACACCGCTGGTACTCAATTTTCGGTATGTCCATCAGAGCCATCTTCGATTTTTCCATGACATCCTTTCGGGTGCTGTAACGCGTTCCGCGAAACGGTTTTTTGTCGGTTGAACAGGAAAACATCGCAGGGAGCCAGATCAGGTGAATTCGATAGTATTTGTGCCACTGGATAGTATTCGTGATGTTTTTGGTTAAAAACTCATGGAAATCATGTCTTTCGCGATTTCAACGCGGTCCTTTTTTTGCATGAAATTGAGGTCTTTCGGCACCAGTTTTGCAGCAATACGTCTGAGGCCCAAATCACTAACCAAAATGTCTTGAGCGGATCCATAAGCGATGTTCAAGTTCACTGCCAGCTCTCTGATGGTCAATTTACGGTTTTCGGCCAACATTTCTTTGATTTTATCGATGTTTTCATCGGTTTTCGACTGCCACTGCGTTTGTCATCCTCGACCGACTCACGAACACTTCTGAAGCGTTCGTGCCACCGAAAAACACTTCTCCAACATTTCCAAGGTCTGCTGACCGTTAAATCCGTTTTTCACACAAAATTTAACGCAAACTCGTTGATGCACAGTTGATGCCATTTTCAAACTTGTAAAAAATCGAAAACACACACAAAGGTAGATGTACTGGGTTATAAAAGCCGATGTTGCATATCTAAATGTAGCCACACTGAGCTCAGCTGATCTTCTTGAGAACGAGAGGGAACACTTAAATCAATACGTTCTAGAGTCGCAGGGGATTTCACAAGAATGTTTAAGTATTTCTAAAGAAATAAAATATCAAAAGTACGTCTACAAGCCTCAAATTATTGATGATCGAAAAAAGATAATCTATCAAATTCAAAATTGCACCAAATGCTAGTTGATGGTTCATAAAAACATTCGTTATTACGTATGATGGTACATTCATATATAATATATGTTATTCAAGATCAAAGTCGTCATCGATCGATACCGTCTTCGAGTGTCGTATCACCATAAACTGTGATATGTAACTTGAAGTTACGTATACGACATGTCAGACCACATACATAAAGTGTGACACGACACTTGAAGATACGTGTGTATACGACATGTGAGACAACATACATGAACTGTGATACGACACTTGAAGTAACGTGTGTATACGACATGTCAGACCACATACATACTCGTAAACTGTGATACAACACTTAAAAATACGTGTGTATACGATATGTGAGACCACATACATGAACTGTGATACGACACTGAAGATACGTGTGTATACGACATGTGAGATGACATACATAAAGTGTGATACGACACTTGAAGATACGTGTGTATACGACATGTAAGACCACATATATACACTGTGATACAACACTTGAAAATACGTGTGTATACGATATGTGAGACCACATACATGAACTGTGATACGACATTTGAATATACGTGTGTATACGACATATGAGATGACATACATAAATTGTGATACGACACTTGAAGATATGTGTGTATACGACATGTGAGACCACATACATAAAGTGGGATACGATACTTGAAGATACGTGTGTATACTACATGTGAGACCATATACATAAAGTGTGATACGACACTTGAAGATACGTGTGTGTACGACATGTGAGACCGCATACATGAAATGTGATACGACACTTGAAGATACGTGTGTATACGACATGTCAGACCACATACATAAACTGTGATACAACACTTGAAAATACGTATGTATACGATATGTGAGACCACATACAAAAAGTGTGATACGAGACTTGAAGATACGTGTGTATACGACATGTGAGATGACATACTCGTACATAAAGTGTGATACGACACTTGAAGATACGTGTGTATACGACATGTGATACCACATACATAAACTGTGATACGACACTTGAAGATACGTGTGTATACGACATGTGAGACCGCATACATAAAGTGTGATACGACATATCAGACCACATTTCATATGGCATCGTCGTTAAACAATGAGCATATATTTTTTTTGTTTATGTCACATTTTTTCCTTTGTGAGTAGTAAAGAAGCTCGAAACACCGAAAAACTGTCCCATCTTTAAAATGACACAAAAAAATTGATAAACAATACCCCGAAAATGCGATGCACTATTATCTTTCATAATAAATATATACTATATTTTTAGCACATTTGCGTTGAATTGGAATCGAATTTTTTTTTCTAACGACATCTATCCAAAAAATATGAAACTTCTTTCCGGAAAACATTATTTAAGTTGAAATGATGCAGTTCCGGGAGAAACGAAAAGGAACGCACATGCACATTCACGTAAAATTGCAGAATGAAGTAATTTATGTACATTGATTGTATATAAGACAATATTCTTATGATATCCGTTATGCGAAAATTACGTCATGTGTGCGAGACCTTGGTTAAATTTATTACGTTACATCGTTATAATTTCAAGAGCCCGAGGTATATAGATCTGTGTTATTATTAATGCTTTACTGTTTGTGAGCAGTGCGGTAACAACATTTAATTTTTTATTGTAATTTGTTTTATCAAACACTGTTTATTCCCCTTTTTGTAACGGTATAACCCTACCGGTTTCAAGGCTTTCACCTCATCTTCAGGGGAGCACAAACAAGACTGAATTATGTTCAAACTGGTACCGATATACTCGTTTCTATCGATGGTGCCAATTTTTTTTTCTATCGATGATGCCAAATTATTACGTATCAGTAGTAACGGAAATAAATTGGGCAGATTAGAGGCCCTAGAAATTTCTAAGTCAGTACATCGAGACGAACATCTGGTAAACACATATATCCCAAAAATATCTCAGCTGCTGGCCGAGATCGTCCCCAACCCGAATTTCCCCAACGGTTAGAAATGTGTCTATCGGTACCAGTTCGAACAGAATGATGAGGTGAAAGCCTTGAAACCGGTAGGGTTATACAAAAAGTGGAATAAACAGTGTTTGATAAAACAAATTACAATGTCTTTAAACCTCCATAACGTTAATTCCTTTACTATAAACAATTTATATTTTTTTATTATTTTTTAGCCCTAGTTCAAAAGCTTCGTTCTTTAGGATGACTTAAAACTTAACATATATTCAAGAAAATATTTATTCATCACCTACCGTATTCTTCTTCCTAGAAAAATAACTTAAACGCCACTTGTTTTCCATCCCAGTTGTTGTTTGTTTAATTCCCAGTAAAAATCAGACTTATAAAAACAAGGTTTCAAGTCTAGTTTCCATTTCCGGCTTCTAAAACATCTTTCTGGTAGTTTGATAGAGGTTGAAAGCTACATAAAAACTACCAGGTCGTATTATAAAACAAAGAAAGCGTCATACAATACAGTATTTAGAAAATTAAAGGGGATTTTTCAGTTTCCTGGAGATCGCGAAAGTTTCTTAAATGTTATCTTCACTTTGTAAAAAAGTAACATGACACGAATATTAAAACATTATTGGAGCTCTATTAATTTATTTAATTTCATCCCTTGTGACAATTGAATAAATCATTTCTTATTATTTCCTATCGCAGAACATTAAAAAATAATTGTAACATTCAAAGCGTCCTGGCCTTTGGATAGCACTTAAAAGTTTTGGTATCAATCTTGACTTCACTCTTTTCATGCCAAGATGATTGTGAAGAATTTAAAGCACTATGGTTTTAGTTAGTTCATTGCTTCTATTTGTTTTTAATTTTAGTCTTCTATCTCGTAGCACTTCCTCTTGCACTAATGTAACTGTTTCTGAAGCGTGTATTTTTGTTGGTCTACCTTAACAAGGGTCATCTTCAATCGATTATCTGTCTAAGTGAAATTGTTCAGCCTAAACTTTCACTATGACATGTATGCTGGAGAAGATTCTCCGTAGTTAGCATCTAAACGTCAGTTAATTGTGCCATAATAATTAAATTCTTAATATTTAAATATATAACGAAACAAAAGGCATTCTATAGGCTTTAGCTGACATAAAACTATAGGTAGAAGTGTCAAATGTTAACTGCAACATTACCTGGCTATACATTTAACATGACTGACGTGAGAACTTTTGAATAATTTGTTTCATTAAAATTTATCTGCCCAAATCCAATAGATGCTGATTTTATAAAATAAAAATCAGAAATAACGAGATTTTTTTTGTTTTCGCCGTGTTTTTTTGCACCTTGGTTGTTTAATATTTACATTTATTAATGTGTAAAGAAACTATTTCGGTCAATGTGAGGCATGAAAAAGCCGAATGGGATGTCTGTACAAAGTTTGATAAAAAAAACGTCAATTTTTAAATTTAGCGGACTGTTTGTTTTTGATTGAGCCCATCTTTTTTTTCGTTACATTGGCGACACTATCTGTGATCTACATTTAAATTTTTAGCCATATTGGATGGGAAGTTTGTGTTTGACCGATAAGACAACCTTCGTGGCCTGGTGGTAAAACACTTGTCTGCCGATCCGGAGGTTGCGGATTCAAACCCGCTGGAACCCAGATTTTTTTAAAAGAGGATTCCAGTCTGGTTAACACTTAGGGTCTATAAAAATATATATATATATATATATATATCTGGTTGTTTGGAAGAGATTGCCACATGGCAATAAACACGCCAGGTTAAAAAAAAAAGGATTAATAACGCATTTTGGTATGTTTGCGATTTTTTAATTATAAAAAAACTAGAAAAAGATTTTTTGAGGTTTTGCGCCGTTTGCATGAAGTCATCTGAGAAAAACGTAATTTTTTTATCAAATCTCGTACGACCAATGAAAAACTTTAACAACTCATCAATAAAAAATTTCATAGTTTCATATGGAGCGCCACAGTAAGAGTTGAGATTTTCACAGAATCTCCATTTCAATATTGACACAACTTTAAATAATTGTTCCATAGCTTTAAAAAAAATATTGTGAAATGTGATCCGCCACTGATAGCAGAGCTTCATTCTTATTCATAAAACCAATTATGGTCATAGCCGCGTTTCACTTTCATACATCAATTATCCCCGCCTTCAGAGGAACCAGTTTGTCAAAAATGTGATGCAGCAAAAATGCGTTGTAAATCAATTCATTTTTTTATTGTTTTTCAGTTTCTCGTTATTTAAACATTCTGGCGTTCTAGTTGAAGTATTTGATAATGTCTGTAACATGTGTTAACTAGTAAACTATTAACATAACTAGTAATTAACTCATCAGTAATAACGGAAGTATATACATTTTTTCAATATACCACCGTGCCTGTCTTTTTACTGCATCGCGTTGTTGTCATTTTTTATCCTGTTGTCTTTATAATCACTAATTTTATTATTCCATAACTCCGGTGAATTAAGATTATCTTTAATAAACGAGGTAGTTTTATTAATATTCCACTTCATGTCACACGCTACAAGCTGCACTGATCCGCTGACTTTCGGATAGCGGCCACATTGTTCGACACGCTGAAACATGTCGAAAGATGACGCATTCTTCCCGGCAACAACAATCAACATGTAGCATGCTACACAGATACTTGCTTCTGGTCGCTTCGTGTTCCTTCGATTGAAAGATTGTGTATAGCACGCGTCAATGCCGTATGCAACATGTTGCCTCAGTGGAATTGCGCCTTAACATAGTACCTGTTGTCAGTATGCTATGTTTAAACTTTTAACGTTAATTTTTTTCTTGTCATTTGATGTAATTGGTTTAAACCTGGTTCAATGTAAAACAAATAAACATTATACATGAAAATAAATAAACTATTAACGTTTTTTTCTGATTATTAGAGAGATTTATGAATCTTGGAAAAAGTCAGTAATTCTTTAAAGTCACGATATGTTATATATCTGTGTGATTAAGATCGCCAATACAAAGTCACTTTTGCGGTGTCCAGTTCTTGGTATAATACAATTCGTGGTTTAGAAAGCTGTTTCTTTCTGTTATATATTTTTCCTGGAATCAGGGTATTGAAGGTTAATTCTAGATTGAGTTAAGATTTTTTTTTCAAATTTACCACCTTAGACCAGAATCTTCTGGTTAAGAAAATACCAAAATAAACAGACAATTTATAAAACGAGAGAGTTAACTGTCCTCAAGTAAGCTCCAACTCGGGACTTGAACCCAATATCATTGACAGATAAATTAAAATATAACAAAAAAAAAAACAAGCTGATTGTAAAGATAGGAAGACAGTGTCTGCGGTCATGAGATAAGGCGTGTGTCCGAACTTGTATTTGTTGAGAAAAACGTATTTGGTAAGATAACCACAGAAAGTTTTACAAGGGTATACAAACTACAAAGAAACTTTAGTAGATATTTTGATGTGTGATGGTAACACATTCGGCTTTAGGTGTAATGTTACGTATGTATGCAGTGTTTATATATAATCTTAAATCTTCATATCTTATCATTTAAGCATCTTAACCAACTAGGTCAAAGAGGTCGTCATATATGTTGTCAACTTTCGTCAAAGCTGTTTAATTTATTACGTTTCCGGACTTCCTGACTATATAGTAAGTGTTGATTTCCACGTTACCATGCTCACCTCGCCCGAGCTTAGACTGAGCTGATATAATAAATTACTTATACGCACGCCACTGCAACGGCAGTAAATTAAACATACGCAGGTTGTAACTTGAGGCATTTGTTTGTGTATCAGAGTTGTATGTCGATTTTTCTTTATATTAATATATGCTGCGGTTAACCGCAGTATATTTTTTATTTGTTTGTGTATCAGAGTTGTATGTCGATTTTTCTTTATACTCGTATTAATATATGCTGCGGTTAACAGCAGTATATTTTTTATTTGTTTGTGTATCAGAGTTGTATGTCGGTTTTTCTTTATATTAATATATACTGCGGTTAACCGCAGTATATTTTTTATTTGTTTGTGTATCAGAGTTATATGTCGGTTTTTCTTTATATTAATATATACTGCGGTTAACCGCAGTATATTTTTTATTTGTTTGTGTATCAGAGTTATATGTCGATTTTTCTTTATATTAATATATACTGCGGTTAACCGCAGTATATTTTTTATTTGTTTGTGTATCAGAGTTGTATGTCGATTTTTCTTTATATTAATATATACTGCGGTTAACCGCAGTATATTTTTTATTTGTTTGTGTATCAGAGTTGTATGTCGATTTTTCTTTATATTAATATATACTGCGGTTAACCGCAGTATATTTTTTACCAAAGCAAACAGATTTGATCAAACTAGGATATTTCATGAAAATAATGTATTGTATAAAAAAATTCTTGTATTGTATAACATAGCGGGGTTATTACAATGCGGCAATCTTTTCCAAACAACAAGAAAAATATTTAAAAGGTCTTAAGGGAAAGCCAGATTAAAATCCTTTTAAAAACCAATCTAGATTCCATTAGGATTTATACCAGAAACTTTCAGGCTGGAAGACAGGCGTTTTACCTACTAGAGCACGGAGGTCGTCCACGTTCATTGTATACAGTTCAACATGATGGGGTTATTACAAAGCAGAAATTTCTTCCAATCAAATCGTAAGATGTTAAAGACGTCTTAAGTGATAACCAAACTAGCATATTTTATTATTTAAAAAAAACGGAATTCTTTTTTGGACATGTTTTTTGATTATTTTAAAAACATGTAAAATGCGGGTTAATTTAAAAAAATGTTGTTATGTTTGTATTGTACTTTAGTTGTATACAATTACAGTGAGCGGGCTTATTTCCATGTGGTAAGCTCTTCCAACCCACCAGAAAGATGAGAAAGATTTCATAAGATAAAACTAGAATGGAACTTTCACAAATATTGGGTGTCTATGGTAATCAAATCCGCAACCTTCTGATTAAAAGGCTACCTATGGAAATCTAAAAATTCTCTCCTTTTAGGAAAGAAACTTAATAACCGCGTGATATTCCCTTTTTAACATTTCAGAATAAAACGAAACAACACGTCTACCCCCTAAAGTTGACATACTTCTAAGGGGTGGTGTATTATTTTTTATTGGAAGGTCACCTGACCATGCAATGGACATGGCAGGCACGGTATCTGTCTTTATTCGCTCTATCTTGTTCAGGCCGGAAGCTTTCGGACGTTTTTTTAATCTGTTCACCGCGTTAAAAATCAAATTCCACGAATCCTGTGCGTGGCACAATTTCGGCGTTTTTTTAATTTCAAAGTTTAAACGCGCATTTTGTTTAGAACCACTGATATTTGATTACAACACCAAGTAAACATGACACATAAGTAATTTTCTGATAATAAATAATAGTAATTACTATTAAGGAGACTCATTAAATAAAGGAGATAAACTAAACATTACGTAAAATAAACAAAGGAATGCTACGATCAAAGCAATGATTCATTACACTCACCCAATCAAATGCATATAGCACTAGTAATGTTTATTTATGTAAGAGAGACTTAGTAATGTTTTTTAACGTAAGATAGACTCATCGCAGGACTCAATCCGTGCGACAGGTCGTTACATGTGACGCAATAGCTGGAAATATTGAGAAACCAAAAAAAATTCGGCGCTCTGTTTATTCAACAATATCTCATAAACTAATATATTATTTGACAAGGTTTTCAGAGATGTCGCTAGAATAAAGATTATTTTAAAATTTAATTCCATTTTTATTCCGGTTTTATGTCATTCTTTTTAAGTATTTGTGATTTGAAACTTGGATTGTCGTCAGATCACAGGCGTTTGTGCTTCCCGCGAGGAACACGTTAATAGGCAATTCATCCAAACTAGGAGGATTTGAGCCCCCAAATTATAGTTACTATGCAATTATATGAGTCAATATAGTAAAAAGAGTTTAAAAAAATGACAATTCTAGATAATTCAAAGTTTCAACTGATTAAGCTTCAAAAAATTAACAATCAATCTAACATATAAGTGGATGCGGTAAAGATATTGCTTTTAATAAATCAAATCTGTCTTGCAAAGGACAACCGAAAAATACATGGTCTATAGTTTCATCATTCAGTACACACGTGCAGCCAGGATTCTCCACAATACCCATTCTGTAAAGGCACCATGTAGTGGCCTGTCTGCAAATGACACATGACAGACACTTCCATCTTATTATACCATGGTTTCAGAGGGATAAATTTGTGGGACTGATTTATATCTAGTGTCCTTATTTACACCATTTATCTCCCAATGTTTCGGACCTCAGTGGCATTAAACAGTTTTGGGCAATATGCCATGCTATGCCAGTTTTTGTTCCTGAATATTTCGATTTGAAATTGATGTCACAGCTTATTTTATATGGGTTTCTGTCTCTATGAACGTCTCTTGATAAAACTTGTCTTACTTATTGAAGACAGACTATTTATTTTCTCAAAACAGGCTTAGCTTAATTACATTGAAAAACACACAAAAAATTGACATATTTTTTTACATATATGCATACACCATACATACCATATATTCAAAATCACTTAATGCGTTGGTGAGTGATTTCTAACGCCCTTAATCTTAGAAGAAAATGATCTTTTGCTTTAGCTTTTAATTCCCACAAAACGACGACTCTTTCTACTTGACTTTTTATTTTTAGTGAAAAGAAAAATTTAAAAAAGAAAACATAACTACAATTCCACCGAGAATCGTTGTTGTTTTCGATGTTGTATTTACGAAATGAGTTATTTTAAAAGCGTCACAATTAGCCCACAGAACGACCTTGTTGAATGAATTTTCAGATATTGATATCTTTCATATATCTGTGTATTAATTACGGATTGAGCTCGTTAATTAACTTTGTAGACATAACTGAGCCATTATGCTTTTAATGTCGGTATGAGTAATACTTGTTCCTATTATTTAAGGCTTTTATTTATTTCATAATTAATATAGTTTGAAATAGACTGAAGAAATTGGCTGAAACCTATAATCTAAAATAACAAATAAATAAATTGTTAGATTGGTTGTTTAAAAAAGTGACTTAAAAATTATTATTTCTTTCTTCAATGATATGGTGTCTTAACGTAAACCCCATCAATTTTTCTTTCCCTTTTCCACCCCTATGAAAGTCATTAAAAATAATATTTAAAATATCTTTTTTTCATGTCTTTCTTCTTCACTTTTATTTTGATCATGTGATGAGTAAGATGTCATGATTGTATGGGTTGAATATTATATTGTATTACACTTTCGTTGTATACATTACAGCCTGGTGGGATTATTGTCATGTATCAATTTCTTTCAACCAACCTTAAATTTGTTAAAGAAGTCGAAAGTGAAAACTACACTGAAATCCTTTTTAAAAAATCTGGGTTCCAGCGGGATTTGAAACCATAACCTCCGGATCGGGAGACAGACGTCTTACCAACTAGGCCATGGGGTTTGTCATCAACTTAGCCACCAACAAGGTCACGGAAGTCGTATTGTATGTGATAACTAATGTTTTAAGTATGTGAATATTGAGTTTGAATGTTTCAGCTGAGTGTTTTAGTTAGTATTTAAGAAAAACGATGTCTCTAGTGAAAGTTATCTGTACCTCGAAGTAAAGGAACAAACAAATAAGGCAATCTCAATATCATTAGGTTGTCTAAGAGATGTTATCTGAAAAAAAAACAAAAGAAAAATTGGAAATAATAGAAAAGTTCGAATATATTCGAAGATCTATGTTAGTTAGGTCGATCGTGACTAATAATGTTCAAATCATAACCGACACGACTGGAACAAGAATTCTTTTTCGAACTATCGCAGAAAAATCTCTCAGAAATAAGGTCAGAAACTCTCACATTTGATAGACCGTTTACACAGAAGATATCGTCAGATAAAACCAGTAGCGTTCTTAACAAATTCAATACTTCATTAAATCTGCAATCAGCCTAATTTTATAACTCAATAGACTTTGATTGACGACGAAATTTCGTCGTCTTACAATAATCTCGTCTATTATCCTTTTGTGCAATGAAGTGCCAAATAAATAAGAAAGTTGCAGCCCTGATTAACAAAACCATCACGCACTGTACACATGTTAAATAACACCCACTGAAACTATTCAAAGTATTTACGTCTACGTGTAGCAAGTTCTCAAGTACAAGTTCATTTTTTATGTTTAACAGTCCAAGTATTATAATTGATTTGGCTCATTTACATTTCTTGTGTCACGTGAAACGAAACAGCCTCAGGGAATTGGTAGCGTTTGACACCTTCTAGAACGGTTTCTGGTATCTTAATGCTAGACACTGTGCTACCTTAGAAGCTTTACCGTGTCATAAACCCTAGGGCTAAATTGTAATTCAATTTAAGTATCCATTTGGAAAGTTGTGAATGCTTTTATAATAGGGGTATTGTTCTTAAAATAATGAAATTTATCAACTGTGATAAAGTGGCAGGGCTTAATAATAATAATAATTAAAGGAAAAATATGTTAAGATAATATTCTATAAAACTGTTATATTTTAGTATCAAATTTGGTATATGGGAGTAAAACGTGGACGTGGAAAAAACTGAAAGGAATAAAAGATATAAGGAATAAAAGTTATAAGGAATAAAAGGAAAAAAACCTGAAATGAATAAAGTATGGGAGTAAAGCGTGGACGAGGAAAAACTGAAAGGAATAAAAGCTATAAGGAATAAAAGCTATGAGGAATAAAATCTATAAGGAATAAAAGCTATAAGGAATAAAAGGAAAAAAAACTGAAAGGAATAAAGTATGGGAGTAAAACGTGGTCGTGGAAAAAACTGATAATAAAAATGCGTGCACTGAAAAGAATGCATGGAATGATAATGTATGACATAATGCATTATTAAGTGATTAGGGATTAAAGTGAACTTAAGGCGTATGTGTTGAGAAAGAGGGAAAAAAGAGCACTCTGAAATGAATTAATGAAGAAAGACTAACAAAATAAAAATAAAGGGCAAATGTTAAGGGGCGCGTGGGGGAGGAAGACCAAAGAAAGTATGGCTTGATCAAGTTAATTTTTATTAAAAAAAATACAATTTATCCTATATAGCGCCGTTTAGAGAACAAGGGTTACTCTCCTCAAGAGTAAAATATTTTAAAATAATGAAAAGTAACAAGTAAGAGAAATCGTAGGAGTTATGAGAAGGTGTATGGATGGCCAGACTTTCCTTTCTTACATATACATATTTCGTCATGAAGTGACGAATTATGTTTGTGAGATAGGAAAGTCTGATCTTCTGTCCTCTTTGCCTATCTTAACCCTTCCTTCCCTGTGATGTGTAACTAGTACACATTGCTTCAAAAAAACTTTTATATTTCTATAAATATAATAACATAAATACAGGGTTCAGATTTTAGGCATTCCTCCGTGATACATTTACGCATTGAATGAAAAAAATAATAAAAATAATTAGCACTTATCGGCCACATCAGAAATATTTTGTGAAAATCGGGAATAAATTCATCCATACAATTGAACGTGTGCCAGTGTGTGACGTAGGTATATTCATTCTAAACAATTTCGTATTTTCCCTTTTATGAATATTGAAATGAAACATAGGTTATCGAGACAGAAAAGGCACCATATCTATCTTATCTTCTTGAAAAACTTACTTGTGCTCAAGATTTTTTCGGCTATGAAGCCAGAAATAAAGAGTCTCTAACTCATCCCAAGTCATAATCTATTATCATTATTCAAAAGATCTTTTTCGTACTCAGCCAGCAAATGCAGGAATAAGCCACTTTTCGTCCATATTGAGTTTGTAATTGTATTAACTGCTTATTTATAATCAATAATTTTTGTGCGTCTTATCATTAATCTTATGTCTTCGCAGCCGAGTTCATCTTCTATTGGTAAGGATGTATTTCGATTGGGAGGATGCTATGACATATCCCCAGACCATTTGATAGCTTCTCTTTTTAATGTATTTTCTTTTCCGTTACCATAAAATATGTATAATTTCAGGATATATACGTACATAACATACTTTGTTGCTTTCAATAAACCTCTTGAATCTTAAGACATACGTTTGTTTCAATTTGTGGTGTCACAAAAGTGATGTTAATTTTAAAAAAAGTGTTTGGTTGACTTTATTAAAAATTAACTTTATTTATTTCATTATTAGAGTTTGGTCAACCCTGGCTAAAAATAATGACTGTACATAATTTATACGCACATTTTCTGTAAACATTAAAAAAAATCCTTCCTCACAAGGCATACCAACTAAGGAAATCATAATTACAAATGATTAAGGCAATCTAATTAGGTACGTAATCTGTTTTTAAAAAGAAAAGAAAAAAGCTCCTTATAGATACCAGAAAATGTCAAATGTCTTTTTTTTCTATTTGACTTCCTCTGTGCCACGTAATTCTTCCCAATTGGCCTGTAAAAATAGCAAACATTATAATTACAGGGGTAACGCCCTTTCGATAGAAGGTCAACATTTGTCAATTATTCATCGAAGGTGAACGAGAAAATAAGCAATTCTTTTGACTCCAAGTCTCGACATTACTTCCTTTCGGTTTGAGGTAAAACAAGGCGTGGTTTTAACCCTCAAAGTCCGACGTTTTGTTATATTCTTTTAAAAAGTTTTATTCTTTTAAATAATTTCGTGAGTGCTTAAAACAAAATATTTACAACAACAAGAAGAATTATGTAGAGCTGTTTTCTTTCTCTTATTTTCACGTAAACTTTTTGATTGATTCCAACAGAAATACAATTATTTTGAGACACATAGTAACTTGAGAAACAAAACTGTTTTGTGACACACAGTGACATTAGGAACAAAACTATTTCGTGACACACAGTGACATTAAAAACAAAATGGTTTTGCGATTAATTATGAAATATGAACAAAGCTATTTCGTGACATGCAGCTTCATAAGAAACAAAATTGTGATCCCCAAGGATATTTGAAAAAAAATATTTTGTGATTGGAAGTGAAATATTCAATAACACTTAGTTACATAAAAACAAAACTGTTGCGTGACACACAGATATATTAGAAACAAAACAATTACGTGACACACAGGGATATTAGAAAAAAAAAATATTTCGCAACCCACAATGACATTAGAAACAAAACTGTTTCGCATCACACTGACATCAGAAACTGTTTCGTGACACACAGTGATATTAAAAACAAAACTGTTTCGTGACACATAATTACATTAGAAACAAAACTGTTTCAAAACACCCAGTGACATCAGAAACTGTTTCGTGACACACAGATATATTAGAAACAAAACAGTTTCGTGACACACAGGGATATTAGAAAAAAAAATATTTCGAAACACACAATGACATTAGAAACAAAACTGTTTCGCATCACACTGACATCAGAAACTGTTTCGTGACACACAGTGATATTAGAAACAAAACTGTTTTGTGACATACAATGACATTAGAAACAAAACTGTTTCATAACACCCAGTGACATGAGAAACTGTTTCGTGACACACAGGGATATTAGAAACAATATTTTTTCGTGACACACAGTGATATTAAAAACCAAACTATTTCGCAACACACAGTAACATTGGATGTGTGTCGGGATAGTAAAGATTGACGATTTTGTTTTATCTGCCTACTCACATGACATAATGCAAACGTCGTATGATAAATACAACGGGGTTTATTGAAAAATTAAAGCCATTTTTTAATATTCTCTGGTTAGTGGACATTAAAATTGTTAACAGTGTCTTAAATTGTTTTGCAACATATTTTTTAAATAAATAATTTTCAAAACTATAAACTTTTCATTCCTAAACTATGAAAATATTTTTACTTAATAAATTGCTTGCTAATTGTTTAGTAAACAATTTTTGACTCGGAGCTTACGAATTCGATTCCCGTCAATACCCTTTTTTAAAAGGGTTTAGTCCGGTTTTCACTTCAAGCCTCAAGAAGATATTACAGGACAAATAAAAAATCTCTAGCCCTAAGACTTGCGAAAATGCTGAAGAAGGACCTTTTTAAACTCAATAACACCAACATTAGAATAAATCGAAAAAATATGAAGTTGATTGAGTAAATTTTACAAATTACGTCAATTTACACCCAACCGTTTCCACTGGTCAGTTTTGAGAGGGTTTTCAGGATGCCCCCCACCGCACTGACCAGAATATTAATTCATAACTCTCAATATAAAGCCCGAATTGCGCCAATTCAACTCATAGCAGTTTTCTTTATAGAAAAGGCTAATCCAACCAAAGCTAAAATGAATTCACTTGTAAGTTCATTTTTGTTTTACTTAATTTTTTTTTTGCTAATAATTTCGCGCATCTTGGACAATACATTATTTTTATTGTATTTAATGTTTCGCACAAATATTTTTATGATTTTGTTAGCATCGTGTGCATTTTTAGCATAATCGATCTTAAATGATATTTTTCCTAAACTTATATTTTTTAACCACATTTATTGTATAGTCTTTTTAATAAAAGCTTTTTCGCTTTAACAGTGATGGTATAAATTGACCAATTGTGGACCTATTTAATAAAATTCATGTTTATAAGCTAGAATTAGTTTATTGTAAAACATTCAATTGTGTTGTTTTTTTATTTATTTTTTCAACATAACTTGTGCTTAAATTTTAAGCATTGTTCTAATAAGCGCACACTAAAAATATACAGACTTGTTAAAAAAATATAAATAATTTTTGTTTCGTTTTCCCAATTTGTTTCAACGTATTTCATGTACATACATACAATTACACCAAGTATTTTTTAAGATAGGCAGAGAGAATAGATATCACACATTTCTATTAATGCACACAGCTCCCGCTTCGTAATTTTTTATTCTATCAAGCATTGTCATATCAGATGAATTTATTTATGCTTTTATAGCTCCTTTTCAATGTCCAAGCTTTGCTTGCATACATGAAAGTTAACACCAGCACACACTGTATATAACAATTTTAAAGGTTTTCAATTTAATCTTTCATTGTTTACTTTGTCATTGCATTTAATATTCGTTTTACACTTTTCAATTACCATGACATTTTTATTTACATTTAGTTTACAAAAAATGTAAATTATTACAGAAAAGCTTCAAATAATATTTAGTATGTAACGTGACAACTTCAATACATCAAAGTGTTTTAAATGACCCGAATACAAAAAGTAAATAGATTATCAAATATATTTTAAGTAAAATTGTTTCAAATTGTAGTTAATATATATTATTTTATTTTACAGTTCGTAGCGCTGCTGTGCCTGGGTCTGGCTTCAGCCCACCCTCATGGGTATTACGACGATGGAAGTTACAGGGGAGATGGTCTCGTAGAGAGCCAAGATTACGGTCAGTACAGCCATGGCTATGGTCTTGGTTACGGAATTGCAGCCTATTCTGCGCCCCTGATCTACGCTCCATCCCATGATGACGGAAGCTATAAGGGTGAGGGTCTCGCCGAAAGCCAGGACTATGGACAACACAACCAAGGAAACGTCTTCGGACTTGGATATGCTGCCCACTACGACGATGGAAGCTACAAAGGAGAAGGTCTCGCTGAGAGCCAAGATAATGGAGAACACAACAATTATGGAAATGGATACATTTACAACGGTCTCGTCTATAGTTCCCAAGATGATGGCAGCTACAAAGGCGAAGGTCTTACTGAAAGCCAAGACTATGGGCAGTACAATAACTATGGACAATACTACGCTTCTCCTGTCGTCGCTTATGCCCCAGCTTACTACGCTGGTGCCTACGCTCACGGAGCTGCCCCTCTTGGACCTGATGGTCGCGTTGTAGACACTCCTGAAGTAGCCCATGCTAAAGCTGCCCACTTCGCCGCTAAAGCTGCCGCTACCCATGGATCCCACCTGTCTTACTCTCCAGCTGTCTACTCCCCCGCTGGGTACTCTCACTACTCTGGTATCCACGCTTATGGTGCTGCTCCATTGGGACCTGATGGACGTGTTGTTGACACCCCTGAAGTAGCCCACGCTAAGGCTGCTCATTTCGCTGCTAAGGCCGCTGCTACCCATGGAGTTTATGGTGCTCAAGTATCTGGTTACTCTAACTATGCTCCTGGATATTACTCTGGTTATGCCCATGGTGGTGCCCCAATTGGACCCGACGGACGTGTAGTGGACACCCCTGAGGTCGCTCACGCCAAGGCCGCTCACTTCGCTGCCAAGGCCGCCGCGTCTCACGGCGCCCACGGTTCCTGGTAAACGATTTCACTCCAATTCTTCCATTGACTGATTAATGAATTATTTATTTTTTTATTATGTACGAGTATTACGAATCGCAAATTGGATTATTACGCATATCGTTTTTAATTGTACTGACATGACTTATTAACGGTGAATCATATTTACAATACATTTCACATTTAATTCTATCAAATTTAATTGCTACTATTTGAAAATGTATCAACACAATCATATATTTAGGAGTATTGCGTTCGATTTCTAAAGTTGATCAAACCAAGATCTCAAATTTTAATAAATCACTTTTATTGCAATGTGTATTGTATTACACTATCATTGTATAAACATAACTTTTATTGCAATCTTATTGCATTAAAAAAAATATGTACACATGACAAAAAATATACACAATTTGCGAAAAAACAATAGGTAATTTAATTTGGACACAAAGTTTTAATGGATCAGAGTTTGTTGTTTTTCATTTATCGTGCCCCTAGTAAACTAAGCTTTGGCCCGTATATAACTGAGGACAATTGTATTACACATTTGTAGTGTAGTATAATCTAGCAGATTTCATTTATCGTGCCCCTAGTAAACTAAGCTTTGGCCCGTATATAACTGAGGAAAATTGTATTACACATTTGTAGTGTAGTATAATCTAGCAGATTAATTACCATGTGGCAATCTTTCACAACTATGATAACCAAAAAAGTGTTAAACAAAACTTAAGTGAAAACAAGACAGGACCCTTTTTTTTAAAAATCTGGGTACCAACAGGCATCGAACCCATAATCCCCCGGCTAGAAGACGGAAAGGTCTTATCAACTACGCAAGGTAAATCGTCATACTACCAAGTTTAATTAGATTTTTTTTGAAAATGCATCAAATTTATAATGCATTTTGAAAAATAAAATAATTATATTATATTTAGGAGAATTGGGTTCAATTCCTAATCGTGATCAAATAACTTCTAAAATCACATTTTATTGTATTACACTTTCGTTGTATGTTGAGTCGCTAATTGGCGGGTTTTAAAGGCCTAAAGTGAAAACCAGACTGAAATCATTTTAAAAAATGTGGGTTCTAACGGGAATCAAACCAGTATCACTGGGAGACAAACGTCTTACCAACAAGGCCACGGAGGTCGTTGTATTTTAATCGGCTATCCAAATTAAACGGTGCAATATGTAAAATATAAGACAATATGATACAAGCACAAATAGCAAAATACTTTTTTAAGAATGTTAGTACAATGAAGATATTTTTATAGTACGAGTATAGTATATTCCATTTGAATTAATTAATATAAAATATTGTATGTATATTATAATATATGCTTCTATCTATTTTATAAGGTTTATGTATATCCTTTGTATATATAAGTATCATAACTAATTTAACTATTGTTACGTTTTCTAATCTTTCTTTCTTTTCACTCTTTTGTATTTCCTTTCCTCTTTCTTGTTTTATTCTTGACCTGTGATAAAAGCAATTTTAATAAAACATTTGAATATGTTAAATCTTTATTTTCTTTACACTCTCCTCAAAAGGCAAAACAATTAAGAACATCGTAATTACAAATTATTAAGGCTATTTAATTAGGTACGTAATCTACTTTTAAAAACCTTAAAAAAAGGCTTCTTATTGTTTAAAAAATATCAAATATCTAGTAAATATTCCTAATTGGCTTGTAAAAATAGCAAAATTATAATAACAGTTATAAAGGAAAAAAAATACTTTTACATTTATCTTTTAAATACATTGAAGAAGAGCGCTATATGGTGGTTTGAGCAGTAAACGAACGAATTAAGAAAAACTAACAAAACAAATACTCAGTGGAAATATGAGTGGTAGGTGGGGTAGAGGAAGGCTAAAGAAAACATGTTTGAATCAAGTGAATGATATTTTGAAAGAAGGAAACATAAAAACTCAGAGACATATTAACAGTTGTATGACATCTATAGATGTAGATAAGACGAAAGACGTGTGTCGATAAATCTGGCGCTATTTCCATTCTACCAGCCCCGATAAGAAAATGACGTTATGGTTTGTATAGTATGTATGTTTGAGGCACATTCTTAGGCATCATTATTTATTTTTATATCCAAAACACAGCACTTATAATTTATATCCTTTTAATGGAAAGAGGGACCGTTGTGTACAACAGCATAACAAATTAAAGTTTTCACCTCATCATCAGGGGAGCAAAAATAAGACTGCCCCATTGATAAGATGAAAACCTTAAAACCGGTTGGGTTATACCGTTACATAAAGTGGAATAAACACTGTTTGACTAAACTTATTACAATTTCTTGAAACCTTCACAGTGTTAATGCCGTAACTATAAAAAAAATAAGTCCTTCATTTTGTGGTTACAGAAGACGACTTCACTAAGGCCTTGCCTTTGACGAAATAGTTTCATTCACTTATACAGAAGCTATTCATTTCATAATTCTAACCACACAAACTCATGTGCTACAACTCCGCAACACATGCTTTATACACGCATCACTCATTTTCAAAAGTGATTTTATTACAGGTACATTTTTGTATAATTTGCTCGATGGGTTCCACAAAGGCTCCCTTTTATACACAGCTGTTATTAAAACTTCCGCCATCTTGTAAAATCACTTGATGACACAATAAAATGAATCAACACGTCTGTTCGCTAGGAAACTCACTAGGTGACTAATCGTCATGTAGCGTGGCGCGAAGCGTGCAGGGTGGCCATTGCGATAGTGTGCGGTGTGTTGGTTTGTTAGGATATGCCGCCTAGCTCGCAGCGTAGCTCTAAGCACAAAGCGAGGCTCCTACCAGTGTGGCCGAGGCCTTAGTGCCCCTATCGTTATACGCCGTTTGATATCCATATATATCCATCATAAAAAATATTTCATTAATAGCAGAGTTGAAAGTAGTGCCTACTAACTGCCTATTATAAATAAAAAATAAACAAAGTGTTATCGATATGATAATATGAATATATCGACGATATCCGTGGCCTAGTTGTAAGACGCTTGTCTACCGATCCGGAGGTTGCGGTTTAGATCCCCACTGGAACACTCAGTTTTAAAAAAATGGTATTTCAGTCTGGTTTTCACTTAGGGCCCATAAAAACATCTATTTGGTTGGCAGGAAGAGATTCTCACATGGCAATGAGCTCGCCAGGTTAAAAAAATAATCCAAACAGCGTTTTACAAATCGTCAGTTTGTTATTTTCGCCAGATTTAGATATTGGGTTTTATATTTTAGTGTTGTAGCAAACCATGCTTCTTAATATGAATTGTATATTCCATTTAATATTTAAGGCCATCTATTAATAAAGCTTGAAACTTTTTTCGATACACTCATTTGAGTACCGCTAATATGATTGCTTTTCGAAAATAACATATTAAAAACAGCAAATTGTTTATATTCCATTGTCAACAATTTGAACTAGTTGCAACCTGCGAAATATTCACAGAAGTAAAACAAATTCTACATTTATGAAAATATATATTCATAAATGTAAAATTTGTTTATACATATCATTTATACATCGTCCCCTTTTTAACCGGTTCAAAAATTGTTGGCTAGGTATTTAAAATTCGTTCAGTATCACGGACCCACCGAGATTCAAATTTCGAATTACTTTCGGAGAGAATCGAAGTATTCCTTTCTCGCTCTCTTGTATTCAAAATTCAATTCTCGTATTTTTTCTTTGGCGACAGCCGTCGTACGGGTTTTGGCCTATTTAAACTATGATATATTAACTAGTTGCAGCCCGTGAAATATTCACGGAAGTAAAACAAATTCTATGATACATTTATGAAAATATATATTTATAAATGTAGAATTTGTTTGTGTATATATAATTTATACATCGTTCCCTTTTATACCGGTTCAAAAATTGTAAGCTAGGTATTTAAAATTCGTTCCGTATCACGGACCCACCGAGATTCAAATTTCGAATTACTTTCGGAGAGAATCCAAGTATTCCTCTCTCGCTCTCTTGTATTCAAAATTCAATTCTCGTATTCTTTCTTTGCCGACAACCATCGTATGGGTTTTGGCCTATTTGTACTATGATTATCCCTGGCTTTTATCTAAGTGTCTTTTTACTGGGAATGCTTAGTTACAAATCATTAGAGAGTGGAATATCTCACTAATTGGATATCTACTTAATTATTTGTTCATGGGTAATTTAATTAACATATCCGTCCTGAATAATCATATTTTTTAAAATTACATCCTTTAAATAATTGCGAATTTGCTCTGCACACGGACGCGCTCTTTCTAAGGCGTGAACCATCACCTGTCATAATGTTTCTTGGCTCATTTCTTCAATTTCTTCACGGATGTTGGCTTTTTCAATTGCTGAATGGTTCGAGAATTGTTACGGTATACTCTATCTTTCAAATACCCCCATAGAAAGAAGTCTGGAGCAGTTAAGTCAGGTGAGCATGACGGCCACTTGATTTCAGAGTTTCGCGAAATTATCTTTCTTCCAAAAAATTGTCTTAAGAGTTCAATTATCGGGCGAGCTGTATGAGCAGTAGCACCATCTTGCTGCCACCACACCTCTGGTGTGTCCTCGACTGCAAAACGCACGAAATTCTCTAGCATTTCTCGATACCTTTCGCCATTGACAGTTAGTGGGTTTGCTGCCTCATCTTCAAAGAAATAAGGTCCAAGAACTATTTCTGCATTTACACCACACCAAACTATTACTTTTACGGGGTACAAACTACGTTGGTGGACTATTCTTGGATTTTCTGACCCTCAAAATCGCATATTTTGTTTATTAACAAATCCGTTTAGGTGGAAGTGGGCCTCGTCGCCCGAAATGGCAGTTATTTAAAGGATGTTATTTTTAAAACTTAATAAAATTTATTCAAGAAGTTTGTTTTTTGTTTATAAAAGAATAAATGTGAATCATTAAGAAATAAAAAAGTTATTTTCTTTTAAAATAGAGAGGTGACTTTTGAGTCAGCCTGTACATGGTTACTGTTGACTTTATCAAATTAATATGGTGAATAGTTTTACATACTTTGTTTTTTTTTGTACTTGTTATATTTGGTCCTTGTACGAATAAGGGAAAGCTTTAATGCGCAAAGGGCTTGAAAATTTTAATTCAGAAATAGAGATAAATAAGAGATTTCATGCACTGTTTTATGTTCTAAATTGAGCAGATTTTTTAAACAGTTGACACTTTATATTTAATTCAGTAAATGTTGCTATATTCTAAGAGTGGGAACAACATTGTATTACAATTTCGTCATATACAGTACAACCTGGCGGGCTTATTGTCATGTGGCAATCTCTACCAACTAATCAGAAAGATTTTAAAATGGGTTTAAGGGAAAACTAAACTGAAATCCTTTTTAAAATAACCGGTTCCATCCGGATTTGAGCCCTTAACTTCCGGGTCGGAAGACAGTCGTCTTATCAACTTGGCATCGTCATTCAAGATTGTATTATGAGCAGTCAGTTTTACTTATAGATAGAGTGATGGTATGTATATGTAGGACTATGTTAAAGACACTTCCACGGATACTTATAAATATTATAAAACAAAATATGGTTGCTTGGAAGATATTACTTTAAAGAAACAAATTCTTCAGATGTATTTTCAAGAAAGTGGTAAATAAATAAATAAATAAATTGCTGGGAAGACTTTGCGTGATCGTGTAAGGAACACCACAATCCGAGAGGTCTGTGAGGTCCAAGATGTGGTCAGATGGGGACGACAGCGTCGACGATACTGGTACCAACATGTACAAATAATGAATTCCACAAGAATTCCATACATAGCTCTGCATGGGGTGCCGGATGGACGGCGTCCGCCAGGGAGATCCCCGAAACGATGGAGAGATAGCTGGAGATCAGCATCACAGGGCAATCCTGCAGTGACAGACTCTTGAGAGTCTACAGAAAGTTTAAGAAGAAGAAGAAGAGGTAAATAAATAAATATAACCCATAATTACTTAATTTTTTAAAAATGCACGATTTAAAAATTGAATGTAAAAAATACACTGTCAACTTAAATTAAAGTGACATGCCTATTTCGTTTTACAAAAGCATTGTCAAAGTGTTTTACAATGCTTTTGTAAAGAAAAACATATCTGTCAATTGAATTTAAGTTTATTGTGTACATTTTTTATGTTAAAACAGTGAAACAAACGTATTTTTTTAAGATTCAAGATATTTAATCATTCCGTATAAAAATGAAGTTCTATTGTAGAAATAAAATACCTGTTCAGTGAATCAATTCTATTGTCCACTTCCTGATTCTCTTCTTTCAGTATTGTGTTATGTTATACAATACCGTAATACAAAATAACATTAGTTATTTTTTTTGGTATGAAAAATAAAGAATTTCATAACGAATGGCCTGAGTTAGTCAGGTGTTAGTCATCTGTAACAGCCAAAAAAGGCCAGCTGAACCTGATCAATGACATTTGCCCAACTTGGCCAGTAACGCATGGCTGATAGTATGGAACAAATAGCCGTACCTACAGCACGAGACAGGGAGAATATGTGAAGAATGCCAAAATTTCGGAAGAGTTGGTTCAACTGTGTGGAACATATTGTACTAGTTATTAGATTAATTTTTGAACTATTTTTGTATGTTGAATTTGGGCTGTATATTTCTTAGATTTATAGTCTGTTATTTGCTTATTTCTTTTTATTTATTAAGTACAATGTACGGTCTTTAATGCAATGCAAATGGATGGAGAAACATTATCAAATTGTGACTCCTTTAAGTATCTTGGGTCACTCATCCATAGCGATGGAAGATGTGCAGCAGATGTAACACATAGAATTAGTGTGGGATGGATGAAGTTAAGATCAATGACGGGAGTTCTATGTGATCCGAAAATGCCAATAACGTTAAAAGGAAAAGTATACCGAACGATTGTTTGACCCGCACTCCTCTATGGCTCCGAATGCTGGACGACGTATAACTCTTACTCTAGGCAACTAGAAACTGCTGATATGCGCATGCTAAGATGGTCAGCTGGTGTGTCCCTAAGAGACAACATAAAAAGCTCACTCATTCGTGGAAGTCTATGTGTTAGAGACATCAACAGTAAGATGGAAGATATGGTCAGCAACACAAGGGTTCTTCAAAGAGCCAAAGTTGATAGAGAGTTGCTTACTAATATTAAAATCCGAAAGGTGTCCTATTTGGGGCATGTAGTTAGAGGAGAACATTACGAATTACTGCACCTGATATGTTGGCAGGAGGCAAATCTCCCGGCTCCGCAATATATGTGATTGGGCTGGTATAAGAAGCGTTGGGTATCTTTTTCGGGCTGCCGGGGACAAAGATGTCTACTCTCAGGTGATAGTCAACGTTGAGGGGACCTGACATGACACTAGGAAGAAGAAGAATATTAAACCTTCTGACGGTCTTGCAACTTTGATATCTTAATCATCGCAATTTTGGGTTTGATTTGTCAAAACTGTGTGCTTGCTGACGTGCGACAGTTTGTACAAAATAAACTCATTCACGCACAAGCGTCTCCTACCCACAAGATATTTTTTTTTATTCTAAAGGTCAAATTACCTTTTTTATACAAAATATAACAAATAAAATTCTGAATTGACATATAAGCATTGTTTTACAATAGAAAAAAAAACTAGTATAAGACGAATTCAACAAAATAACAAAGTAACTCGATATAATTGACTCAATTGATGGCGGAAAAATAATATTTTCCCTTTATTTAAGATATAACAAAAATAACAATAAAATGAGAATTCATAAAGCGCCCTTCAGAGATGAGAATGTCTTCAAGGGCGCTCTTAATTGGGATAAGAAGCCATTATTATTGATACATTAAAAATATTACAAATAAAAAAAGTTGAGTGTAAGGCTGGGAGGTGATGACTGCGGCCATTATATTGTGAACTTTCTAGCATCTGCATATGTTAAGAAAAACATATTTGGTAAGAAAACTGCAGAACAATTTATGAAGGCAAGACGAACTACAAAGAAACCTTCGTACATCTTCCAAATATGGATCTTCAATATTTGATAATCAAACTCGATTACGAGGAATAGCCTATCGTATCGTATCATATTATTTCATATTTAAATAAGTAATGTTTAAGAAAGTATTTTTTCGCTTTAATTTGTCGTTCGTTGTCGATCTTTAATGGATCTTGTAGTCCAGGATCCCCTTGCCATTTCAATGTCAATTCAATTGGAAAACGAAGTTATGCTGTGGAATTATTTTTTTGAGTTAAGCTACGGTTTCCTAAGAAAGCGGTGCCGTTATGTAGCGGTCGTAACATGACATGATGCGGCGGACGTAAGAAAACGGCCGAACCTGAGATGTAAACTTAAAAAAAAACGGAAACGGTTAGTGAATGTATTGCAGTGGAGAATGTACGTGTGCGCAAGTAGTTTGCGTCGCATGCACCTGGCGCGCCGCCAGATGGCAGAAATGAGAACCAACAACTGTCAGTTGGAAACGTCAAATCTCACAGCTTCGTGAACGAGTTTATGACGTATTAGTTTGGCTTTTATTTTTTAAAGGAAGAATTAAAATTAGGTTCTTTTTAATTTGGTTAGAATAATTAATCATATAAACCCCCAGCAAGGCAGGAATACAACCTTATCAATTTACAATATACATACATTCCTGATTTTCCAAGTAAAATCCCGATATTATTCCACATATTTTGTCACAACTGGGCTTTTCTATAGTATTTGCTCATCACATTATATAAAGCTTCATTATTTCTTACAAAATCAATCAATATTTCGTCATCTTCGCTGGTCCAAATTACGTTTGCAATTATTTTTTTATTTTAAAATTGTCACCGCTACAAGGGAAAAAACGTTCCACGACTGTTTGTTCCACTATGACGGCCGTCATGCAAATGGTGGCATCGCTATTTGATGTTACGCTCACAACCAACGCTCTCTAGTAAACTGTCGCCATCTGGTTTGCATAGAAAACGTTTTGTTACGGCCGCTACATAACGGCACCGCTTTCTTAGGAAACCGTAGCTTAAGTGAGCCGTTACTAACAAGCAAACTCACCGGTCACACTACTATACTGGATCCAATGGCACGCCGAAGTGGGATGATAGGAACTCACTGGTACGTTTTTTTTAAATTTTATAAATCCGAATACTAGGTGGAAAAAATGCCTGTGTTATTCGTGGTGAGTAGCATAGCGCAGGGTTTGAACCGGTTATCTTCCACACGGTAGTCTAGTGCGTTACTGCGCGGCCATGCACCTATAGTTTAATTTGTACAGAATATTGATAATGTAAGTTTATTGAAATGATATCAAAATGTTATTATTCATCAAAATGGAGTTAGACAAATTTAAATCACAGATATTCAAATGTCATCATCACGTATATTATGATTTTGTTGGAATAAATTACTTGACGGTTTACTTGATCCTTTGATATTTTATGTAAGTCGATGAACAGGATCACTGGCAAATGATGAGATCATAGTCTGCCGGAATAGAACTGTTTCGGAATATCCCTCGGAAAACCCACAATACCGCCTTAGTGTGAATTAATACTTAAAAAATAACGTTAACGTTTAATTTATAGGATAAAACATGCTTTGCTGAATAATGGGGTATTTACAGCCTACGGGTAAAGCGTTTTTTAATACATAGCAAATATGAACATGTATCAAGTTTGTCACGAATTCTTCTTCTGCGTCGTGACTCCTATACTGAAGAAGATGACCCACATTGGCCTAATCGGTAACATAAGTCTTCCGACCCGAAAGTTGTGAGATCGATTATCCATTTTTTTTAAAAGCATTTGAGTTAAGTATTCAATTAAGACTTCTTTTACATCTTTCTAGTTAATTGGGAGAGATTTCCACGTGGCAATAAATCCACCAGGTTGTGTTTTTTTTATAACGAAAGTTAATCTAGATATGCGGGGGCGTGGGACGCAAGCCCCCCGATGCCCTTGCGGTCGGGCTCGCCCTACATTGGTGGGGTGTATCTCGGCCGGGGAAATGTTTGTGGGATGAGCCCGGACCTTTTAATGTCTTCTCTCTTGAATGTATTTTTTTTGTCATCTATTTATTTTCTGTGTTTTTTTTTATATTCTTGTTCTACGTGTTCAAGGGTATGGGCTGAAAAACATATGGTCTCCCCGTGGCTGGGTTCGCCCTATATTGGTGAGGCGTATCTTGGCCGAGGGGATGTTATTAGATGAGCCCAGACCTTTTGATAGCTTCTGTATTTAATGTATTATCTGCAATTTATGTGTTTTAGAAGTGTTAATTAAATATAATTTGTACATACTGTGTTGCTGTCAATAAACCTATATTTATTTATTTAAAACAATCTGATATACAAACCTACACACATTTTCTAGCTATGCATCCAACTCTTGTCACGTCCCTATCTATACGCCTTATCATAAACGATCTCCTGTTTCTCATACATATCTTTTCCTCAGTTTAAATTTCTCCCACTATCTCCTTGCCTTTCAATGTTTTTTTTTTCTATCTAACCATTTGTCAAAAACATATTCCCCAAATTGCCACAGTTTTCGACTTATTTGGGCTTTCATTGCTAACCCGTAGAATTACTTGTAGATTCAACATTTTTCCCAACAATGACATTAGACTTATTAGAATTAATCCCCAAATATAAATCCTTTGTGTATTTTTTTTTCAACAAAAACTGCTTTACTGTGTTCATACAAAATATATTAAAAATAAAATACGTAAATAATTGTAAATGACTCTTTTATTTGTAAAATTGACACAAATAATTTATTCGTGTAAACTAACATTTATATTTGGAAAGATGTTTGCGAGATAAATCCCACAAACGTGAAGCTGTGTACATACCGACTCAGAAAGGCGGTACGGAGAAATGCAATAAATTAATTAATACACTAGAGCATTAATAATTAACGTTTAGTAATGAGAACCATGGGCGGCAGCAGCCTTGGCGGCAAAGTGGGCGGCCTTGGCGTGGGCTACTTCGGGGGTATCGACCACACGTCCATCATGACCAATAGGAGCAGCCTGGTGGTAGCTGGCATAAGCGACTGGAGCAACAGCGTAGTGAGCTAATGAAGCTACGGCGACGGGAGCCACAGCGATGTGTCCAACGGGAGAGTAGATGGCACCATGACCGATATGGGAAAGAGCGGCAGCCTTGGTGGCGAGGTGAGCAGCCTTGGCGTGAGCTACCTCAGGGGTGTCTACGACACGACCGTCAGGTCCCAAAGGAGCGGGTTGGTGGGCATAAGATCCAGCATAAGATACTACACCGTATGTGGCATAACCGTTGTTGTATCCATTGTTGAACTGTCCATGGTCTTGGCTTTCAGCGAGACCCTCGCCTCTCCATTGACCATCGTTATTATCTCCATGGCCTCCGTAGTTGTAGAGTACTCCATTGTTGTATTGACCGAGGTCCTGGCTTTCGGAAAGACCTTCTCCTTTCCATTGTCCATCTTCGTTTCCAACGGCATATCCGGCGTATCCGTAAGCCTGTCCGTATCCTTGGTTGTATTGGCCATGATCTTGGCTTTCGGCGAGACCTTCACCTCTCCATTGACCATCTTCAGAATGGCCATAAGGGTAGGCTGAGGCAACAGCCACGCAGAAGAAAGCGGCGAAAAACTGGAATAAAATTAAAATCCTTAGATATAATACAGTAATCAACAACAAGAAGAAAGCTATAACGCATAGTTATTGAAATGTGGTTTTTAATTTATAATTTTTATAAAATATAAATATTGCACTCCGCGGTTTTATAAAATAAAAATATTGAACTCCGCGGTGGCAAAAGGCTAGGTTTTTAAAAAAGGATTTTAATTTCGGTTGCTAATTGTTTTTTTAATGAGGCCTTTGAACTTATTTCTATTTGGTTGGAAGATATTGGCAAACGGCAATAAGTTTGCCATGTTATGCTGCTTTCAACGACAGTTTAATACAATACAGGAAAAATGCTTAAAATCAATATTTTGATATAAAAACTACAATAAAGACTTGATAAATAAAATTCGATAATATTTTAAATGATTAATGTTCAATTTTATTTAAATGCTCAAAAAGACACTCTCTTTAATATATAATACAGGGCAAAAATATATAACAAAATTTAATGCAATGTTTGGTCAAGAAATAAGATAGCACAGTTCGTAAAATCGGCGTTACCCTTTAAAACTCTTACAATGGAAGAGATTGCCACATGGCAATAAACTCGCCAGGTGAAATAAAAAAAAATAAAAAAAACTCCTACAATGTATGTTACACAATTTCTAAACATGAGGAAAAAACCATTCAGATAAAATATCTTAAATAAAACTAGTCCGGAATCAAACCCGGAATACATAGATGTTAAGGGTAAATTCTTCCCACTATACCACGTGGCTGAGAAATGTTTGAAAACAAATATAATCTAAGAAAAATAACAAAAATGTAAATTTCAAATTATAAATTCAGTTAACATTATTTGTTCAATGAAAGAGTAATGATTCATTGAAAATTAAAATGATTCAACAAACATACACGTATATGATGATGTTATTACAAAACAATTTGTATTATAATATAATTGATGTATGTAAAGTTACAAAATATCCTGAATAATTAAAACTGTAGGAGTGAATAATTTACAAATAATTAAAATCATAATCAATAAAGACTTACGAAAGTGTTCATTTTTGTTGATGATCTGTAAGCCTTTTCAGTGTAGAAAACTGCTAAATGATAATCTCTGAAGCGATTGCAACCTTTTTATATGATTATCCTTCCCCGTCACTACTAATGGAGAGGGGACATTTTACTTTCGCAGTCACTTACAAGCAAATTGAAGAACATTTTCAAAAATAATTAAATATTAATTAAATAATATAGATATATTTAATACATTTTTTTAAAGTGCCTCGCAGTGTTACGCCCCACTTGGAAGTAATTTATTAAGTTCAAGTTCGTTTAATATATGTTTTCTCTGAAGAACCTTCGAAAACCGGCTTGCTCCTTTCACTCAATAAAAGTATCAAATTTAAACAAATATTCTTAATATTTATGCGAAGTAATAGTTTTATTCTTTTTACTCAACTATTTGATTTTCTTTTTGATATGGGAGTTTGTCTTTTAGCTGTGGATATAGTAATAACGCACTTGTACATTAAGACAGAGATTTTCAAAGTGTGCGCCGTGGGTTATTCGATTTTTTTTAATAATTCGAGGCAATTTAAATTCACTGCGCTGATACACAGTCACAATGATAGAAAATGACATCTTACTGACACATCAAGAATTACTCTGTCCATGTAACATTGAACTTGGTTTTGAAGAGTGTTTACCTATATCAGCTTAGAAACTGGTCTCAAAAATACTTTCATACATACATACATATTACCACGCCGTGTTTCTTGTAGGGTAAACAGAAACAACATATCTCCAAATTTAACTATCCTATCACACACTCTTTGTCCTTTATACATTTATACACCTTGTCATGCACAATCGTTTATTATTCATACTTTTCACTTTAAATTATTTTAAAATATAATCTATTGGATCCAGCAATGTTTCTCTCGGTATACTTTTTCCTCGCAAACTTTTGAATTTGTGTGGGCTCCTGAGTGTGGGTATCTTTTTGTTGTTTTGTATTTCTGTATATTTTTGTTTTTATTTTTATGATTGTGTGCGGCATATTATGGGATGAACATTTTTGGTCTTTCTGGAGTGATGATGTGTGAGGAGTTTGATTCCGCATGATGTTTCCAGTTGTAATTGAGTATCACTGTTTGTCAGGTTGATAATAATGTACAACGGGGTTTTGTTTTTGTGTAATCGAAAATCGGAAAGAAGTATCGATTTATTTTTTCATGCTAAATATCCTCAATGAGAAACAGGCAAAAGCCTAGTGTACTGGGGACACGACAAATGAAAGGCAACAAACCCAGATCCATTAAAATTGTTTGTCTAAACTAAATTGCCTGTTGTTTTTTCGCAAATTATGTATATTTCTTGCCATGTGTAATAAATAAATAAAAATAAATAAAATCTATGCATTCAATTCTAATGTCTTCATTCCGCCTTCTTTCATATATTGACACATATCTCCATAACATCAATCTTATTTTAATCCTTTTTTTGGCAAGTTCAAGTTTCACTTCCATACGCCAAGGTAGGCAACAACACATTTTTATGAATTGTCATTTGCGCTGCATTTGATAAAGCGCAGTTGTTTATATTATCATAACTTTTAGTGATCTCATCATGCACGAAAAATGAAGAAACGAGCTTTAAGGTGGTTCAAACATGCAGAGATAATGAATGATGAAATAATGACAAAGCGAATAAACAAGTTAGAAGTGCAAGATGTGTGTGGAAGATGTAGACCGAGGAAAAGGTGGCTGGGCGAAATGGACCAGATTCTGAAATAAGGCAAACTGAGAAGTATGAATAAAAGAAGAAATACTTTCTTGAAGATAATGCTCGTATGAAGAAGTTCATACCAATTCATTCATCTACGAGTATATTAGACTTGTCATAGGAAAATACTGATTTAGTTCTATAGTGACAGTACGTTTATAACAAAATTTTCATAATGAAACTGATTAAAGAACCTATATTTTATGCTTAGTTTAACAACTGCGAGTCCTGGTTTAATTTGGTTGGCTCTATATAATACTTATTCGTACTTCAGTAAAGCTGAGTTTTTGACGATACTTGACGATGCTGTAATAATAATAAAAAATATCTCAAAACTTTAAATGAAACAGAAAATGAGGGAAGCTTTTTTCTAGTTTGATTTCAATGTTTGAGAAATTGTATGATAAACAGCACGCCCACTCATCCCTCTAAATAGTAAAAAAAAAATTGTGGGCGTCGTTTTTTTTGCGCCGTGAAATGAAAAGTTTGAAAACCACTGTATAAAGAGAAGAAATGTTTCGCATGTTTTGAAGGACCTATTTTATTATAAAAAAATGCATTGCCTTTCATTATCTTCTGAAATCCAGTTCCGTTGGGTGGTGCACTGAATATTTTAATCTCTGTCACGGTCGACAAGTGTCAAAATAAATTGTTAAAGAAATTAACCGAAGTTAATTGGGACTTATTAGTTTTGTATTGTGTGTCATATAGACATCTGTTTACTGTCAAGTTTAATGATATATTTTTCAAATTAACTAAAAACAGGTGATCATAAATTAAAAAAGGAAAATGTAGACACATACCATCACAACGTTTCCCTGTCAAGAATAGCCAAACATATCAAAGCACTAGATTTTTCTTTCACAATACACAGCTTACGCTTTTTAAACATCCGTACACCTTCTCATACAGCTCTAACGATTTTTCTGAATTAAAACATTTCCTTCTTTCAAAATATCTTACACTTGATTCAATCATACTTTCTTGATCTTCCTTTATCAAACTTTCCACTTACGTTTGCACTATTTATTTGTTTTGTTAGTATTTCTTCATTCAATCATTCCACGTGCCCAAACCATATCAGAGTGCTTTACTTTATCTTACTTAACACAACACTTAAAAAAATGTTTAAACAATATTATTTGTTATTCTCAATAGCGTGCTTAGTGCAGAGCATCATGTTACTGCATCGTGTTCAGGCTATATCTGAAACTAGTTACTTGTCTGCTCTCCACCATCCCTACCTTTTCTTTTGATTGATGATATCTCACTTTATATGAAAAATAATGTTCGGTGATTACCCGTCTTTGTGGAGACTCGGACAAGTCTCGAATTTTGTCAGTCTCGAATCTTGTCGGAGTCTCCAATCTTTCCCGAATCTCGAATCTTGTCAGTTTCGAATCTTGTCAGTTTCGAATCTTATCAGTTTCGAATCTTGTCAGTCTCGAATCATGTCCGAGTCTCGAATCTTGTCCGAGTCTCAAATCTTGTCAGAGCCTCGAATAGTCTATGATAAAAATTGATGTTTAACTTTGTTAATTTCTAACATTCGTTAGCGACTCTCTATTGCAATTAAATAAGGGGAATCGGCCAACTTATTTTTGTCGTTGGTCATAAATGTTGTATTTCATACTATTTGAAAATCATTCATAACCATCATCACTGAGCTGATGACTGAACATTGTGACTCCCATTTTAGTCCTGAACGACTCCTTGCCATCCTTTACACCAAATTGTAGTTATAAGAACAGTTGTTTAGGGTTGCATGTGATATGAGAGATATGGTCCTGTAGTTTTTGCATTCTGTTGTTGAACCCTTTTTAACCCTACGGTGTATTGGGATGCAAATTTGCATCATGATAATTAAAAAAAATATGATAAATGCAAGACCATCTTTTGGGAATAAAATACATTAAAATCATATGGTACAACTATCTCTTTTATTGACTATTCGCAAATTTTATTTTTAAAAAAGTTGTTTGTATATCAAAAAATGGTTTTTAATTCTGACAGTTGGAGGAATGGTAGATTCAACTTTTTACTGCATTTCAAGAATTAATTAAACCATAATAAAAGTGTTTTAAAAGTTGAAAAAGAAAAAAAAAATAACAATTCAGGTATGTTTTATTTATTTACACAATAATTTTCATGTAAAAACTTATCTGCATGGTAAAAATCAACAAAATATGTGTGAAGCAAATTTGCATCATCATGCATTTTTTCAATAAAAATTGTTTTTGATTTTTTTCATTATTTTTCCCGTTATAAACATCACTTTTCCTATCCTGAGTATAAATTTTATCAAAATTTATTATGTCATGCGTTGGTAGGGTTTGTATCAATTCAATCCCGCAGTCAGATTCCTGTCTTCCACACTTTGTTGCACATATCCAGGAATATTTGATATAATTTTCTCCCAAACGTTTGAGTAATTCTGCCGATATGCAGTCGCTTCCGGGTGATGTAATTGTTTTTGAGTTTATTTATGGCATCCTATATTTTAGATTGCAGGATATGGTAGAAGTCTCTCCATCCGGTTTATTTATGGCATCCTATATTTTAGATTGCAGGATATGGTAGAAGTCTCTCCATCCGGTTTATTTATGGCATCCTATATTTTAGATTGCAGGATATGGAAGAAGCCTCTCCATCCGGTTTATTTATGGCATCCTATATTTTAGATTGCAGGATATGGTAGAAGTCTCTCCATCCGGTTTATTTATGGCATCCTATATTTTAGATTGCAGGATATGGTAGAAATCTCTCCATCCGGTTTATTTATGGCATCCTATATTTTAGATTGCAGGATATGGTAGAAGTCTCTCCATCCGGTTTATTTATGGCATCCTATATTTTAGATTGCAGGATATGGAAGAAGCCTCTCCATCCGGTTTATTTATGGCATCCTATATTTTAGATTGCAGGATATGGTAGAAGTCTCTCCATCCGGTTTATTTATGGCATCCTATATTTTAGATTGCAGGATATGGTAGAAATCTCTCCATCCGGTTTATTTATGGCATCCTATATTTTAGATTGCAGGATATGGTAGAAGTCTCTCCATCCGGTTTATTTATGGCATCCTATATTTTAGATTGCAGGATATGGTAGAAGCCTCTCCATCCGGTTTATTTATGGCATCCTATATTTTAGATTGCAGGATATGGAAGAAGCCTCTCCATCCGGTTTATTTATGGCATCCTATATTTTAGATTGCAGGATATGGTAGAAGTCTCTCCATCCGGTTTATTTATGGCATCCTATATTTTAGATTGCAGGATATGGTAGAAGCCTCTCCATCCGGTTTATTTATGGCATCCTATATTTTAGATTGCAGGATATGGTAGAAGTCTCTCCAACCGGTTTATTTATGGCATCCTATATTTTAGATTGCAGGATATGGTAGAAGTCTCTCCATCCGGTTTATTTATGGCATCCTATATTTTAGATTGCAGGATATGGTAGAAATCTCTCCATCCGGTTTATTTATGGCATCCTATATTTTAGATTGCAGGATATGGTAGAAGTCTCTCCATCCGGTTTATTTATGGCATCCTATATTTTAGATTGCAGGATATGGTAGAAGCCTCTCCATCCGGTTTATTTATGGCATCCTATATTTTAGATTGCAGGATATGGAAGAAGCCTCTCCATCCGGTTTATTTATGGCATCCTATATTTTAGATTGCAGGATATGGTAGAAGTCTCTCCATCCGGTTTATTTATGGCATCCTATATTTTAGATTGCAGGATATGGTAGAAGCCTCTCCATCCGGTTTATTTATGGCATCCTATATTTTAGATTGCAGGATATGGTAGAAGTCTCTCCAACCGGTTTATTTATGGCATCCTATATTTTAGATTGCAGGATATGGTAGAAGTCTCTCCAACCTATTTATTTATGGCATCCTATATTTTAGATTGCAGGATATGGTAGAAACCTTTCCATCCGCTTTATATGATTATGCTAAGTACTGTGACCAAGTAAGTCATAAAAAAAACTATGATTATTATAGTATTGCGATTATTTTACTCAAGTTATTTAACCTTTGCACTGCAATAACTTGTAGTCCGCTTTAATGGGCATACTCGGCAACCACAAGGTAAACTCGTAATCATTTAAAAAAAAAATAAACGTTTTCCTTTTCTACACATTTTCTGTTACAAATAATTTTATTTCTATTTACAATTTGAAAATAAATGTTTTTAACAGAATAACTGGGATATAATGATGATGTAATAAACATAATTAAAAAGCATACTATGAGGTTATTTGAATGTGTAGGATGAATGAGTGACGAAAAAAAAAAAAAAAATAACTGACAAAAAAAAAAATACTAACGTAAGTTAGTAACGTAAGAGGTAAGATAAAAAAGTGTTGTTGGACCAAGTGAATGAAATCTTGAAAGAAATAAAGATTAAACGACAGTGATACAAGGAACTCTATTAAATTAATGGTTGTGGAAGAATTGAAAGATTTTTGTCGTGATAGAAAAGTTAGGAAGTTGTTATTTGTCTTTTATTTTATAAAATTGTTATTATTTTTTCAAAAAAGGTTTCAGTCTTATTTTTAACATATTTTTGGTTAATTCGAATTTGGCGCTATGTTCTCTCTGTTTTCTTCGATACGGATATAGTGTGATGGTATCTATGTACGTATTTTTGAATTCTGAAAGCTAAAACTAAACGAATCTTATTAAATATCCTACCCATAATATTGATCATTCGTACCATCATAATAAAATATCCTGCCCATAATAGTGATAATTTGTTACACTATAATAAAATATCCTGCCTATAATATTGATCATTCGTACTATTTAATAAAATATCCTGCCCATAATATTAATCATTTGTACCATTATAGTAAAATATCCTACCCATAATATTGATAATTTGTATCATTATAATAACATATCCGGCCCATAATACTTATCAATTGTACCATTATAATAAAATATCCTGTCCATAGTATTGATCATTTGTACCATTATAATAAAAAATTCTGCCCTTAATATTGATCATTTATACCATTATAATAAAATATCCTGCCCATAATATTGATAATTTGTACCATTATAATAAAATATTCTGCCCATAGTATTGATCATTTGTACCATTATAATAAAATATCCTGCCCATAATACTGATCATTTGTAAATATAGGTAGGATAAATTACTCCACTAGGTAAAGCTTATGATAATATGGTCTCTATCTTTAGTAATATTTTTCTCATTTTTGACCTTGTTGAGCTTCTCTTATGAAACATTTATATTCTCTTAGCATATATTTGGTTTAGTTGATATATTAGGTAAGTCCAGAAAGTAAGTGTACTGAATTTTTGTAGGTTACAATTTTTTTTATTTAAACAAAAAAATTACGTGGTTACCGTAGTAAGCTATTTTTCGACATAGTCGCCATTCCTCTCAATGCAGATGGTGAAGCGGGGTATCAACTTTTTGATGCCTTCCTCGAAGTAGTTTCACGCCAACCCCTCCGTTCACTTCTCCACCTCTTCCTTTACCTCCTCGTCGGTTGAAATCCTTTTTCCACCCATGTGCAGCTTCAGGGAGCTAAAGAGATAGTAATCTGAAGGTGCTAGGTCAGGGGAATGCGCGGGATGGTTCAGGACATCCCATTTAAACGAGGCGAGCAGTTTCTTCTGTCTGGCATTGTCGTGCAGCAGGCAGACTCCCTTTGTCAGCATGCCTCTCCTCTTGTTTTAAATCGCCCTCCGCATTTTTTTAGGGTTTCACAGTATCTTGCAGAGTTGATGGTCTCCCCTTGAGGCATATATTCAATTAAAATTATGCCTTGACAGTCCCAAAACAATTTCGTCAATTTCGTCAGTCACAATTGAAGGTCTTCCGCTCCTCTGATCATCATGCACAGACGTACGACCGTTTTTAAACTCGCGACATCACTTGTACACACTCGTACGATTCATAACTTTATCACCATATGCAGTTTTCACCTCATTATAAACCTCAACCGGAGGGTTTCCCTTCCAAACGTGATAACGGATGACGCCCCGTATTTCTCGTATACAATATTATTATATACGAAAATTCTTGAATATTATAAAAATAATGTACGAGTATTTTCGATTTTTTAAAACTGGAATTATCTTGGAATTATCATTTTTTTCAACATTATGGGACATTTTCGGTATTATCTTCGATTCCATTCGATATATTTGACAAAGTAATTATTGATTCGTTCGAGAATGTTCGAAATTCTGAAAGATTGACTTGTTGAAAAATGTGACTGAGCCCACAGTTAATACACTAGCGTGGCTCATGTGTGTGAGAGTGCTCAAAACAGCACATTAAATATCTAACATTAAACGTATATTTCTATAAACAACGCAGATGAAAGTAAAAAGGATTAAACCAAAATCAAAAGAATTTTCTTCATTCATAATAATTTTATTTTAATGCATTATCACAAGCCTTTTGATAAATACTTGGACAGTAGAAAACAAAATAGATACACAAGTATTATAAGACATGATAAATGGATAAACTTTACAATAATAAATATATTTAACTAAAAACAATATCAAATTAAATAAATATAAGGTGAATAAATAATTTAGGATGAATTGATGAGGAAATAAATGGGTTATAGTAGGGGCGACAAGCTTTTAGTAGGAACCATGACCATGAGCGTAAGAATCATGAGAAGCAGCGGATTTAGCAGCAGCCTTGGCAGCGAAATGAGCAGCCTTGGCATGGGCTACTTCAGGAGTATCGATAACCTGTCCATCATGACCAAGAGGAGCAGGAACATGGGCATGAGCATGAGATGCGGAGGCAACTGGTGCATAAGCTACAACTGGCACATGAACAATATGGGCAACGGGAGCATATACTTCAGCGTGACCATAAGATGCTTCATGAGCACCGGATGAAGCTTGAGTGTTAGATGATTCATGAGCACCGGATGAAGCTTGAGTGTAAGATGATTCATGAGAACCGGATGAAGCTTGAGTGTAAGAAGCTTCATGACCGTAAGAGGCACCATGAGCGTAAGTGGCATCGTGTGAGTAAGAACCTTCGTGAGAAGCATGAGCAGCGGCATGAGAAGCGGCTTCAGCCTTGATGGCGAGGTGGGCAGCCTTAGCGTGGGCTACTTCAGGTGTATCAACAACTTCTCCATGAGGTCCAAGGGGAGCTGGAACATGAGCGTGAGCACCAGAAACGTGACCCTCATGAGCATCTACGACTACTGGAGTATGGGCAATTACAGTAATAGGAGCTTTGACTATTTGAGCAACTGGAGCATAAGCTTCATGGGCAGATTGGATTTGGATGGCACCATGAGCATATGAGTTGTCTTGGCCATAAGAAGCATATGAATGACCTTGAGCATAAGAATCATGACCATGAGCATAAGAGTCCTGGCCATGAGCATAAGATTCCTGACCATGAGCATAAGAGTCCTGACCATGATCATAAGATTCCTGACCATGAGCATAAGAGTCCTGACCATGAGCGTAAGAATCCTGACCATGAGCATAAGAGTTTTGACCATGAGCATGTTGATCATGAGCAGAGTGAGATGCAGCCTGAGTGGCAAGGATGTAAGAAATCACTTTAGCCTTAATGGCGAAGTGGGCAGCTTTGGCTTTAGCTACTTCAGGAGTGTCGACAACTTCGCCGTGGGGTCCCAGAGGAGCGGGTTTGTAAGCGTGGGCACCAGTATTGTGGGCAGGAGCATAAGTAGCAATGGGAACGATAGCGACATGTCCATGATTGTAAAGACCTTGAACTTGTCCTTCACCCTTGTAGCTACCATCATCGTGGGATCCATAAAGACCAGAGTATCCGTGACTATCACCATGGTTATACTCTTCATGGTCCTGGCTTTCAACAAGACCTTCTCCCTTGTAGCTACCATCATCTTCGGAGTAAGTAGAGTATCCGTAGCCATAACCCTGGTTATTTTCTTCATGTCCCTGGTTGTTTTCTTCATGTCCCTGATTTTGGTTTCCTTCTCCTTTGTTGCTGTCATCATCGTTGGAAGAAGTGTAGATCACGTATTCATAACCATGATCATCTCCGTGTTGTTGTTGTTGTTCATGGCCCTGACTTTCAGCAAGACCCTCACCTTTGTAGCTTCCATCATCTTCTTCGTGAGAGTAGATGTTCAACAGAGGAGCGACATGTTCGTATCCATAAACAATTCCATATCCTTGGTCGTCATGGCCATAGTTTTTGCTCTCGACGACATCTCCTCCCTTGTAGCTTCCATCGTCGTAGCTACCAGCAAAGTGTCCATGTGGATAGGCGGCAGCCAAACCCAAGCAGAAAGAAGCGACGAAAAGCTATGAAAATAATGAAATATAATATTAACATTGGTAAACCAACTTATTTTATAATAAATACATTTAATATGACGAATCAACTAGGTAATATGAATGATTTTAATTTTTTTCATAACATTATAATTTGTTGTATCAAACACTGTTTAATCCACTTTTTGTAACGATATAACCCTACCGGTTTCAAGGGGTTCCCTTCATCATCAAGGGAGCACAAACAAGACTGAATTCTGTTAATTTCTTAACTATAAATAATATATTTTTTCGTAATACTTCAAACATGGTTTGAAAATGTATGCATTAATTTTCAAAGATTGTTTAATTATTTTTAAATATGCCTGAAGAGTTTTCTAATTTTATTTTACAATATTATTTCTTCATCTATATCTTTTTTAACTGAGGGTTTTATTCCTATTATTTTGAAGATGATTAAGTTATGTAAAACATGTTGTTTATATTTAAGGCATTAACGTTGTGGAGGTTTAAAGACATTGTAATTTATTTTTATCAAACACTGTTTATTCCACTTTTTTGTAACGGTATAACCATACCGGTTTCAAGGCTTTTACCTCATCTTCAGGAGAGCACAAACAAGACGTGTTTGTGCTCCCCTGAAGATGAGGCGAAAGCCTTGAAATCGGTAGGGCTATACCGTTACAAAAAAGTGGATTAAACAGTGTTTGATAAAATAAAATTACAATTATGTAAAACATATTTATAATATACAGTAAGAAGGAAGAATAAAGTATCGTGAGGCGTAAAAGTTTGTCAATTTGAAATGTGTCACTGAAGCGTACTATGCGATTGCCAGCGTTAACACTCGCTCGCGCCGAGTACGTGCACGAGTGTTATTGCTTTTTGACGATCGGTAGTATTGTCAACACGTACAACGACGAATCGCAAGTTTCACGACTACTTGTTCCATTAGGGGCGACTTAGAAAATATTGTTTCCGACCACGCTCTTCAATCTGCCCGAATCACTAATTTAGATTTGTTGAAGGGTACCAACGAACGAAATAAGAACTAAAAAAAATTAAGTCGTTGTTATATTAGAAATTGCCACTGATAAGTCGAATAACAAATTAATTAATTATTTAAAAAAAACTACTTGTTAACAATACAGTAATAATAGTTTAGAGAGCAAACTCTCTTATAAATTTTCTCTAGTATAGAGAGCAAACTCTATAATAATAGTTTAAAGAGCAAACTCTCCTTCAATGTGCTCTTGCTCGGAATTCCAACCTAGTATTATTGACAGATTATTGATAAAAGTTAGATTTTTTTTAAAATCAAGTGGTAGGATAGAAATGGGGTAGCCGTGGCCATTATATAAGATACTTCCCCGAAAAAACATATTTGGTAAGAAAACTGCTGAAAACTTATCATGGAAAGACGAACTACAAAGAAACCTTTGTAGTTCTTCCGATATGTGATAGTAACATTCCGTTTTAGGTCTAGTATAGTGTATGTTTGAAGTGTTTATATACCATCATAAAATTTGGATAAGATGCAAAGATTAAACATGTTTTTTTTAAATATTTAATTCATTCAATGATTTATATTTTTAAGGAAACCTTATTTTATAACAGAGAAAATATTGAACTGAATGCCTTGCCTTGAAATGCTGATGTGATATATATACACTTGTATCCTAAAGTGGTTTACTAAACTACAATATTCTGTAGTGTAGGCCTGTAGAAAGATCTATTGTCTTCCACGTTCAGAAATAATTATTGCATCCGCATTTGGTTCAATATTTTCTAAGTTATAAATCGAGCTTTTAATTATTTCCATTGATTGGTTTTCATGATTAAATATGGTGAATTTGAAAGGCAGATTTCAAAATATATCATTTCCATTTAAGTAAAAAAAAACAAATGATTTAACTCTACTAATAATGATATATCCATGTTTCATATTTTAAGTTAAAATTCATACGCGAAATAGCACTAAATGTTTGTGAAGGGTGATTTTTAATATTTTCAACATGTTTCTAGTGTAATAAAAACGTGTGGTTGGATAACAAATACTTGCAATGAAGAACCACGAGTTTCGTGCCTGCTCCATTGGTTCTAAGTCCAAAAGCTCGAAGATAATATTGTCAATCGACCACACCCTTCAATATATCCGAATCATTAAATCGAATATGTTGAAGGGTGTCATACAAAAGAGGGAGACAATATATGTTAAGTTAAGTTTATTAACAATAAAACCTGTTGAGTTTGTGGCGGTCGCACACTCGGTCAATGACCGACGATCAGACCTTTGCATTCCTTAGCAATACAAAACAAACAAGTACAAAGTCCACGCGCCGGTCATTCAACTCATTGCCGGGCACGGAGCGCATTCCATGCTAGAGCGAGAACGCACCACATCTGTCGCGCCAGTTCCGTAAATAAATTATCACCTACATACGACATTAATCGTTTTGCGAATGCAGAAACGAGACGGCGGGATATCTTGCTCACATTCCCGCACACACGCGGGAATACTATAGTATAAATACCTACGTTTAACAATAAAATTTCTTTTTCCGCATTGCGATCGAAAACGTGTTTTATTTATCAACAAATCATCATCATCTCTCCCTTAAGGACCATTCTCCTAAAAGTTTATTGCCATATTGCAATCTTTGCCAATTAATTAAAAAGACGTCAAAGAAATTAAAGTAAGACTTAAGGTCGTTGTAAATTATAATACAAAAAAAAATCTATTAGAAATGCCCCAAAAATTTATGGTATAAAAACATGTTTTTAAAATATATATTTTTATGACAGTTTATTTCAATTAAATTATCGCCCTCTTGATAAGTTGCCTAGACTGAACTAGTTTTCTCAACAAATGATGTATAGTTGTTTTTGACATCTTTATGCCTTAAAAACAACGAAATTAACACTTATAAACCTTTAAGAATCTTCAAGAGACATTTTTAACAATTTGTATAACATTACGAGTATATTTTCTTTGTATTATATATAAAACAACCGGATGGTTTTACTGCCATATGATAATCTTTTCCAACCAAAAATATATACGTTACATTGATCTTTAGAAAAAACCAGGGTCGAACTTTTTTTTTGAAATCGTATGAATGGGAATCGAATCTGCAACCCCCGGGATAGACGACAGCTGTAATACAAACAGGGCTGCGGAGGTCGTCGATTTGTACAGCTAATACCACAAAATAGTATCAGTGATTCTTTTATATCGTAAAACAAACGAATTTATAAGTATTCTACAAAGTTAGTGGAATTCGTAATTTTATAGATGTTCACTTGTTATTTTTAAAACAATAAACAAATTTAAACAATATAAAAATGATTATTTTTAAAGTACGAGTATTTCAAATTGTAATAAAAATAAACTTACGAAAGAATTCATTTTGGCTTGTGATATGTAAGCCTATTCAACAAGAAAACTGCTTATGTTTCTAACCATGTCTGCACCATGTTTTATATGATTATATTTTATATCGGAGGGGGTTAAAAAATTAGTAAATTGACTTCTCGATTAGTAAATAAAACATTCTAATTATTTTGTAAAATTAAGAGACTTAGAAAAAACATATAAGGATTAGAGAATAGAAGCCATATGAATATTCAAATATTTTTTCAAAGTGCCAATGTCAATTTAACCCAAAGTGGTCAATTAAGTGTTGGGGTCAGATAATTTCATATGTAATATTGTGGCTTGGATCTAGGTTACAGAGGGTTTTTATGCACTTGACAGAGGCGAAGTAAGCAGATAGTTGTACTTTAAAAGCTATCGTCCATTCTTGTAGTTTTATTTTATTATTATTATTTTTTTTAACCAGAGCTTGACATCTTAAAGTTTCAGTATAATTCAGGAAAATTCAGTAATACAAAATCTTCAAGATTCAGGAAACCTATACTTTTGAATCTTCAAGATTCAGGAAACCTATACCTTTAAATCTTCAAGATTCAGGAAACCTGTACCTTTAAATCTTGAAGATTCAGGAAACCTTTATTCAGGAGATATACACTTCGATTGCCGTGTCTGGATCATCAATAATTAATATGGTCACATATTTCTAGTAGGACACAAGATACATTGCTCTATCATTCGTACTCGTATCAATCAGGTATTTCCCCTAATTTATAATTTCACAAGTTCTGACAAATTACAAAAACATGTATTATGAATCTTGTAGAGCCTTAAAATTATATTCAGTGCTACTTTTATTTAAAAAAACACCATATCTACATCTTCACATTTTATCTAGTCCCCCTAATTGGAGTTTATTCAGGGCTCTCCAAATAGGTTCTATCCAGCTACAGGCGTTTTCACTTATCACTTCAGAAAGTGCGTTTTATCCGGTCAGTTCTTTCAATCTCTTCACAAAACTTTTCCAAGATTTCAATCTCGATATTGCTGGGTGGTGGCCCTTTAAAAAATGACATAGGTTCTGAACCTGTTTTCTTTTTTCTAGGTCAGTTGCAACTCCTCTAAAATGACTCATAAGTTCACATACCGATTTAACTTTAATGAACACAGTTACTACATTCACCCCATATGTAAAAAAAAACTTACCACTTAATAAAAAAAAATGATTATTAAAAATAACCAGTAAGGAAAAAAGTAAACCCAAAAGTGCGTAATAATTGAATATTTTTCAAGTTGAATCTTTTCTTTTTATTATATAATACTTAAACCGAAGTCAAGTGCAGAATTGAATGATCTTTTAATAAAATGAGAAGCGTTTTCTGCGATGATAATCTAAACTTGAAACTTTGACAACGGTTAGTCAAATGCTACGTTTGGTCAGTGTTATTGCATGGAGTAGAATCGTGGACCCTCAAAGTTGGTAGTATGAACCGACTGGAAGCATTCGAATGTGGATGCACCGGAGAATGCTACGGATAACCTGGACGGATATGGTCAGCAACACAAGGGTTCTTCAAAGAGCCAAAGTTGATAGAGAGCTGCTGACTAATATTAAAATCCGAAAGGTGTCCTACTTGGGTTATGTACTTAGAGGAGCAAAGTACAAATTACTGCACCTGATCATCCAAGTCAAAATAGAGGTTGGCAGGAGGTAAATCTCCTGGCTCCTTAATATGCGTGATTGGACTGGTATAAGGAGCGTTGGGGATCTTTTTCGGGCTGGCCGGGACAATCCTACTCTCAGGTGATATTCAACGTTGGGGGAATCTGACATGACACTGAGAAGAAGAAGATACTAAACACACTTCTTATTCCACCAACAATTATTATATTATGAGTTAACTAGCTTCCCCTTCTTTTTTTTCCTCTTAAAGATGTTCTATCGTCTGTTTACCCTTTTCCTCACCCCATTTAGTTAAAGTCTTCATAAACAACAAACACCACCATTAAATATAATACAAAAAAAATATTATGACCTCTTCAATTATGACGAAGAAGCCTGAAGGCTTTGAAACTAGTAAACTTGTTATATAACAAGTGTTGGTGAAATAAGGCGTGGCTAATGTAATAAAATATAGAATATCACCACAAAGTGAAGCCGTTATTTCCAGAAATGTTTTTTTTTACTCAAATGAAATATTTGACATTAAAAGAATCCTTTTCTTCATTCCTTATATTTCCCATCAAATTAGAAGTCTATATGCGAGAATGTAATTTCTATTATTTATCATTGTATGGTTAGTTGAAAAAGATGGTCAACTTGTGAGTATTATATACCTATAATGTATTATGCAATTACAAGTGTATTAATTAAAAGTTTATTGATAACAAATTAATGAGTAAATACTATATATCTTGAAATAACACACACATACGTTCTAGCTAAAACATTAAATCGGTTTTCTATCAGTTACGAAAGATGCAACTGTGATGGCATTGAAGTTTTCCCCCTGCAGCTCTTTTTCGAGTACTTCAAGAACCAAAACCATCAGTTGTGACGTTGATTAAATGTTGCCATAGTAGTGGGCTCTCTGTATCAATTATCTATACGAATAGACTCTCATGTGGTTTATTCACGTAGAGCGTAGGCGACTAAGATATCTTCGTATGGTTCATGGTAGGTGGTGACTCACTGGCAGGCACTCCGATGGTTGTATCAACGTACTTTTAGTTCTATCTCTCCAGGAATCTACAAGCTTTCATTCCGAAGACCCTTCAAGAGCGTTTTGTAGGTGCTCATAAAACTTCAGGATGACCTCAATCTTGGTTATGAACAAGTTATGAGCTTCGATGGAATGTGTGTTAAAAAAAGAGTAAGTTATCAATCAAAAAGGTGCATGAAAGAATTCGAAAAGAATAGCCATGGCTGAGAATATACCAGATGATGAGGTTCATGGTAGGTGGTGACTCACTGGCAGGCACTCCGATGGTTGTATCAACGTACTTTTAGTTCTAGCTCTCTAGGAATTTACAAGCTTTCATTCCGAAGACCCTTCAAGAGCGTTTTGTGGGTGCTCATTAAACTTCAGGATGACCCCAATCTTGGTTATGAACAAGTTATGAGCTTCGATGGAATGTGTGTTAAAAAAAAAGTAAGTTATCAATAAAAAAGGAGCATGAAAGAATTCGAAAAGAATAGCCATGGCTGAGAATATACCAGATGACCCTCGAAACAGTTATACAACGTATGCTGACCAATGCTTTTATCACGATCAATACTAATGCTGATTTATCTGGTTCTAAGAAAGGAAAGAATTTGGCTTTGGTTGTTTCCAATGCTTAGGGGGTCTAATACGAGTAAAATACGAAAAAAAAACAATAATTTAAAAAACTCAAATTTTTGCTACACTAAAAAAAATAAAAGAAAATCATTTTATCTGAAGCCGCCCCTGTTAAGTTATTTGTAATAATGCATGAAAAACAACCTTTGGTGTTACAATGGTACTTATTTTAATTTGGGTGCATTTTTATTAATACTTTTTTTCAATTAAAAAATCGGCCTCGCTGGTGGTGAATTGGTAAAAGTGAACAATCCAATCGAATCGAAGGTTTCTTTCACCAAACTAACTCACTATCTTTGTCATTATCATTCATAATTCAAGTTGGTTTAGGCGTGTCACTGCAGTTCATTCTTTGCATAGATTTCGATTCGACAAAATATGGAAATAAATATATTCGTCCCAAGAAAGAGAAACATTTCAATGTAAGTGTTTCACAAGACCTGTCGGTATATAAATATATGTGACATTATAAAATAAAGACAGATGTAAACTGATATTTTTTACGGTATTTTGTGATAAATTTAACCTCTAAAGTGCCTTTAGTATTTACATGACCTTCTGTATTAAACCAGAGTTGATACTCGTATATCTACATCGTAGCCTCTACATCAGAATTTCGATGTAGGGTAAATCACTTGATGGCAGAGTTTACGGAAATAAAATAAGAAAAATGCACTATACCAAGCATATCGAAAGATGGTGTAGATAATTAAAAAAAATACTCTTACGAAGACTCGAAATAATAAAAAAAACACAACTCTGACAGCAATCTGGATAAACAATCCAAAAGGTAAGAGAACAGTTGTCAGCCCATATTCCAGGAACAGTAGTTTACGTGTATAATAAATCGTTGATCTATATTGACTTCTTCTGCGTCGTAACCTCGATGCTGAGGAACGTGACCATTATTGAAACTGTTGTATGTTGTGTACATTCTTCTCCAGTTCTCCCGCTATCTGCATAGCTTGTGGTAAAGGTAGGTTCTTAACATTATTCACTATACGGACAAGTATACAAAAATATTGAAAAGTATTCAACCCCTTGAATGGGATGTCTCCATTGTATCTTTCGAATATGTGTCTGAGAGGTGTTCCTTCGAAGAGAAGAATAGTTTAAAGATTGTCATTGAATAAATTGATTATTCCGAATCGGTCTAATTATGACAAAGATTTTTATGTTGCTGATCCTGTGGTGTAGAATGGTCAGCCTCGAAGTAAAGCGTCTTTCAAATTGAGCGGTTTTTTTTAATTCTTGAATAAAACACACAATTTGCTTTGATTTCAAAAAACTTTTAATTGGTCATTTAAGCATAATGTATGACATTTAAACACAAAAAACAATATCCACCAAATGTACACCTCTTGCAGCTCCACAGATGTCCACTCTTTTGTCAAAATTTTCGAAGACATTTTGGCATAATTGCGGTTCTAACTCACGGATAACGCGAATACTTTAATTCCTCAGCTCAGGAATTGATCGGGGGTCATTCTTATAGACCTGGTTTTTTACGTAACCCCAGAGAAAATAGTTCAACGGTGTCAGATCACATGATCTTGGCGGCCAATTAACATCACCGTTTCCGGAGATTACAAAACATAAAATAATTCAACAATTTGAACGCGTTGTTGTACGACTGCATTTTTATAAATATCATACATTACACTTCTCAAATGTCACAAGACCCAGGCAAGTTCGCGACGCCATCTGTGTTTTATCCTAGAATTAAAAATACCGCTCAATTTGAACGACCCTTTATTAACATTACATACATGAACTGCACTTCACCTAAAGCTGAATGTGTTACTATCGTAAATTGGAAATCTACAAAGGTTTTTTTTTTATAATTTGTCTTCCCTCCAAATCAAAGTTGGCACTAACATACTATTGTGTACTGTAATTTTATCAGATTTTGATACTGTCCTGTTTGAGTGTCTATGTTTTAGTATCCCGTTGACTTTGTTTCCTATCGCCACACGCCGTTCAATATCCCTGGTAATTCTTTATCACCTGGGTTCTCCAAACTGTGCTTTATTAATGATCTTTTTTTCATTCTTATTACTATAAAGTTTAATAAATTAAAGACTAGAACTTAGTTCATACAAATTTAATACATATTCAACTTTTCATCTTCTATAATGATTTTTATTTATTCTTGGAAATAAAGTCCAGGTTTCTTCATCAAAATTTTCTAACCAATCTATTATCTTTTGCAAGTTCTGATTTAAGCACTCCGATGCCCGGATTCTTGTGGATGTACCTTTAACTGACAGTCTTAAATACTTGGACTTTGCAATATGGTGAGTTTATCTTTTCAGATTTAAATTGAATGTCGTTTTGGTAAAGAAGTACATGTCATCAATTAATTATTTGTCAGTTAGAAGTTTTGCAGCACTTGTATTCCTGAAATACAGACCTCAGGTAAATTTTAAAAGTAAACTTTGAATACATAAATTATTTATGTATTCAAAGTTTACCTTTAAAATTTACCTGAGATCTGTATTTCAGGAATACAAGTGTTGCAAAACTTCAAACTGACAAACAAGTAATTGATGACATATGTTATACCTCTTTACCAAAACGCCGTTCAATTGTTTACCTCAAACCCTTTTACTTACCTTGGCCTCGGTTGTTGACCCCTGTCTAAAGTTATACTTGAACCAATTCCTTTTCCATCCTCTATACTCCTTCCTCTTAAATAACTTAATTTAATTAACTTGATTATGCCAAGTATTCCCAAATTTCCCGTACCTTATATTCTACAAGTATAAAATACACATGCAAATATTTCATCATTCGCGCTTTATACATAACCGAACCATTTCAATGCTCGATTTTTCCTATATCACTACATTTTCCTATACCATTACATTTTCCTATACCATTACATTTTCCTATATCACTACATTTTCCTATATCACTACATTGTCCTATATCCCTACATTTTCCTATATCACTACATTTTCCTTTAACGCTTCATTTTCCTATATCACTACATTTTCTTATATCACTACATTTTCCTATATCACTACAATTTCGTATATCCCTACATTTTCCTATATCACTACATTTTCCTATATCAATAAATTTTCTTATATCACTACATTTCCCTATATCACTACATTTTCCTATATCACTACATTTTCCTATATCACTACAGTTTCCTATATCACTACATTTTCTTATATCATTACATTTCCCTATATCACTACATTTTCCTATATCACTACATTTCCCTATATCAGTACATTTTCCTACATCACTACATTTTCCTATATCACTACATTTTCCTATATCACTACATTTTCATTTATCACTACCTTTTCATTCTTTTTATAGTGTTTTCATTCTTAATTCAGCTTAACATTTTATTCTTTTTCCACACTCTAACATACATGACACTCTCATTTTTACCGTATTCAATTTACTTTTATCACCTTTTTGCTACATCTTAGTGTGCCTGGCGTATCCCAATGTTGGAATCAAAGTTCTATTATGAACAGCCAACTTAGCATCTCTTGAAATGTTTCGATCGATAAACACATTATGATACATTCTCCCAATTCACTATATCTCTCACCTCGTCATCCCATATCTCTTGTTACAAGAGTTTTTCATTATTTTCTTTTTCAGAATTAGAATTTTTCCCAAGTCTAGCAAAACCTTTTGCATCTTCATTTCTACTTCTATAGATATTTTTTATAATATTTTTTTGTAAAGAACACATTGAATGAATAAAAGCAATTTTAATAATGTTTATAAATATAATATAATAATTCAATCAGCTGCTATAAATAAAAATCTACGATGGCAGGTGTTAAAACGAGCAGTATTAAATATTTACACAAAGAAAAGGCCTTCACAAATAAGCCATTGATTCAGATCTTTCGAATATAATGGATGTAACGATTATGCAGGTATGTTCAAACGCATGAAATATCCATGTCACTTAATTATGCAAGTGTTATTAATTGCATTATAAGGCGGATCTGTTCATTGATTTATCTATTACGAATAACGTTAACACTTTGAACCTGATACAAAAATATTACCACATTATTTTATATCCGTGTTGAAACATCATATTTCTTGGAATAAGTGTAGATATTTTTCCTGTAATGTGTTTAATAGAAAACGGACGCCCATTCAACGGAATTAAAAAGAAAATTATTACATATGATAAGAAATATACATAATTTACCAAAAAACAACAGGCAATTAACTTTGGACACACAATTATAATGGATCTGGGGGTTTGTTTTTTTTTTAACCTGGCAAGTTTATTGCAATGTGGAAATCTCTTCCAACCAACCAGAAAGATGTTTTTATAGGTTCTAAGTGTTAACCAGACTGGAATTCTATTTAAAAAAATCTGGGTTCCAGCGGGGATCGAACCCGCAACCTCCGGATCGGCAGACAAGTGTCTTACCACCAGGCCACGGAGATCGTCTTTTGTTGCCTTTCTAGTAAACTAGGCTTTTGCTTGTATCTCACTGAGGACATATAGCATGAAAAATAAATCGATACTTCTTTCTGATTTTTTAATTTTATGAAACCCCGTTGCACTTTCTCATCAACCTGACAAACAGTGACACTCAATTACATATGTATATATCACGCGAAATCAATCTCCTTACACTTCATCACTCCCGATAGACTAAAAACATTCACCCCATCATATACCGCACATAATCATAAAATAAAAAAATATATAAAAATATAAAACAACAAAAAACACCACACTCAAGAGCTCACAGAAATCTTTTCCACAAGTAATTCTTCTTGCAAGCCTAAGTACTCAAACTCCTGTCGCAATAACCTACCAAGTTTTCCTTGGTCTTACTCTTCTGCGCCTTTCACTCACATTTGCACAATATATCTGCTTTGTTAGTCTTTCATCACACATTCCTTCTATATGCCCAAATCATCTCAGTATCTTCTTTACCTTACTCAACACATCAGCCATAAGTTCACATTCATCACTCATCACTTAATTTATTTTTTCAGTCTTTATTAATGCCCGTAAGTCTTCATTTATTTGTTCTACATGCCCAAACTATCTCATAGTGCTCTTCTTTGTCTTACTTAACACATCAGTCTTCATTCCGAATTACTTAATTCCGTATTAAGTTGTACATTATTTTTTAACCTAAGAAAGTACGATCATATAAATTCATGCCACAAGGCATTGAAATGGTTGAACGTTAGAAATAGACGCTGAATTCGCATACTGTCTCTATTGTATAATATTCTCAAGTGTCCCACCATCCGAGTTTTGCAACAATTTAGATATTTTGAATATAAGTATATACAGTATTCGCGAGAATATCACAACAATATTTAGAAATAGCTACTAACTTTGTGCTCTCCTTTATTAATATAAATAACGTAATGTAAACCAAACATTAAGGACAATACTTTGCATCTGGAGTTGAGTAACCCTGCAAACCAATTCATTCTGCAAACCAACTTGCATCTCGTTCTACTAATGAGGCCATGTGTTTTCTATATCTCAATATATATCCATAAAATTCCCACAAAATTCTCAAAGATTATTAAATAAATTTAAAACGATGACTGTAATTTATTATTACTACTGTTTTTTGTATCTTCATGTTAGTTTAAGATAAAGTTTTGTATTATTTGTCAATAATTTTAAGTACGTGTATAACCTGTCACATGTTCATTTGTATATAAAGACACTGTTGTGTCGTTAATTAAATAAATAAATAAAATCCCTTCTTATCTCGCCGAAAATTTTCAGCGTTTTCCGATCATGGACTAGCGTTTCGCTTAAACATATTGTTTATTGACCTTTCCGGTTCACCGCTCTTCTTTTTTTACATCGTCCTTGACTGTCCATGCAATGAGACTCTGCAATCAGTTACAAACCAATGTTAGACTCACTCCGTCCTTGGAACACTTTAAAATGACAAAAAATATACTATTGTTGACTAAAACCAATCAAGAAATAAACTTTAAATGTGATCAAATATTGCTCTCAGCTTCAGGAATATCCGGATAGCCAAAAATCTCATTAATCACAATTTACTTCGATAGAAGACCATATCATGTCTGGCAGGAACAATTGCCTTCGAGTGAATTTGATTTCTACAAATAATTTCAAAGCAATAATTATTTTTTATCCTGCCTGAATGTGTTAATATTTCTCAATTATGAAATTTTTTAAATCGATTCCGTGATGAACTCGTATTTTTCTTTCTCGCCCATGTCTCATGTCTAAAGATGTGAGTCTTGATTCGATTTGTAACGAAATGGTCTAACGTTATTTTAAAAAAGAAAAACATAACTCAAACATAAATGTTGTTTAAAAAAAACACATAAAAAAACAGTAAAACAATATGAGAATGTCAACTAAGGTACTAGGCACGCTTTAAGAAGCAACTTAAAAAAACATTTAATTTGTAGCTAATACGAGTATAACGTGTTTCATTCATGATTTTTCCTTTGATTCCTTTCCACCTTCCCTTCTTTTACTTTGATTAATGATATCTCACTTTCAATTTAACTACGAGTGTTAATTCATAAAGATGAAAAATTATCATTTGAACACTATGCAACTTCCTTTATTTACCACTATGTAACTTCCTTTATCTATTTCAATCTGGTTGGTTGGAAGAGATTGCGACCTGTTAATAAGGCCGCAAGATTGTTATTAAAATTAAATGTTACATAAATAAATAAAAAATCTGTCCAATCATGGATTAGCGCTACGCTCAAACAGAGATTGTTTATTGGCCTTTCCAGTTCACCGCTCCTCTTTCTTTACGTCGTCCTTTACTGTTCATGCAGTAAGACTCTGGAATCAGTTACAAACCAATATAAGACTCGCTCCGTCCTTGGCATGCTTTAAGAAGCGACTGAAACAACTCTTAATTTCTATTCAGTAAAATAACGTGTTTCATTCCTGATTTTTCTTTTCCTTTCCTCTCCACCATCCCTTCCTTTCCTTTTGATTGATGATATCTCACTTTATATAAAAAATAATGTTCAGGTGATTGTCATGTTCTCGCGTATATGTTTATGGATTTCGTGGGGATGGATAGTCATTTGAATGATTTATGCGACCACGTAACTTGCTTCATTTACTTTTGTCTGGTTGGTTGGAAGAGATTGCCACCTGGCAATTAACCCGCCAGATTGTATTGCAATAAAAGTGTTAAATAATTAAAATAAAATAAATAAAAAAGGTTTGGCGAGGAGTACAAATATGTGAAAGGACAAGAAAATATAATCTATGAAGAGATGCGTTTCAACATTGAACAGAGACGTTATATTTCGCTGTTTGAAGCAAGCAAACAAGGGTGAGAGTATCGTGGTAGGCGGTAACTGGTTCTAGAGTTTGACGGCATGAACAGTAAATTATTACGCTAGGAAGGAGAAACGATGTGTAGATGCCAAAAGGCAATTTCTGCTTGAGCGTAGTGCAACTTCATGATAGGCGCTAAACATTTTCAGTAAAATATTGAAGGTATGATTTAACGAATATTGTTGTAAGATCTTAAGTAATCTCACTTGATTCTATAAAGTATGGTAACTAAATAATTCTGGTGTAGTTTAAGTTATTTAAAAGTAGGAAACACTTGAAGACATTACTTTTTGCGAGATTTTATCAAAATTCATGATTATACGAGTATATAATCGCAACATATATACCCTGCATTTCACTGAATGTGTAACTATCACATATCGGGAGCTCTACAAACGTTTCATTGTAGTTCATCTTCATCTTAGAAAAAAATGGTATGTTACCTCGCGAGCCTCACAGTTTAGAACTACTGAAGAAGAAATCATGGACCATGAACCCTCAAAGTAAGTAGTGTGAACCGACTGGAATCAATCGAAATGTGGATGCACCGGAGAATGCTACGGATACCCTGGACGGATATGGTCTGCAACACAAGGGTTCTTCAAAGAGCCAAAGTTGATAGAGAGTTGCTGAATAATATTAAAATCGGAAACGTGTCCTACTTGGGTCATGTACTTAGAAGAGCAAAGTACAAACTACTGCACCTGATAATCCGAGGCAAAATACAGAGTCGAAGAGGTATTGGCAGGCGGTAAATCTCCTGGCTTCGCAATATACGTGATTGGACTGGCATAAGGGGCATTGGAGATCTTTTTCGGGCTGCCGGGGACAAGGATGTCTACTCTCAAGTGATATTCAACATTGGGGGGACCTGACATAACACTGAGAAGAAGAAGAAGAAGAAATGTTGTTCGTTGTCGCACAAGTAAGCAATACTTGTGCGACAACGAACAAAATTTCTTCGAACGAACAACATACTTGTGTCACGCGTGAAAAGAAAACAACATTCGAATACGTGTTGCACCTGCGAGTATTGTTACTAGACGTACTTTTGTGCCATTATTTTTTGTTATTATTTTTGGGTACCATCAGAAATCGAATCCGAAATCCACAGGTGAAAGTAAAACATTTTACCAAGCAGACCACGGAGGTCATTAAAAGTATACTATATGATCTTCCAAATGCTCACAGGCATGTTAAATAATATATTTGCTCTAGATTTTGTATCAACCTTATTAAGAATGCAAAAAAATATATAAGTACTGGAGTCCCTCATTACCCGCGGGATCTTAATTCGTGGTTTTACTCAACCGCGGAATCAGTATCACTAACGATGAAGGTGAACTTATCAAAGAACCGAAGATTAATTACAAGTCCCCGTGTGATCAGTCGCACTCCACATCTCGTAGTTGTTGCATCGTTTCTGAAATCAAAGTGTTTGTGTTCAAATAATATTTATTCATTGTAATAACTCCTTCGAAATAACAGCCTAGTAATGCTGTTGATGCAAATACTGAAAAGTGAGCAATAAATGAAAAGCTATCAAAATCTTGCATTAGTAGAAAATAAGAAAAAAACAATTAATTTCGGGGCTAGATAATGTGGAAAGAACGAACTTTCTTGTTATTTGTCGAGTGCTTAAAAAAATTTTTTTATTGCACCCTTAACTGCAAAAAATACAGAGAAAATCTGTCTAGTATAGTTATACTTAAGAATACTGTAGTTTAAAAGGGGTTCACTATTATCCGCGGATTTCGTCATTCGCGGGGGTGTTTGTAACCTATCCCTCGAGAATTACAGGGGACTAATATATATGTACATTATAACATAGACATATTGAATTAAACATGTGTAGCAAATTCAATTATTTTTTTAACATAGCTATGGAGAGGTTGACACCAATATAAAAGTGTTATTAAGAATTACAATTTTTTTGCAACGAATGCAGATTTTTTGCGTTGTCATATATGTAAATGCACTGAAAAAAATTCATGTATCGTTAATCTATTTATTGTATGCATTATAATAACTGGAGCAAATGGTAGCAAAAAATTGTCTCTGGTCGGTCGATAGTTACGTATACCATCAAGGTATACATCTATCATATTAGATAGGCAATTCTTGGTGATCGAGTATGACGGAAGACACCTGTGTATTGGTTTAAATTGTGAAAGCTTTTTTACAGTATTTTTGTATGATTATTTGACAATTGCAATGAAGATTTATGCTGCCTTTACGGCGGCGGCTGGTCTAGAAGTGAGTTGGTGCGCTGATTATCAACGCACCTCGAGTCGCTGTGTGAATATGAAATATCGGTGTCTCACAGTTTACTGTATGTCTCTGTCTGCACCATATGAATTTACATTTCCGTCCGGTGCGTATTGGAGATCGCTCCGGTAGTATTGGCAAACTTGGCCGGTCAATTTGAAAGGAATATATTTTTAAATTTTACCTTAAATATTTTTGAATTTTCACTTAAATAAAAATACTCGTATTATTTGTCAGTATTCTTATATATATTTAATCTATAGAAACATTTAACATTTTTGAAAGTCATGTTTGCGAATATATAATTTAATTATTTCTCCGGTTCAGCGCACCAAAGCACCTTTAGACTAGCCGCCGCTATGTATGCATAAAAGAGTTAACGGAATATGATTACAATTTGTAAAACAAAGATCAAAGTAATGGTGAACTATTTAGGCATGGTATTTCCAGCGATGAAAGGAATTTAACAAGGGAATATCCTTAGTTCTTTCTTATTTAATGTCATAACGAGCTGAATTATTTATATTCGTTGATGCTGGGCCTCTTAGTCGAGAGTCCCGTAAAAGTCCTTTTCATTTTCTAACTCCTCACGGATGCGCAGTATGCTAAATTCTGACAGCAAGTTCGAGTAAAAGGCATTTTATAAGACTGTATATGCATTTTTTGGAACACCTTGTATATAAAAACGAGACAAAAAATATAATTTCAAGTATGTTTGACACTCAAATTATATGGATCTGGGTTTCTTGCCTGTCGTTTGTCGTGACCCCAGTAAACTTGATTTTTGCCTGTATCTTTCTTTGGACATATGAACATGAAAAAATAGGTTGATTATTTTACCAATTGTCCATTTATAATTAAATTCTTATAAACTTGTAAGACCTTTTTACTAGAATGTACGTTGAAAGATCCTAAATGTATAAGAAAAGTGAAACTAATAAAAAAAAAAGTTTTTTTTTCAATATTGTAATTCAATGCATTTTTCAAAAAGATGAATTAATTTTTCAATACCAATTAAATATTATTTTTATACTTATGACACTTGCATTTGTTTCTATCGTATTGTTTAACACTTTCGTTGTAAACAATATAATCTGGTGGACTTGCGTCCATGTGAAGATAGGCGCGTCCAAGTGAAGACGGATGCGGACGCAATCCTTCCCTCCCCACACTGACAGACAGATACATACACAAAGTAGGGTAAACACAATTCATGCAGGCAACGTTTGGGGTAACAAATGTCTGAGTGTCTCTGTAAAGAGTCGCTCTAAAGGGGGCAATAACTCATACTAGGGCTATAAACCTGGTGCGTTACATGCCGGGTGTCCTATTTCCACAAAAAAATCTAGTGTTCTTATTGTCAAGTTGGCAATCTCTTCCAACTAACCAGAAAGATCTTAAAGAGGCCTAAAGCGAAAACCAGACTAGAATCCTTTTTTTTAATCTGGGTTCCAGTGGTATTTGAACACGTAACATCCAGGCTGGGAGAAACACGTCTCACCAACTAGGCCATGAAGGTCGTCGTAATTTATTTCTATAAATTTATTTAAAAAATAACAAAAATTTGACTAACGCAATGCTGTTTAGAAATACATTAAAACTTCAAGAGCACCATGTTTTTTTGTGCTTTAATGTAACCAAACTAATAAAGAAGATAGTATTAATGTAACCAAACAAATAAAAAAGGTAGCATTAATGTAACCAAACTAATAAAGAATGTAGCATTTTTAAAACACAACTTATTATTTGTTCCATTCTACATACATTATTTTATGGCACTTATTAGTACCATACATTAATTAATGTGGAATGGTGGATTTAAGGTCAAAAAGGTTAATATATATCAGCCAAAATTATAACGGAAAATTGAGTGTCTGTAGTAACACAGCTTCCCGGTAGGAAGATGGTCGTAGGGTTAAAACCTAACCTATCTTAGATGAGTGATCTTTTGGACACTGACGATAGATATTTTTATTACATATGTTCGAAAGCATATCTCAGATGATATGGTAAACAAATATCATTATGCAAACCCAACAACACGGAAGAAGGTCACTTGACAGACCGAGATAGAGGCTTGGCTGCAGGATCTAAGGAGGCTGGGAGGGGAGCGAGACTGAAAGGAGACAGCAAGTGACTGATCGACTTCGAGAAAAAAGGTTCAATTTTATGAATGAAAAGTCTTATTTTTCTTGAATTTATGCACTGACATTTACGATTTTATCATCAATAAATCTAACTTTAAAGTAAATTAACTTTTATTGGTAACATCCACGCTTCATTACTGCATAAAGGAATAATTTGTACGTAAAATCTGATACTTCCCTAAAAATGTGTTTCATCATTTAAGAACACCCTCATCCAACAAAAAGTGAGTATCTCAGTTTGTTACCAAACAGGCTACAAGGGTCGTCACATTTAAAACAAGATAATTTGTTTCGGAGGATTTCACTTTGACCACTCGTTTGAAAAACGTTAATAAAAATAAATTCTATCATGCGAGAACACCCTTATCGAAAATAAGAGTTAGTATTTAAGGTTTCTACTAAGCAGGCTACATATGTCGTTCACATTTAAAACAAGATAATTTATTTCGCAGGATTTCACTTTGACCACTCGTTTGAAATACGTAGGTAAGAATAAATCCGATCATACGAGAACACCCTCATCGAAAAGAAGAATAAGCATTTAAGGTTTCTACTAAGCAGGCTACATATGTCGTTCACTTTTAAAACAAGATAATTTATTTCCCCGGATTTCACTTTGAACGCTCGTTTGAAAAACGTTGATAAAAATAAATTCTATCATGCGTGAACCCACTTATCGAAAAGAAGAGTTACCATTTAAGGTTTCTACTAAGCTGGCTTTATAAGTCGTTCACATTTAAAACAAGATAATTTATTTCCCAGGATTTCACTTTGACCACTCGTTTGAAAAACGTTGATAAAAATAAATTATATCATGCGAGAACCCCCTCATCGAAAAGTAGAGTTACAATTTAAGGTTTCTACTAAGTAGGCTTCATATGTCGTTCACGTTTAAAACAAGATAATTTATTTCGCAGGATTTCACTTTGACCACTCGTTTGAAAAACGTTGATAAAAATAAATCCTATCATGCGAGAACACCCTCATCGAAAAGAGGAATCAGCATCTAAGGTTTCTACTTAACAGGCTACATAGGTCTTTCACATTTAAAACAAGATAATTTATTTTGCAAGATTTCCCTTTGACCACTCGTTTGAAATACGTAGGTAAGAATAAATCCGATCATACGAAAACACCCTCATCGAAAAGAAAGTATCTAAATTTCTACTAAACAGGCCACATCGGTAGTCCACTTTTATGACAAGATAATTTATTTTGCAGGGTTTCACTTTGACCACTCGTTTGAAATACGTTGGTAAGAATAAATGTGATGATACGAGAACACCCTTATCTTAAAGAAAAATTAATATATAAATTTCTACCAAACAGGCTATAGAGGTCGTCGACATTTATAACAAGTCAATTTATTTCGCAAGTGTTCATTTTGACCACTCATTTGAAAAACGGCGAACATGCAAATCAATTTGTTTTTACTTATAGTCAATAGATGGCTTTAAAGTAACTGATACATATTTATTTATTGGGTCCACCGAGTTAACAATGTTCACTAGAAAATAACACATTTATAAACCAACACGTCAGCCCCTTTTGGGGTAGGCAGAGAAGACATAATATATCCAAGCCTTTCTGTCTATGCAAACAGCTCTCGCCTTATTCATATCCATAAATCTACCTTTACATGTTTTTTTTTTTTTTTTTTTTTATCCACTTTGCACGGATTTCTCCTGTTACACAAAGAGGGTTTGCTTCTAGCGTTAGCTTATTCGTTAGGAATAATATCAGCCAGGATTCTTTTCATACTGCTAGGCGGTACCGAGAATATATCAACCGTGTCATTCAGTTGGTTCAATATCTCTATACTAGAGTGTTTAGCCATGATATTCGTCCTGTAAGTTGGTATGTAGAACAGAGGGGGATTCCTTGCACGGATATATTTATTGGGTACATATATACTTAGTGCTTCTAGAATCGCGGGACAGTTAAAGGAACCTTGGAAAACCTTTATTAGGAATATCTCAATGGATTCTTGCCTTCTTGTTTCAAGGCTTCTATAGTTACACACCGTGAGAAGTTCGGCATGGTGAGCATATTTTGGGTAATCGCCCTTTGTTCTGTACCATAGATATCTTTCTCACACTTCTTACATTTCCCTTTAGCTAGAAGTTCTTCACATATTATTTGTTTTGAAACTATTCCGTCTCTTAGTGTAGACAAACCATTTCAAGATTATTTTTTTAAATTCTACTTAAAAGATCGGTCTCCAATAATAAGTAAGAGAAATCATAGGAACAGTGTGATAAGGTGTATGGATGTGGAAGAGGTGGAATATGTGTTGAGGTAAAAAATATGTCTTGCTCTTTGAATTTTCTGCTAACCTCAGTAGAGAAACGGCGTTATGATATTTATTAAACTTTGTAAGACCAGGTACGAGTATCATATGCAAGGTACATGTTTCCACCTCATTTATTCTTCTCTTATCAATCCTGGCTTCGCTCTGGCCTGGCCTCTCTTATCAAACTGGCTTATCAATCCCAAGCTTCGCTTTCATACACCAAGGTTGTTATTAGCACACCACTATAGACAATCATTTTCGAAGATTTTGTTGAAAATTTAATGACAAAAAATATACTTAGTGAATCATTGACCTTATTATTTGTGGTAACACGCCTTTTAATATATTTCTCTATCTTACCATCTTTCGAAAATATGTTCCACAAACAGCAAAATTCATCAACTTGAAATAATGTAAATGGGGCAGTACAATACTTGTGCTTAAACAAAGCATTATCAAGACGATTATTTATGACAGCACATAAATGCCAACATTGATATATGAGAGTGAAATGTGGAAGTGAAAATTTCATAAAAGAAGTTGACTAAAAATAAAGGGTCTTTTAAATTGAGCGGTCGTTTTAATTCTTGGATAAAACACAAATGGCGTCGCGAACTTGCCTGGGGCTTGTGACATTTAAGAAGTATAATATATGACATTTATAAAAATGAAGTCGTATACAATGCAATAACGCTTTGAAATTGTTGAAATATTTTAGGTATTGTAATCTCCGGAAACGGTGATGTTAATTGGCCACCAAGATCACGTGATCTGACACCGTTGTAATATTTTCTTTGTGGTTACGTAAAAAAACAGGTCTTTAAGAATGACCCCGATTGATTCCTGAGATGAAGGACGAAATTACCCACGTTGTTGGTGAGTTAGAACCGCAATTATGCCAAAATGTCATCGAAAATTTTGACAAAAGAGTGGACATCTGTGGAACTGCGAGAAGTAGATATTTGGCGGATATTGTTTTTTGTGTTTAAATGTCATACATTATGCTTTAATGACCAATTAAAAGTTGTTTGAAATCAAAGCATATTGTGTGTTTTATTCAAGAATTTAAAAAAATTGAATTAAAAAAACCGTTCAATTTGAAAGACCCTTTATTTTGTGTTAGGATACTCTTGCAAATGCAAAGTATAAATGTTTCAGCTGAACGTTTCAGTACTAAAGACAAATATTTGAAAATTTTCATTAAGAAGTGCGTACATTTGGTAACATAGTAGTCGTTCTCTATATCCACAAAATGGAAGGTTTTTAGCATTGTAATTTATTTTATGGTTTGCATGTACATTACAACAATGTAATTCTTAATAAATACTGTATTTTAGGTTGTAAAAAATATTTAGCACATAGATGTACAGAAGTGAAACGTGGACTTAGAAAATGAATGAAATAATATATGGCTTGTTAATGGACGACAGAATAAGAAATATTATTCCGGATAAATGTGAGCTAAAAACTGTATTGTGTTAAGTTTAAAAACAAACTATGTAACAACGAATTTTCTGCTCTTATCGTCTCTTTTCAATTCCTAAGTTTCGCTTTTATACGTGTACACCAAGGTTAGCACTGACACATCATTGTGCAGGATATTAATAAGTTTACATAGTCTTTCATTGTTTACTCAGATATCACACTTACTTTTGCTTCCAGCCTTTTGAATTATCAAGACTTCAGATGTTGAAACATTCATTCTTAGATCATATTCTTCACATTTCATTTCCACCCGTAACCCTTGGGCTAGAAGACAGGTGTTTTATTAACTAGACCTCGAAGGTTTTCAAAGTCCTTCAAAATCCAGTTGGAAATAAAACTCGACGAAGGACAGCGTGAGGAATGACAAAATGCATCAGAATGCATCTGACTGGCGTACTTGTGATCAGATAGGGGTGTCTGGAGAGGTATCGTAACTCTGATCCTAAATCTCGTCATTAAACTTTTTACTTGCATAAGACACTGTGCCTTTAATTTTTACCTTGCATCAGGGTGCACCTTGGTTCCCCGTGGGTGTATCCAAATTATTGGACTACCCAATTTATTTTTGGCTATGGAACCATTTAAACTTTTTAACGTTAATTTTGTCTCTTCGCCCTGTTTTAATTTTGCGGCCATCTGAATTAATATGCATTGCGATAATAATCGAGTCAATAATTTCCGAAAACATCTCGACTTAGCTTAACATCGGTTCATCTTCGTATCGATTGTTTGAATTCCAGGACTTAGGCCAGTTTATATATGTAAGTATATTTACTGCACTGCGAGTCATTTTCTTTCTCTCATGATGTCCGACCTTAAGTATACCGTCGCTACTATTCCTTCACACTCAGGTGTGTCGATAAGATGTGCATGGCCGTGCGGTAACGCACTGAACTACCGTTCGGAAGGTTGCCGGCTCTAGTCCCAGGCTGTGCTACTTACTCCCTACGAATGGCACAGATATTTTTTCAGCCTAGTATTCGGAGTTATAATGATACCTATGACTTTGGTCATATCCATTCTTTCAAAAAAAGGAGAAAAACATGCTGGTGTGCTCCGATCGTTTCATTTCAGGTCTGCTATCGGATCCAGTAAAGCGGTGAGACCGGTGAGTTTGCTGGTGGGTAACACCTCATTTGCTTAAAAAAACAAACTCCATGGAACAGCATTGCTTTCCAACTGAATTGGCTTTGGAATAGCGATGGAGTCCTCGATTACGAGGTCCAGCAACGCCCACGTGGTGTATCAGCAATGACGACGAAGGAGGGTGTTGGGATGGAACTGTAAAAAGGTCTTAATTTCGATAATCAGAAGGAAGAAAGTGAGAGAAACTTTTAAAGAAAAAAAATATATATATAGTTTTTCGATTTATTTCGTTTTGTTTAAATACAATGTTTCTTGAGAATGAAAAGTTCTTTTTTTCTGGAACTCTTAATAGTGTCATGAATCCGAAAAAAAGAATGATAGAAATATATACAAAGATGTAAAATATATATACAAAAAGAAGATGAAGAGTATTTACATAAAGAGATGAAAGAAGAATGAAAAGAAATAAAAGATGCAAAGGTCATCTCAGGTGGGGGCGAACGTGATGAAGAATTAATTAAGTTAATTAATAATGTCCATAATGATGAGCACCATGAGAAGCATGGGATACAGCGGCGAAGTGGGCGGCTTTAGCGTGAGCGACCTCGGGAGTATCAACAACCTGTCCATCATGACCAAGGGGAGCAGCACCATGAGCGTGGATTCCATGAGCATGGATTCCATGAGCGTGGATTCCATGACCATAGACTCCATGGACAGCTGGGACGACGATGTGGGCAGAGTGAACTGGGGCATAGATGTGTCCAACATGTCCATGAACTCCATGAGCGTGGTTCTCATGGGCGGCGTTGCTGTAGGCAGCAGCGTGAGCGGCCTTGGCGTGGGCTACTTCAGGGGTGTCTACAACGCGTCCATCATGTCCAAGTGGGGCAAGAGGTCCATGGTAGTGAGTTCCATGAAGTCCATAACCATGGACATCCAGAGGATATACTCCGTGGCTGGAAGCCAAAGCGGCGACGCAGAAGAAGGTAGCGACAAACTGTAATTAAAAAAAATATTTTTAATAAACGATAGATTTTTTTTAAATATTATGCATATAACATATTATACTCGTATATACCATCAAATCGTTTCCCTGTTGAGTAGGCAGAAAATATTGAATGCCAAACTTTCCTGTAATGACATACTCTCTTCGCCTTTTTGACATTCATATATCTTCTCATATAACTCATTCTGTATATCTTACTCCTTACTTTTCCTTATTTAAAAATTTTATTCACTTTATCAAAACATACTTTTCTTGGTTGTTTTTTACCAAGACTCCTATTCATACATTATATTGCATTGTAAATTAGTTTAATCAGAATTTCGTAACCCATCCGTTGAACATGTTCAAACTGCCTCCACGTGCTCTTATACCCTTATCAATACATTCGTTTTTAGCTATAATTCATCTGAAATAATAATATTTCTTTTTTGTTATACATCAATGTACCATATGTTACACTTATCTCAGTGCACGCATTAACACCACCTTTACTCGATTGCTTTAATTGTTTTTACGGCCATGTTTCACTACTGTATATCTGTGGTATATTTGGCAAGACTCCTGTCCCCAATTTGGGGTTGTACAGATTGATTTTGGTAAGACTCCTGCCCCCAATTTGGGGTTGTACAGATTGATTTTGGTAAGACTCCTGTCCCCAATTTGGGGTTGTACAGATTGATTCATGTTGGTTTCAATTGTTTGTAAAAATATTTATGTCTAGTTTTCTTCACAAACCTTGTTCCCATATTTTTGGTTGGTTAACAGAGATTACCACATGATAATAAGCCCACCAGGCTGTGCTGTATACAACGAAATTGTATTACAAAACATAATTGTTGACACCGATACGCTGTTGTGAACCATCAGTTTTTAACTAATATTCATATTTTATAATTACGTTTCTTATTTGGTCATACGAAAAATTATAATTATTTTGAAATAAAGCATAGTATAAATTAAAACATAAACTTCGTATAATTTATGGTATATACATTTAAAAATAATATTTATGGTGAAAATTAAAAAATTACATTATCGTAATATAAAAAATAAATTAACAAAATATACTTAATTGTAAAATTTTAGTTAAATTTGCTTTTCCATTAATTTAAATTGTACAGTACTTATATTTTTTTTCATCCCTTAATGTATTATTTTATGGTATTCGTGAAAATAATTTATATATATTTATAAGTATAAAAAATTCAAATGTTCTTTGTAATGTACTCGTATATATTAATGGCTGCATAATTTTGAAGTGTAAACTTGAAAAAAAAAAACAAAAAAGAAGAAAAAAAAAAAGAAAAACGTTTTAGAAGAATTCTTAATTTGAATTTGTATTCAAAAGATTCCGAGAAATTAAATTTCAAAAATATATGATTTTGAATTATATTCTATTACTAGAAAGTAGTAAATAAAGCACGTTCCAACTGTCATTCAATAAGACATATTAACAAATATTTTAAACTGTATCACATTCCAATAATAATACAAAGTTCGTTTTAATATCTTAAGTGGAGAGCCAAGGAAACCATTACTTACCAGAGAGTTCATTTTTAATGATTTGAGTAAAGCCTATTCGGTGAAGAAAACTGCTAATGATATCAAAACGCACACTTCGGGTATTTATACCAAATCAAATCCTTGTGTATCACACAGGTGTGTTTTACTGACCGCGTCCGAAATTCTCCTTGTTATTTTTAAAATAATTTCCTTGTTACTAGGCGTATGCGGAAGGTAATTTGACTATGGTTATAAAAGTTTTTTTTTATAGAATTTCGTTGACAATGGTGGGGTTATACGCATTATCCATAAGTTTGACGGAAGTACTTAACGTTATTTTATCTTTATTAGTAACGCAGATTAATTATGTATTTTGTAATACAACATATTTAACTATGTGTATGGTTCTCAATATGGCGATAATGAACACCTGGGTTTTCTTTAAATTAATATTTAATAAAAAGGTGTGTTTGTCGGGTCATTTAAAAGTTTTCCGGTTATTTTTTTAAATAATTGAATTTTTACTCGAGTTAATTTTGATTTTGGCATGCTCTTATATGGTCAACTATGGTGTATGAGAGTGAAATATCGACGTGGAAAAATATTGATAGGAATCGAAAAAATGCGTGCATTTAAAATAATACATGTATTTATTTAATTCATGACGTGACAGTGTGTCTTTAACAAACAAATGCACACATGACAAGTTAATCCAAATACTTTAAATTATTTACAAAAATACAAAATTTTTAATTAAACTAAAATGTAGATACAAAAAAATACTAGCAAAGTGATTTATAAAGTCATTGTTTAAAATCATTAAAAATTAAAATGTATTTTTTATTCAATGTATAATTGTATGATACATTATTTATGACATACAATGGGGTGCCGAATTCAATAAAGGCAAAATGAGGAAAATTATTTAGGCAGTCGATCGGAGCGTGGTTGTTATTGCGACATGAATTTGAATACTTTAGCTTGGGCTTGCAAGAGGAATGACTTGTAGCAAAGGTTTGTGTGAGCTCTTGAGTGTAGTATTTTTTATGATTATGTGCGGTATATTGTGGGATGAATGTTTTGGTCTGTCTGGAGTGATGAAGTGTGAGAGGTTTGATTCATGTGATGTATACATATGTAATTAAGTGTCACTGTTTGATGTATACATATGTAATTAAGTGTCACTGTAATTAAAAATCGGAAAGAGGACTTTGTTTATTTTTTTATGCTATATGTCTTCAGTGAGATACAGGCAAAAGCCTAATTTACTGGAGACACGACAAATGAAGGGCAACAAACCCAGATCAATTAAAATGGTGTATTCAAATTAAATTACCTGTTTTCTCAAATATCATTATGTATATTTCTTGTCATATGTAAAATAAATAAACATAAAAAAATATGTAACGGTAAATAAATAAATTTAAAAAAATGTAAACATGTATCACTTGTTTGTGCTCCATTGATGATGAGGGGAAAGCCTTGAAACCGGTAGGGTTATATCGTTACATAAAATGGAATAAACAGTGTTTGATAAAACAAATTACAATATACGAGTATTTAAACCTCCACAATATCAATGCCTTAACTATAAATAATATAGTGATAAATAACTTAAATTTGTTATTAGTGGAACAACGCTTACAAAGAACAAGAAAAATTAGATTTATAGAGAATTTTAATGTACATATCTTAAAAATTAACAAACACATGGGTAACATGAAAGGCAAGTTGCTTTGCATGATCGAAACGTTCCATATGTTGATCCAGGGTTACTTAACTCCAGTGTGTGGTGATAATGTATGACTATGGAATGACATGATTAGGGATGAATATGAACTTAAGGCTTATGTATTGAGTAGGATGAAGAAGAGCACGTTGAGATGGGTTAAGTAAGTAGAAAGAAAGAATGAATTAAAGACTAATAAAAAATATATAATATATTCCAAAACGTGAGCAAGGCGTGTGAGATGAAGACCAAGGCAATAATGATTGGGTCAAGTGAATTATATTTTGAAAGAATGAAACTTAGAAAGCCAGACAAATCGTAGAGATAGTTTGAGAAGGTATATGTATTTTATTTATTATTTATTTATTATTATTACACATGACAAGAAATATACACAATTTGCGAAAAAACAACAGGTAATTTGATTTGGACATACAATTTTAATGGATCTGGGTTTGTTGCCTTTCATTTGTCGTATCCCCAGTAAACTAGGTTTTTGCCTGTATCTCACTGAGGATATTTAGCATGAAAAAATAAATCGATACTTCTTTCCGATTTTTGATTACACAAAAACAAAACCCCGAATGTATGATACACGTATATTGAAGATACTTAGGATATGTGTCCAAATAACAGTCTGTATCGATATTGCTGACAGGTATATGTTCACATACGAGTATATTGAAGATACTTAGGATATGTGTCCAGATGACAAAGTCTGTATCGATATTGCTGACTGGTATATGTACACGTATATTGAAGATACTTAGGATATGTGTCCAGATAACAAAGTCTGTATCGATATTGCTGACTGGTATATGTACACATATATTGAAGATCTTAGGATATGTGTCCAGATAACAAAGTATGTATCGATATTGCTGACTGGTATATGTACACGTATATTGAAGATACTTAGGATATGTGTCCAGATAACAAAGTCTGTATCGATATTGCTGACTGGTATATGTACACGTATATTGAAGATACTTAGGATATGTGTCCAGATAACAAAGTCTGTATCGATATTGCTGACTGGTATATGTACACATATATTGAAGATACTTAGGATATGTGTCCAGATAACAAAGTATGTATCGATATTGCTGACTGGTATATGTACACGTATATTGAAGATACTTATGATATGTGTCCAGATAACAAAGTCTGTATCGATATTGCTGACTGGTATATGTACACGTATATTGAAGATACTTAGGATATGTGTCCAGATAACAAAGTCTGTATCGATATTGCTGACTGGTATATGTACACATATATTGAAGATACTTAGGATATGTGTCCAGATAACAAAGTATGTATCGATATTGCTGACTGGTATATGTACACGTATATTGAAGATACTTAGGATATGTGTCCAGATAACAAAGTCTGTATCGATATTGCTGACTGGTATATGTACACGTATATTGAAGATACTTAGGATATGTGTCCAGATAACAAAGTATGTATCGATATTGCTGACTGGTATATGTACACGTATATTGAAGATACTTAGGATATGTGTCCAGATAACAAAGTATGTATCGATATTGCTGACTGGTATATGTACACATATATTGAAGATACTTAGGATATGTTTCCAGATAACAAAGTATGTATCGATATTGCTGACTGGTATATGTACACGTATATTGAAGATACTTAGGATATGTGTCCAGATAACAAAGTCTGTATCGATATTGCTGACTGGTATATGTACACATATATTGAAGATACTTAGGATATGTGTCCAGATAACAAAGTATGTATCGATATTGCTGACTGGTATATGTACACGTATATTGAAGATACTTAGGATATGTGTCCAGATAACAAAGTCTGTATCGATATTGCTGACTGGTATATGTACACGTATATTGAAGATACTTAGGATATGTGTCCAGATAACAAAGTCTGTATCGATATTGCTGACTGGTATATGTACACATATATTGAAGATACTTAGGATATGTGTCCAGATAACAAAGTATGTATCGATATTGCTGACAGGTATATGTACACGTATATTGAAGATACTTAGGATATGTGTCCAGATAATAAAGTCTGTATCGATATTGCTGACTGGTATATGTACACATATATTGAAGATACTTAGGATATGTGTCCAGATAACAAAGTATGTATCGATATTGCTGACTGGTATATGTACACGTATATTGAAGATACTTAGGATATGTGTCCAGATAACAAAGTCTGTATTGATATTGCTGACTGGTATATGTACACGTATATTGAAGATACTTAGGATATGTGTCCAGATAACAAAGTCTGTATCGATATTGCTGACTGGTATATGTACACATATATTGAAGATACTTAGGATATGTGTCCAGATAACAAAGTATGTATCGATATTGCTGACTGGTATATGTACACGTATATTGAAGATACTTAGGATATGTGTCCAGATAACAAAGTATGTATCGATATTGCTGACTGGTATATGTACACGTATATTGAAGATACTTAGGATATGTGTCCAGATAACAAAGTATGTATCGATATTGCTGACTGGTATATGTACACATATATTGAAGATACTTAGGATATGTGTCCAGATAACAAAGTATGTATCGATATTGCTGACTGGTATATGTACACGTATATTGAAGATACTTAGGATATGTGTCCAGATAACAAAGTCTGTATCGATATTGCTGACTGGTATATGTACACATATATTGAAGATACTTAGGATATGTGTCCAGATAACAAAGTATGTATCGATATTGCTGACTGGTATATGTACACGTATATTGAAGATACTTAGGATATGTGTCCAGATAACAAAGTCTGTATCGATATTGCTGACTGGTATATGTACACGTATTTTGAAGATACTTAGGATATATGTCCAGATAACAAAGTCTGTATCGATATTGCTGACTGGTATATGTACACGTATATTGAAGATACTTAGGATATGTGTCCAGATAATAAAGTCTGTATCGATATTGCTGACTGGTATATGTACACATATATTGAAGATACTTAGGATATGTGTCCAGATAACAAAGTATGTATCGATATTGCTGACTGGTATATGTACACGTATATTGAAGATACTTAGGATATGTGTCCAGATAACAAAGTCTGTATCGATATTGCTGACTGGTATATGTACACATATATTGAAGATACTTAGGATATGTGTCCAGATAACAAAGTATGTATCGATATTGCTGACTGGTATATGTACACGTATATTGAAGATACTTAGGATATGTGTCCAGATAACAAAGTCTGTCAAAGTCGATATTGATGACTGGTATATGTAATGTACACATACGAGTATATTGAAGATACTTAGAATATGGGTCCAGATAAGAAAGTCTTTATCGATATTGTTGGCTGGTGACTATAAATGTACTTATACATCGACATTGAAATCTAGGAATAGTTTCATGAAGAGAATCGTTAGGACTGACGATTACTTCTGATAAAGATCATTCTATGAAGTGGAAAGAAGAACCACCTGTCGTTTGGATAAAGTTCATGAAAATCAGATAACCAGGAGACCAACTGCCTTGACCTACTTGGAAAGCTCTGAATATAAAAGGCTCCAAATAAGGGTGAATGGATGCAAGGTGAACATGAAGGGATGTGATTTCTTGAAAGAAAGAACTATTAAATATGATTGTTGGACTATACAGGACTCACATAACATGCTATCCTGTCTGAACATCAGAACTGCATGATCGGAGCTAGACCCGATTGATTATTATAATAGGGCCTATTGCCTCCTTCTAGGAACACGTGGCATGATTGACAATTAATGGTTGGGACACGACAATTAATAAATAACTTTAAGAAGCCTTGTAAATTAACTAATTTAACTGTGCTTTGTCAGTATTCAAGGCTCTTATAGGTATATACATATCGAACCTGCGTCTGAAAGACATTACTTCGATAAGGCGTGGCCTTCCGTGGCTTAGTTGGTAAAAGGCCTGATACTACTAATCCCGATTGGAACAAGTTCGAATCCCTTTAGAATCCGTATTTTTTAAAAAAGGGTTCGAGGTTTTCATTTAAGTTTTTTTAAATATTTCTACTTGCTTTCAAAAGATTGCTACATAGTGATAAATCAGTTAAATTGTGTTGAATATAGCAAAAATTTAAAATAACCTCATTGGACTTATTGGTTAGTTAACTTAGATACATACTTCTAAAGTGGGGATTGTGGGTTTGATTCCCGTTGACGCCAATATTTTTTAATGAAAAATATCAGTCTGGTTTTTACTTCAGGCCTCTTTAACATCTTTCTGATAATTTAAAAGAGATTGCCACATGACAATAAGCATGCCAGTTGTACAGCATATGACAAAAGTGTGTTACAGTAAAATATCATACTTTGAGATCACTCTTATCTCAATTAAATTGTTTAATTATCACCAATCAATCAAATATTTGGTGTTAACATAAGTTGTGTCCGTTTTTTTCCAATTTAAAAATGAGCATCAAAAGTAAAACAAAATGGTAAAGGTTATACGTCATTCAAAAGAAAATTTTCTGCTCTACAAGATATTGTGTTTGCTTTTACGTTACATGTATTATTTTATTTGATTACAAGCCTTCAAAATGTAATGTCAAGTAGACGAAAGTGAGCATTTTCGACACCTCCTTCTGTTCGCGTTCAATCGAGGGAATAAAGCTGCCAAACCTGCTTGCGAGATATTTGTGAAGTGTACGGTGAAGATGCTATGAATTAAAGGACAGCTCATCGATGGTTTTTTCGTTTCGAAGACGGTAATTCGACCTGAAATACATGGACGAGCGTTCCGGACGACCAGTGGACTTCGATGAGGATCGCTCAAACCATATTATTCATAAAGATCCCTTTTAAACCACCATCGAATTGGCTGAGCAGATGAATTGTAGTCACATGATTTGAAGGCTTTTTATAAAATAAAATAATATATGTAACGTAAAAGCAAAATTTTTTTCTTAAAATTTTCTTTCGAATGACGTATAACAATTGCCATTTTATTTTACTTTTGGTGATCATTTTTAAATTGGAAAAAAACGGACAAAACTTATGTTAACACATAATACATTGGGGTGTTATGCTAGGGCCTTAAATGTGGCTATTATTTTGACAAATACAGCCTTTCTCTAAGAATTAGGGGAATGGGGAGTATTAACAACCTCAGAAATCATTTGAAGAATTACTTTTTTCTGGAGACAAATCAAACAAAACCACAATGTAAAAAAACATTTATCCCATACGAACCTTATAAAGCAATTTAACGTTCTCCTAAATATCTCCAAACAATTGAAAAAAAAGGGTTTCCAGTATGCTTAATAAAAATATCTGTTAATAATACTCCCATTCGCTAGACGTGTCCAAGTGTTGTTGTCTTTTCACGTGCGGTAGTATTTTTAACACGCGCAATGACAAACTACGAGTTACTTGCCAACTCCAGTGGTTTTGAGTCCGAAGACTCGGTTACCGACACCGATGATAATACTTTATCCCAGTCACGCTTTTAAATTTGTCTGAACCACTAATTTAAAAGGGAACTATAAGAAAAAAAATATTCATTTTAATGATCAACAATAATTTTATCTTCAAACTTTGAAGGCTTTTGATTTTTGATCAAACAAAGAAAAGTATTATAGATATTGGATTAAGATAGCCTTTTTTTTGCTTCAAGTTCACTGGAAAAAAAAACGATTACAAATATGTAAAAAAAATAAAAAATCAATCAGTAAAGCATGTGCCGAAATGTAAATTAGCTCATTTATTATCCAAAACAGGTTAATAGAGTTAAAATTTTATTGCTCGATTATTTTCAATCGCCTTTTTGTTCATTATTTGTTTCACAAATATATATTTTCTATTATCACGCAATCTTAAAATGATAAATTGTTTCGCAAAACAAATTTGATTTTTTTAATGACCATGCCAAAAATAATAATTCTCGTTTAAAACTATTAATCTAGTCATTGGTTTTTAGTGTGTGAAAGTAGATTAGATTGAGTTATTTTGTAAAAATAAATATTCACTTAAAATATCATTGATTTTTTTTTCTAACAACCTGTGGGGTGTTTTAATTGTTTTAAAATAAAACTGTGACTCGCTCATAACTATTTCTGGCATTATAAGCTTGATGAAGAACTCCTCTCCAGAAACTTCTTTCTAAGTGCAAAACAATATTTGGCCTTTACTTACTTATTCTTAGTGCTGTCCGTTTTTGGGTTCCTTGATTGTAAGATATTGTGTATAATTCAAAACGTCTAGGGAGCGATGGGTATATGAGTAAGAATAGAGGAATAGTTAAAACTGTAAAGCTTCACAAGTTGAAGTATCTTGATCACATAATAGGAGGCACAAGATATATTATAGTATAATTCAACTAATCCCTCAGAAAAAAATAAATAGGAAACCAGATAGAGGACAATGCCACATCTTTTGACTTAAGAAATTTGCTGAAATTATTTGGTATTTGTTGGAGATAAAATAAAATAAAAATTGCCTTAGTGGTAACCACCAACAGGCGTCACATCGAGAAGCTGTTGATGTTTGCTGAAGATTAAGGCAATTTAAGGGATGTGATAAGTGAGTTATATGAGTGATATCGTATGAGATATCTAGCAAAAGGTTTGAAAATGAATGTACCGGAATCAACGGTTATGGTTATAGATAAAAAGTGTGTGTGATGTATGGGTGAAATCAGAAAAATAGGAACAGGTTCATGAGTTATGTTATTTGGGTAGTATGTTAATGTGGGATAGAAGAGTTGAAAGGGATATTGAATGAAGGGTAACAACAGGCAACACGGGCTGTCCCATTTGAATACAGCCTCGGATATTGACATCTTATGCCTTTCCGAAACTTTTTTTTATGCAGTATTTTCACAGATGATGGAAAAGGGATATCGAACGGCACATAGCAAAGGGAAATAGATTCAATGGAGCACTAAAACATATATGTCTATACTTGAACCGGAAGGTATCAAAATCTGCTTAGATGCTAGTCCACAATAGTATTTTGGGGCTAACTTCGATGTATGTGAGGGAAACGTGGAGATGGAAAAGACTGAGAGGAGCCGAATAAATACTGTAGAAATGTGTACATTGAGAAGAATGGAGTGACAATGTATGACAGAATGCGGAATAGAGGGATTAGGGATGAATGTGAACATAAGGCTGTGTTAAGTAAGATAAAGAAAAGTACGTTAAGATGATTTAGGCATGTAGAACGAATGAATAAAGAAAGAATAACAAAACAAATATACAGTGCAGGTGTGAGTGGAAGGCGTGTGAGAGTAATACCAAGTAAAGTATGGTTGGATCAAGTGAATGAGATTCTTAAAGAAAGAATCGTAGAAAGTCGGAGGAATCGTAGAAGTTATATTTTTACATTTTTCATTTATTTATTAGTACATGAAAAATAAATTTTATAAATTAAAAAGTTATTAGGAAGCAACAGGTAATTTTATGTGAAAATAAAATTTCTATGGATCTGTGTTTGTTGCCTTTCTTTTATTGTGTTCCCAGTAAACAAAGCGTTTGCATTTATCTTACTGAGGTATAAGTATAGAAGAAGCAAGGGATTCGTGTTGAGATAAGAAAGTATGTTGCTCTGTCCTCTCTGCCTATCCAGACAGATAAATGGCATGATGGTTGTATTGTATGTATTATAAAGGCATTCAATGAGATTTTTGAGAGAATTTTTTTTTATAAGATCAAGATAATTGTTATCCATTTACCTAAGGGGGTAGTCTACTCTCGAGACGTGAATTTCGGGCGTTTTTTTTCAGACTTAATAAAAAAAAAACGTTTTACAATTTTTTTTATAGTTTATTTATTAATAATTTGAGAATGTATGAAAAAATTTTTGAGAATTTTTTTTTTAAATTCAATATGTTATCAGCTGTTATATCTATCTTGTCGTAAAAAAAGAGGGCGAGCTAATCGACATGATTGGAACACTTTTGTAAATTTGAAACAAAAATCATACACAGTTTCTTGATTAAAAATAATGTCGTTATAGTAGGTACCAAAGAAAAAAATATCGTAAAATAGCGGCTGTCTGAAAAAAAATTAAAATTTTTACCCGTTTTCAAATTTTTTTCATTTGTAAAAAATAGTTTTGAATTTTCCAAAGTAGGAACGATATAAAAACATTTATCAAAGTTTCATACCAAATTTGAAGGCAATCGGTTTGATGAAACTTGAGAATTTGGGTCGACCAGGTCGAAAAAAGTAGTTTCGAGAAAAACGCGTTTAAAGTTTTGAGATTATTGTCTGAGTCATACCGGTGCGGCGTAATTGCTGCCTCATTTATAGCTATAACTTCGTAAATATTGAGAATTTTTAAATTTTCTTTTGAGAGCATATTTTTAAAGGTCTAAACTTTAAGAATATGCAAAAACAAAAAAAAAATATTTTTCAAATTTCTCTAGTATCATAGAAGGCCCCCTTAATAAGTTTGGAAGTTTATTTTTTATTCACAAAGTGTAAAATACTCGTATAATAAACATTTAAGATTGAGGAAGGAAATATTGAGCACATGTGAAAAACATATCAAATAGCAAACCAGGTATGTCACTTATTTCTAATTGATTGCTTAGGATTTTATCACATTTTGGTGAAAAGAATTAATAAGACAGTCATTTTCCTTAAGGCCATGAAGTATTTACTTGAGATTGAACACGGCTAACCAATTAAAATATTTCGTTCAGATTGTAAATCAGGTGACACTAAAATTTATGATTGTTTTAACGATTAAATGGACAAGAACGCCTTTGATTTATTTGTCTGCTTAAATTTTAATTAATTCCTAGACGTGACCTGCAAACTGAAGTAGTTATTTGGGTGTGCAATAGAATAACTGATCCGCACCCAATTAATTGGTCATTACTTACTTATTCTTATCGCTACCCTTTTTTTGGTCTCATTTATTGCTTGGCATATTATGGCAAGATACTGCATATAGTTCAAATGGCAAGATAACGATAAAAATAATTAAAGTTCGTCATAATGAGGCTTGAAAATAAGATGATCTGAAATCATGTATTCCTGAAACTATTGACGTATTAAATAACAACCCCCTGATATTTGAGACGATGTCAAGATGATTCTTCTTCTTCCTGGCACTGTCCCAACTGATTGCCTAGGTAGGCTATTGGGGTCGGCTCTTCTCGTTTTCAGGCTGTATATTCTTCGGTTCTGGGTGTCGCTTTCATCTAGGCCGTTTCTCTGCAGGATTTTGGAGCACTGAGTTATCCAGGAGTTCTTTGGTCTTCCTCTGAATGGCTGTTCAGGAAGATCCACAGACATTGCCTGATTTACCGTATGGTCTGGTGGTCTCCGACTTATGTGCCCGTCTCAGCTGTCGCTCTTTCCGCTTACTATTTATGTCAGTGACTCCCAGGCTACCTCGAATGCGTGAGCTCTTAATTCTATATTATAGTGATACTCCTGCCGACCACCTGAGCATTCGCATTTCTGCTATTTCAAGTTGCCTAGAGTAGGAGCTGTATGTTACATAGTCCAGCATTCTGCGCCATACATAATCGGGGGTCTATTGATAGTCTGGTATACATGTCCTTTTAGTTTTATAGGCATTTTTGGGTTACAAAAGACGATATCAAGATTATTACAACCAAAACTTTATCTTTGGACAGTGAGCCCAATGTGTTTGGTTAAGGTAATTTCGATAATAATTATTATAACAAAAGCACAATTCATATGGCGCCATTTAGAAAGCAGACTCTCATCAAAGGTGCTCTTATTCAGGAATCGACTCCAGGATTATGCCACGTTTCAATAAGCTTAGTACTTGTCATTAGTACTAATCGTTTGTACTAAGCTGCTTAGTGACAACAAGCATATGGTATTAGTACTAAGATTATTAATGCTTAGTACTAATATGCTTGTTTACACGTGGATACAAGTGCGAGTGAGAAGTACTTATGACAAATACTAAGCTCGTGTAAACATGGTATTATTGACAGATTTAAAAAATACTAAAAATATAATAGTTGAGTCAAAATAAGGATAGGAAGGTAGTGGCTGCGACCATAAGATAAAAAAAAACTTTCTCGCATCTGCTTATGTGTAAAAAACATATCTGGTAGGAAAACCACAAAAAAGGAAATCTCTGAAGATCTTTCGATATGTGATAGTACAACAAATGTGGTGTGTGTGTGTGTAGTATTCATATATTGTTATGAATTTTTGTTAGACTTAAAAAGGGTTGTTTTCAAGTATTGCACATGCCACCCACATATTTACTAAAAAAATTTTATATGAAAATCAGACTGGAATCCTCCCCATTTCATGAAATTGGATACCTCCAAGCCGGATGACATACTCACCGAATATACTTCAAAGGTTGTTATATGTTAAAGGTTGTTATATATTGTTGTTATATGTTGTAAAGGATCGATCTAAGTAAAATATCGCTCAAGAAATTTAATTCGTTGCAGCCATGTTGACTAGAATTAATTTAAATAGATGGAGATTATTTATTTAACACGTTTGTTATTATTACATCTGGTGGATTTATTGCTTTAAAGTAATTTCTTCTAATAAAGCGTCTTTTGTTTAATAATTATCATTGATATATATATCTATGCACGTGTATTTAAAGAAGTGCACGAAAATAATACTCGTACTATATATGAGAAAAACTAGTAATAATTAAGATAAATTTCAAGGAAATTAGGAATCAATATGGTAATTGTATGGATTTTTTAGAAAAAAAATTGTTTATTCTTAAAAATCAATAAGGATGAAGCATGTTTGAAATTGTTTTTAGGGATGGAGTTTATACCAAAAATGCACTCCCACTACACCAAAAGCCGAATGTTAATATCACATAACGTAAGATATATTATACAAATGTTTCTTTATAGTTCCTCGTCCCGTAGTAAGTTTTCTGCGGCTTTCTTACCAAGTTTGTTTTTGTAAACGTATGCTAATCCGAGAAGTACCCAATTTAACGAGTGCAGCAATTACCTCCCTATTCCTACACTCAACTTGATTTAATTTACTTGTAATACTTTTGGTCTGTCAATAATATAATGTGATCGAATTCTGATTAAAGCGCCCTTGAGGAGACTGCCTTTAAACGTTGCTTTACAAATTATCCATTTATTACGATTATTTTTATTGTAAGGAATTTTTCTCGCACCTTGCGCGATAGTAAAGAATGCAGAACTTGACGGATGTGGTCATTTTCAGTTGCTCCAGGGGTAAGCTGATATTAACAGTTGCCACCCTGTGATGGATAGCGAATGACCAGAACTTATATTTTATTTAATTATTTGAAGTTTTAATACATAATAAAATTATTTTTATAGCTAATTACAAAAAATAACCTAGCAGATTTTGCAAAATTTTTATTTAAAACATACATTTTTCACTGGAAGCTTAGCGTCCAGCATCGTGGCTGGCTGAATTATTTAGCACAGTAAGGCAAGTGTTAAAGATATTTTAGATAATTCGATACAGATTTATGTATTAATGTTAATTTACCGTCATGATTTTAAAGGAGTTTATAGAAAAAAATTATTTTCATTTTTTGTGCCATATATGTTTTCCTGTTTTATTCATAAATTTTTCTTCGTTATGATTGTGTTCAAGGTTTGATGTGTTTAAATTTTTTACATTTTCATTTTTGTAATAAAATATGTTTTAACCCTTATCATAGCATTGTAACACAGGTGTTAGCCTAATTTAAGATTTTATTTTTTTTAAATCCAGAAACTCGAACGTAATTTCAAATATGGCAACACATTCAAATACTATACATGCACTATTGTGTGCAGTGTTATCGTCTGGTGATAAATATTAAAAACGCTACAAACTTTCAAACGACATCGGGTCAACATATCTGGACAACGTGGGTGCGTTTTGAAAATTGGGGTAAATAATCTTTAAATATCTTATTAATCACAACATATAGAGAAAAATTATTCAAACCATTTTAGTTGTTGATAATTCAGCTATGTAAATATTGTTTTTGTTTTAGATTATATAATCATTTTAAACGCGCTTTTTGTGTTTTATAAAAATTGATATTTTGGCAATGTAACGTGGGTGTTACATATAAAAAACCTATAAGGAAAAGTTGTGATTTTTATTTCTTCAATTTTCCTTCATAACTTACCATATAACAAGGAATCACCAAAGAAAAACGTTAATATTTGGATAAATTGAACTGTGCCAAAATAAGGGTTAAAGTATAATATATTTGATTGAGATTTTGAATTGATTTTTGATATTTTTTTTGGGTAATTTGTATTCAATTTTGAGTTTTCGTAAAGGCTGTGACAATTTTCTTAATATCAAAGAGAGAAAATTTTTCGCTAAGTATTATACTATACATAATGTACAAATTAAACGATGTCATTAAAACAAAACTCTGAGGAGAATTGTCGATGCGTGAGATTTTTGCACATCAGTGCATACTTATATTGCTGCAAAGACATTCACAACGTGGTTTCCAAGAATAAACTACTCACCCTACAGTGTCGACTTAGCCCCTCTTGATTTATTTTTCTTTTCTAAACTAAAATCCCAATTGTGAAGATTTTTTTACGAAGGGACGAAGAAGTGATATCCTCAGTGTTGCACTATTTAGAAAACATAAATTCAGAATGTTTTTCAAGTGGTATTGAAAAAAATGTTCATCATTCTAAAAAATGTATTAAATTACAGGGTTGTTGAAGGATTGAAAATTAAACAAGCAGGAGCTTGTGGTTTGTCATAAGAATTGTAAGCAATAATACCTCAACAACAAAACTCGGACATATACTCGAATGTACGAGTATTTTAACCAAACGAACTCTTTCAACGGACAAGGGATATATATATTTTTTTGGGATCATGAGAATTAATTCTGAACCCCCAGGGCGGAAGTAAAGGGTCTTACCAACGAGGGCACGGAGTTCGTTAAATAGAAATGAGTTCAAAAGGATGTTGTTAAAAAAAAATATGAGATTTTTATTTGATTATCTTGAATTTCTCTATCATCACATTTTTTTTTAACCTGGCGAGTTTATTGCCATGTAGCAATCTCTTCCAACCAACCGGAAAGATTTTTTTTTAACTTTTCCGTCATTTGAGAATATATAATACTAGCTATCCAAGATACCAAACCATGTTGCAACAATACTTTTATCTTTCGATCTCTCTCTCTCTCAATACATTTCCGTCATCTAAGAATATGATATACTTGCAATCCAAGATACCAAATCATGTTGCAACAATACTTTTATCTTTCGATCTCTTTCTCTCTCACCACTTTTCCGTCATCTGAGAATATGATATACTTGCAATCCAATATACCGAATCATGTTGCAACAATATTTTTATCTTTCGCTCTATCTCTCATCACTTTTCCGTCATCAGAGTATATGATATACTTGCTATCCAAGATACCGAACCATGTTGCAACAATACTTTTATCTTTCGATCTCTCTCTCTCATCACATTTCCGTCATCTGAAAATATGATATACTTGCTATCCAAGATACCGAACCATGTTGCAACAATACTTTTATTTTCCGATCTCTCTCTCTCTCATCACATTTCCGTCATCTGAAAATATGATATACTTGCTATCCAAGATACCGAACCATGTTGCAACAATACTTTTATCTTTCGATCTCTCTCTCTCTCATCACATTTCCGTCATCTGAAAATATAATATACTTGCTATCTAAGATACCGAACCATGTTGCAACAATACTTTTAACTTTCGCTCTCACCCTCTGTTATCACATTTCAGTCTTCTGAAAATATGATATACGAGTGTTTGCTATCCAATATACTGAGCCATGTTACATTAATACTTTTATCTCTCCCTCATCACTTTTCCGTCATCTGAAAATATGACATACTTGCTATCAAAGATACCGAACCATGTTGCAACAATACTTTTATCTTTCGCTCTCTCTCTCGCTCAGAATGTTAAGATAAAGTCGTGACATTATTGTAATACGCAATGATAATGCATTTCGCAGTAATTTATCCTCAATCCTGCTGTCGGCTGCTGGTGCCGGCTGCCCACCGGCGAACTGACACTGTGTGAATTGGTTGCCGGTAAATAATTGCTAACATAAAAAATATTATGACAGTAAATATAACGTATTATGAAGTCATTAATACCGTTTAATGAAATGAAGTTTGTTCTGAACGTAAAAAATATCATTAATTTTTAAGGTGACCATAAAATGCCTTATTTTTTTAAATCTGTACAATGTGCTATTTTTCTATATCAGAGAGGTGGCATACTCGTACGATCGATCGAAATCGACTAGTCGATCGCGAAAATTCGGGTGATCGATCGCGTAACAATGTGAAATTCTAGATACCAAAATTAACGAGGAAATAAAATAAATACTGCTTTCTTTGGCTCCACAAATCTCTTTAAGCCTTCCTTCCCTGTGATGTGCAACTAGTACACATTGCTTCTAAAAACTTTAATATCTCTATAAATATTATAAATACTGGCTTCAGATTTTAGGTATTCCTCCGTAATACATTTACGCATTGAATGAAAAAAAATATATTAATAATAATTAGCATTTATTGGCCACATCAGAGATATTTTGTGAAAATCGGAAATAAATTCACCAATACAATCAAACGTGTGCCAGTGTGTGACGTAGGTATATTCATTCTAAAAAAACCGCTATGGGTGAGGAAGCGACGCTATTCACGTCTCACTCTCACTCTACTTCGATATATGGGAACTCAAGAAATAAAATCTGTTTCTCTCGCTTAGTAGCCAGCGGCCTTTCGTTCGAGGTGGTCGCTTTGCCCGTTTTGTGAACGTCGTCCGGTATTTTTTTTCTTCATGTTTTTAGCAATTAAATTTGAATTATTATCACTTTTGACTTCAAATTTAATTAATTTAAGCGATTGGTTATGAATATTCTTATTTTCCGATTTCAAATCGCTCATTTTTACATGTGTATTGATATGTATTGAATACACATCACCGAAACGGGCGGATTTTTTTAGTATAGGAAGGAAAAGGTTACAATAGCATTTTCGAAATTTAGGAGTTGCATTTACTAATGGATGTTCAATTATTTTTTAACCTTTCATGATGTGAATTTTCAGCGTCTTTCCTATCATGGAGTAGCGCTATGTTCAAACAGAGAATATTTATTGGTCTTCCCAGTTCACCGCTCTTCTTTTTTTACGTCGTCCTTTACTGTCCATATAGTGAGACTCTGAAACCAGTTACAAACCGATGCTAGACTCACCCCGTCCTTGGCATGCTTTAAAAATCAACTGAAAAATCTCATAATTTCTATTAAGTAATATAACTTGTTTCATTCCTGATTTTCCTTTTCTCTCCAAAATCCCTTCATTTTCCTTTGATTGATGATAATTCACTTTTATTTTTATGTGTTTATAAATTTCATGACTAATCATTTGAATATTTTTTGTGAAATGTAATTTGTTTTTTTACTTTTGTCTGGTTTGCTGCAAGAGTTTTTCTTACAATGAAGTGTTAATAAATAAATGTCATTTGTAAAAAATATAGAAAGCGTCAAGTATTTTTTAATATGAATATTTTTTTTATTCCAGACACAGCAGTCAAACATGTGCTAAATTTGATTGTAATTTGTCGTTTTACGTAAGTTGTATAATACAAAAAAGGTTATAAAGAAAAATGTTATTTTATCAATAAAAATCTCTTCTGGCCGATTATTTTTCTTCCTAGTGTCATATCAGGTCCCCCCAACGTTGACCAACACCTAAGAGTTCTTTGAGATCTTTGTTCCCGGCAGCCCGAAAAAGATATCCAACGCTCGTTGTATTAATCCAATCACGTTTATTGTGGAGTCAGGAGATTTGCTTACTACCAACACCTCTTCGACCCTCCATTTTGCCTTGGATGATCAGGTGCTGTAATTTTTACTTTGCTCCTCTAAGTATATGACCCAAGTAGGACACCTTTCGGATTGTAATATTAGTCAGCAACTCTCTATCAACTTTGGCTCTTTGAAGAACCCTTGTGTTGCTGACCATATCCATCCAGGGTATCCGTAACATTCTCCGGTGCATCCACATTTCGAATGCTTCCAGTCGGTTTATACTACCAACTTTGAGGGTCCATGATTCCACTCCATATAATAACACTGACCAAAAGTAGCATTTGACTAACCGTTGTCGAAGTTTCAAGTTAAGATTATCATCGCAGAATACGCTTCTCTGGCCGATAATGTATTATATTTCAGACCACTATAAGGGAGAGATGAGGTAAAGAAGGGAAAAGTAGTCTCGCTACTCCTAAGTTTGCCCACCTCTATTCTACGGGTATGCTATAATTATCCCCCTATACTAGCGTTTCCCAATCAAATTTAGTAACGCAACTCTTATACGAGTATATTTTGTACAACATAACAAAACCCTTTAAGTATTTAAACGTAACTCATAAAATTAAATAAAAACTAAATGTGGCTTTAAATCATATCAATATCAAATATATTTAAATTAAAAGTTACGTATTTTCAGAGTGAAGAAATGACATGTTTTGTCCTTTTTCGAATCCCGTAAATAAATGCAGCCACCCTGTATTTATATTTTTAATAAAATTTTATTTTAACAGTTAAATGATCTTTTTGATATTAAGATCGAAAAACAACAATATATGTAATTAAATATAAATATGTAAGCAGTGTTCTACAATAAGGGAAAAAACAGTACAAGTCGAACAATACAACAAAGCAAATCTATACATACAATTCAATATTTTTTTCTGGCATGAAAAAAATTTTCACTTTACTCCTGTAAGTAGGTAATGTCATTTGAAAATCCATACAATGTCCATATTGATTGCCCAATCTGTGCATTCTTGTTATAAAAGGGTTGTACAAAAAGTTAGTTGCAATCACTTCACTATGGAACAAAAAAAATGCCGAGTGGGCCTACACGGAACGTGTAACGCTGAGTTAGTTCCGGACTATTGAAATACGAGTTGACTATCTTAAACAATGTGGTGAGGTAAAACATCCTTCTTTATCTGACAAGGTTGCATGTCTTATCACTTTCAACAACACATCACAGTATATGGTACGTGTCTTTCAGTAAAACAACATAATGGTTTATTAGAAATTAAACGATAATAATGGTGAAAGGGGTTTCTTACCATGAGAAATAAGGAATCAAACACGGAACGTAACCAATTACAGTCGTTTGCACGTTGTTTCCTAACATTTAGATAAGTAGACGAGGTAGTATACAGTCGATGTAATGTCCAGGTAATGGATTGCAATCACAAATGCAGTTTAGTACACAAACTGTGTAGTAAAAGCAACCTGACCCGAATATTGTGTAGTCTGCCAGTTACATATATCTGGCAAATGGTAAAAAATAAAGTTAAATATACAAATAAATATAACCTTGAAAAAAATCATTTATACACTCCAAAAGAATTAAGAAACATAGTCACCCTTCATTTTTAGATTAATTTAAAATTCAAAGAATTAAAAGCATTTAATCCACTTACTAGGAAGGTCGAACAAGTAGAAAGGTATGGCAAGAAGTTCAATGGCAGCTATGGGCTACACGACATACGGAGTCCATTCTTCGACACATGTTGATTGCTGATATGTCTGGGCGGAACCGGCCCCAGGGGGCTGTGGCAAAGCCAACATGTCTTCTACAGCACTCAACAGCAACACTTGTAGACTTATCGATACCAAATTGGGACACCTGAGGCTGGAGTTATTTAAATGCGAAAATAATTTGGCGATTTTGGTTTGAATTATATTGGAGTTAAACATACACTTGTTAAAGGTGTCTTTACTGATTGCCTTTAAAATTGCTGACATTGACTTGAAAACCAAAGAATATACATAAATCCAAGTCATTACGCCGTATTCCTTGCGGGATAGACAGAAGAGACCAAATCTCAAAAAATTTATATCCAAGCTCTCAATTTTCTACATTAATACATTTCGTCATGCATACTCTTCTATTATTCACTTTTCAATCTTTCGAAATCTGTTCCACTTGATCAAGATACGCTTTCTGCGATCTACTTATTCCAAGTATACCTTACACTTTTGACTGGTGCCCTTGCTTAGTTATTATTTCGTCGTTCATTCTTTCCACATGTCTAAACTACCCTAAAGCTATCTACATCTTGATAAAATAAATTATTTTATCTCTGCGTTCATTTCTGTCTTCTTTTAAACATTTATGTATTTTTTTAAGTGCATGGATCTCCACATCATTGATCTTACATACGATGAGTGAGTGAAATAAAGGTCACCCATATTCATAAAACTCGCCATGTACAATCTTCTATTATTCATAGTTCTTACTTTTTTAAAACTTGCTTTTCAGACACAAATTTATTTGATGAAGACTATCTTCTCCTCTTCAAAAAAACACTTTTCAGACACAAATTTATTTGATGAAGACCATCTATTCCTCTTCAAAAGAACACTTTTCAGACATAAATTTATTTGATGAAGACCATCCATTCCTCTTCAAAAGAACACCTTTCAGACACAAATTCAAAATATGCAATGAAGACATCACATTAAGGGATTGGAATTCGCTACATTTGAACCACCATCATCTTAAGTTTAAAAAAATATTATCTGTCTCGACATACCACACGATTTTTTTCCTATGAACTCTTATTTAATCCTCCTCCCTACCTCATAAACTCTCTGAAAGGATTATATATGACTTGATATAACTTTATATAGCTATTCATTATTTCTTTGATGTCCCCGATATATTGGCTAAAATCGATTCCCATACTCTCGCAAAGGTGCCAATAGCAATTTGTTAACGACGTTGCAATTCATCAATCGCGAAATAGCGAATATTGGGTAACTGCATGTCTGGTTTAGTGGAGATTTTTATTGTATTGCAGATTTTGTCGAGTTCAGGAGGGTCTTATCCAGCATTCCCTTAATCTTGGGTCTTGACTGGGAAACTATTTATTAAATTTACATTTTTTCTATTTTTTTTAATTAATTTAGTATTTTTATTGCCTATGATAGATATTTTTTGATATTTGTATTTTGAAATTCAGGTCAGTCAATCATTTAATATCATCGGTGTTGCTCGAAGAAAGGATAGACAATATGTTATTTAGTATTTGGAAAGTGAAATTAACACTTAAATTATTCTCTTAATCTTCACATATATATTATGTATGCCCATACCCCATATTCGTATATAGTTTTAGTCTAAACAAATCATGGCCAAACTTTTACCTAGATGAGTCACATTTTATCAGAGATAAAAAGTTACGGGCTAGAGGAACAAAATAATGAAAAATACTACATTTAAATGTAAAGATTGATATGCTGGTACTTATTCTAAATCAACAATGACACTTCCAATTATAATTATATGCATTAATTGCAATTACTTTAAATATCGTCATCGTTGCCGGGCCTCGTAGTCGAGGATTATGTGATATTCTGTGAGAAAACAGCCCGATCCTAGAAGCGCACTCCCTCCCGCAAATGTCACAGACATGTGGACCCTGCTGAATCACTTGGCCATGTTGACGCATGTTCGCAGCGCGCTGTCTTCCGTCTAGCCGCTGAGACGCCATCAGCCCGAGAACATACGAGTATGTTATATGTCTCTCTACCCCTCACGGTCCCGAGCCACCCACTCTCGGGCGCCCCGCACAAAGTGAGCGACTCTCGCAGACTGTCCTTATAGCGCTTCCTTTGCCCACCAACTCTTCGCTTGTACACCACTTCCCCGTACAAGACGCGTTTTGGAAGTCTATGATCACCCATGCGTATCATATGCCCGGTCCACCGTGATTTCGCCTTTACAGCCATATCTTCTATAGGTTTACAGTTGGAGCGTTGCAGGACCGAAAACAAGAAAAATTACCTGTTTTGAATAATCTTTTTTTTTTACATCAGGCTACATGCTGGTTGTTGCCATGCCTAATATCTTAATATTGTTGGGTTTTTATGGATATTCATTATTGAATAATTTTGTTCGCATATACAAGTTGAACCAAATATCACAAGCACTTTGTTGTTAAATCTTTCAAATGAATATATTTATCTGCACTTAGTTTTTTTTTCAGCAAGATATTTTTTCTATATTATATAATTCACTTTAAACTTCGTCGCAATACAAATCAGTCATTCTTATTGACTGTCAACTGGAGCAAAATCAACATCAAGAAAACAGGTTGCGAAAAATTGATAAAAGCTTTCAATGCCTCGAAAATATTCAAAACTCCCTCACAAAGAAATGGATCACGCGAGCTGGATTTAGGCCACGGGCCGTAGTTTGGGAACACCTGGTTTAAACTATAAATTTCTGGACATAAACTTTTTTGAGCAATTTTTTTAATTGTAATTCGTTTCATCAAACACTATTTATTCCACTTTTTGTAACGGTATAACCCTATCGGTTTCAAGGCGTTCACCTCATCATCAAAGGAGCACAAACAATACAGAACTATGTTCAAACTGGTACCGAGATACACGCTCCTAACGGTAAACATCCGGGTTGAGGACTGAGGGTGAAGGAAGACATGAGACAATCTCGGCCAGCAGTGGAGAGATTCTTGGGATATATGTGTTTGCCAGATGTCCACATCGATGCACTGACTTAGAAATTTCTAGGGTCTCTTATCTGTCCAATTTATTTCCGTTACTACTGATATATGAGAATTTGGCATCATCGATAGAAAATGTATGGTTTTCACGGTGACAATGATTAGCCATTTCAGAATGAATCAGAGAATGAAATGGCTAATCATTGTAACCGTGAAAACCATACATTTTCTATCGATGATGCCAAATTTTTACATATCAGTAGTAACGGAAATAAATTAGATAAATAAAAGGCCCTAGAAATTTCTAAGTCAGTGCATCGAGGTAAACATCTGGCAAACACATATATCCCAAGAATCTCTCTGCTGCTGGCCGAGATTGCCTCATGTCTCCCTTCACCTTCAGTCCTCAACCCTAATGTTTACCCTCAGTTTGAAGATAATTCACTCATGTTTGTGCTTCTCTGATGATGAGGTGAACGCATTGAAACCGGTAGGGTTATACCGTTACAAAAAGTGGAATAAACAGTGTTTGATAAAACAAATTACAATATCTTTAAACCTCCACAATGTTAATTATTTTAATTATAAATAAAATTTCTTAATATTTCAGATGCATCAGTTTCTCAGCTCTGAGAAACAAGTCAGTTTGATTGGTCTTAAAGTATTTTCTTCGATTTTTCACTATATCATATAAAACAGTGTTGATAAAATGACACAAAACTGTAACACCTGTAAATTAATAAAATGTTCTTATATTATATAGTGAGATGCATGGTCGCGTGGTAAAACACTAGACTTTCGTGCGGAAGGTTACCGGTTCAAACCCCGTGCTATGCTACCCCACTCAAATGGAAATAGCATTTTTCTCCATATAGTATTCGAGAATATAAGGATACCTATGATTTTCGTAATATCTATTTTTTTCAAAAAAGGGAAAAAAAAAACATGCCGATGTCTTTCGATTGTCTCACTTCGGTGTGCTATCGGACCCAGTACAGCGGAGTGTCGGTGAGTTTGCTGGTTGGTAACGGCTCACTCAATTAAATAAAAAAAAATACTCCACGGTATAGATTCGCTTAACAACTTAATTGACGTCGGAAAAGCGAGGGGGGGTCCTTGACAACGAAGCCCAGCATTTATTTTATAAAATATATAATACAACCAATATAAAGTAATATATTGATTTAATTCAAAGAAAAAATAATAGTAAAAAATCAAAAAGACTAACGAAAAGAAAACTTCATATATATTTTTTTATATTTTCAAGAGAATTTCGCTTTGATTGTTTAAAACTCTCCCTATAACATTAATAATTATTAATACATTATTGTTGAACAGTGTACAAATGCATTTTACAAGATGTAATTAATGGAAGCATGTACACAGATTGAGAATTATAAAACCTTTTTTAGGTTACGTATGATGTGAAATGAAAACGGTTGACGTCCTCTGTCAGTTGCTAGTGACGCATTTGCAAGTATTCAATGTATGGTTAGGAGTAGGGCTCTGAATGTACAAAGGGCCTTTCAAATTCCGTGATAAAAGGACAAATAAGTCTCAACAAAATTGCCGGCTGATAATTATAAAACTGTATAAACTCGCTCGAGTGTTTCATTTGTAAGGGTCAAAATATATATATGTATATATATACACACATACTATCATGCCGTTTCCGTGTCAGGACAGGCAAAGAGGATAAAGCGCCAGACTTTCCAGTCACGCCTCTTCTACATCTATACACCTTTTAATACAACTCCTACGATTTCTCAGATGTTTGTCTGCCACACATTCCATTTACTTTTGCATTGTATTTTTGTTTTGTTAGGCATTGTTCTTTAATTCATTTTATATGTCCAAATCATCTCTGAGTGCTCTTACTCAACATATAAACCTCAAGTTCACATTCATTCTTAATCACTTCATTCCGTATTCGGTCAGACATTGTCCCTCCATGTACTATTCTCAGTGCACGTATTTGTACAGCACTAATTCACCTTCGCTGATTTTGATAACGTTCGGTTCGTTCGTCGAGTTTACATGTGTTTTAGTGCCCCATTGACTTCATTTCCTATCGCTGCAGGTCGTTCTACATTTCTCGTAATACTTGTATTACACTTGCGTTGTGCACAGTACAACTTTGCTGGCTAATTTACATCACGGATATCTTTCAACCAACCAGATGTATATGAAAGTGGCCTTAAGTCGAAACCAAACAGCAATCGTTTTAAAAAAAATCTGGGTTCCATTGATATTTGAACCCGTAACCCTCCGAGCTGGACAAATCATTTGAGAAAATACTATCCAAAGTAGAATTTTTAAACTCTTTCTTATTTTTCAATGCTCACCCATATATTGTATTTACTTTTTCTTCCATCACATCTTTGGATTTCAAACCATTCATTCTCAAAGTGTGTGCTAAGCAGTCTTCATTCTGCCTTATACCGAAAAGAACATGGCATTTTGACCTGTACTCGCATAAATTTAAAAGCTATGTCATAACTACATGCAATAAAAGGCCCCCTAAAAATAATAATACGAAGGGTCCCTTGATCCGCCACTGGTCATAGCATATAAAAATTTTTTTTGTTCCAACAAGTAGTACAAAAGAGGTCACCAAACCCATTAAGTACCACGCGCGTTGGAACCACCTATAATTACACTCAGCGAGAATATAACTTAATGATATTAATATTAGATATATCAAGGAACTAAATTGGCAAGGTAGGCTTATGCAATAATAGCTAACTGTTTTAGATTATGCGAAAGGGTTGGGCGAATATTTGTATAATAAATCTAGTAAGACAGTTTTCAAAAAATTCCAAGTTATGTATAGATTTATACAAGTAATGCTTTTTCTGTATTATTGGCGAAGGCCTTTAAGGAAAGATTTTTTTTAATATATGCGTTTGCTATTTCTTTTCCCTTTTATTTTAAGTTTAGGAATCCAGCTTTTAAAGCATATTTTAGTTTGTGACATTTTCTGAAAATTACATAAAAAATCACCAATATTTTAAGGAAGTTATTTTAGTTAAGTGTGTTTATTATTATTTTATAATACTTAAAAGTAAATATTTAAATCTCTATTTTTAACTATAAGCAATTTTAATTCATTATCGCCCTAGGTCAAGCAAAGCCAAACTTTTACCTAGGTTGACTATGTTCTGTCTCACAGTCGCGAGACGAAGAACAAAAAAATGAAAAATACACACATCTATAACATCATACCGTCTCCCTGTAAGGAAAGGCAGCAAGAAGAGAAGGCCATTTATTCCTATACGACACACATCTTTGCATTTTCTATATTCATACACCCCTACGATTTCTAAGGCCTTCTACGTTTATTTTTTTGACTTCACTTTTTTGGAGTATTACTTTCCTTCGCCTTTATCTACCACAATGAATAATACTACAGTTGAATGAAACAATTCTTATATTTATTATTAACTCACATTTATACTTCCAAATAAATTATAATGTTATAAATTAACAAGAATTATTTAAAAAATAATCAGTGAGATTTGTATCATCCAATAATTTTTCCATATCAGGTTGCATGCTTGTTGTTGCCATCCTGAATATCGCTTCAAAATGGATCACATAATCTTGATTTTATTGAATTTTATGAATATTATTTTTTGAAAGTTGTTCGCATAATATAAGTTAAAATAAGTAAAATCAAATTTCATAAAAATTTATATTTTTAATTTAAAATCTTTCACAGCCATTTATTTTTCAGTGTTCACTGATAATAAAATTATCGAGATGTTTCTAGATAACAAGATTCTAGTTTTATAGCAATTGTTTAAGTACGACAGAACATTTTTTATATTGCAGAAATTTTGCTTACATCATTACTTCTTCTTCTTTCCAGTATCATGTCAGGTCCCCCCAACGTTGACTATCACCTGAGAGTAAGCATTTTTGTCCCCGGCAGCCCGAAAAAGATCCCCAAATCTCCTTATACCAGTCCAATCACGTATATTGCGGAACCAGGAGATTTACCTCCTGCCACACCTCTTCGACCCTCTATTTTGCCTTGAATGATCAGGTGCAGTAATTTGTACTTTGCTTCTCTAAGTACATAACCCAAATAGGTCACCTTTCGGACTTAAAAATTAGTCAGCAACTCTCTATCAACTTTGACTCTTTGAAGAACCCTTGTGTTGCTGACCATATCCGTCCAGGGTATCCGTAGCATTCTCCGGCGCATCCACATTTTGAATCTTCCAGTCTGTTCATACTGCCAACTTTGAGGGTCCATGATTCCACTCTATGCAATAACACTGACCAAACGTAGCATTTGACTAACCGTTGTCGAAGTTTCAAGTTTAGATTATCATCGTTACTAGGTAACACTAATGTTGTTTTGAGTGTGGCATCATACTGTATGCCTATGCGATCCAGAAAAAAAAAGAACTTTGCGGGCCGGATCTACCTACCAACTATAGTTTGGCCATGCCTGATTTAAGTTAAGAGCCTTTTCAGCCACCTGTTTGTACAAATATAAATGAACTATAGGGAACCCGTTGTTGATAGACCAACTTTCGTTTGCTATACTTGACAATGATTTATGCCATTGTGAATCAAGATTATTCTCTTTGCCGCATTTATGAGCTAAGCCATTAAGAGAGTTACCACTTGCACATGAAAGTACTATTTTGAAATAAAAATCCAATATTTAAATCTCCATAAACATATTGAAGATAAGGCTCATCAATATCTCCATAAACAAATTGAAGATAGTGCTCATCAATATCTCCATAAACAAAATGAAAATAAGGCTCGTCAATAAACTTTGTAGGCATAACTGAGCAACTTGACAAATTTCCGGCCATGTTCCAATAGTTATTTCTTGACTTTACTAATATATTTTTTCTTATATTCAGAATTTCATACTAAAATTAAGTAACAATATTTTACGAATTTAAAAACGGTGTTTTAGTACCAACTATGATAACTGAACGTGAAACATGGATGTAGGAAATAATGCTGTAGAAATGCACAAAAAAGAATGCATGGAGTGAATAGATTAATGTGAACATAAGGCTGATATTGAGTAAGATAAATAAGAATACTCTGAGATGGTTTGGACATGTGGAACAAATGGATGAAGAAAGATTAACAAAACAAATATACAGTGCAAATATGAGAATAAGGTGTGGTAGAAGAAATCAAGGAGAGTGTGACTGGATTAAGTGAATTATATTTTGAAAGAATGAAACGTAAATAGTGAGATAAATCATAGGAGATGCATGAGGAGATGCATGGATGTGGAAGAGGTGAATGATGGGCGTCAAAATTGGAAAATCTATCACTCTGTCATATCTGCCTACCTCGACAGGGAAATGGCGTGATAGTATTTATGTATTATGTATTTCGCTTGATTTAATTAAGGTAAACGCTTAAAACTCATAACATTTAATTAAATAAATATAAATAATTTATATAAGGAAGTATTGGCAGGTTTAATCACCCACTTTTAATCACCAAATTTCGATTAAGTTAGTAATTTGAAAAATTATGATTTAGGGGCACAAAAGGTACACAAGGACGGTTTTAAGTCGTGCTATGAATGAAGTGTAAATTTGGATGAAGGATGTGGTAGGGGAAGACCAAGAGAAGCATGGTTAGATGAAATGAATGATATTATGAAAGAAGCAAACGTAAAATGTCAGATAAATTATAGAAGATGTATGAAGAAGTGCATGGACGTAACAGAGGCGAAGGGTGTGTGTGTCGAGATAAGAAAATATGCCACTATATCCTCTCTGCCTACGTCGACAAGGAAATTGCGTGATGGTATGTAGGATTGTACGTAGTTGTACGAGCCTTAAAAACATAAAGGGAAAAATCCATCGCGTTAATTTTAATCAAAATAGTGCAATGTAATTTTAACAATCCAGCAATATTTTTTTTGTGCCCGATAATTATAACCTTGCAAGTAATCGTCCTTTACTTGTATTGTATTGTATTACACTTTCGTTGTATACAATACAATCTGGCGGACTTATCGCCATATAGCAATCTCTCTTTCGACCAAACAGAAATATGTTTAAGTGGCCTTTGGTGAAAATCATACTAGAATTTTTTTTTTCAATCTGGGTTCCAGCGGCATTTGAACTCACATCCTCCGGGTCGAGAGACAGGCGTCTTACCAACTAGGTCACGGAGGTCGTCTATGTACCAACTTGTAGAACCAATGTGATGTTTAGTTATCGGTTAAAAGGTATTAAAACAATTGAATGACTCAATGGATATAAGTACCCGGCGGTAAGTAATACACATCGAGCTTAAGAAAGAGACTGTCGCTTTGTAGAGCGTCGTCTCTGTCGCACAATGTGCCCTATGTCCGTATGACAGAGACGACGTTCTACAAAGAGACAGTCTCTTTCTTAAGCCCGATGTGTATTACTTACCGCCGGGTTATACATGCACGTATTCTCGGTTCCGCCTAGCATTATGAGAAGAATCTATCTCAATATTATTCCATATGAATAATAAATTAATTTGTCCCATAGAGGAAATTCTTAAAATATAGAGTATAGAAAAACAATATTTTTTTATTAAAAAAAATCCAAAGTACAACAAAATAAAATACATTGAAAAATTACAGGATCTAAGAAAGAAGCCTTCAAGTGCGTGAATTACTTTTAGACTAACCCGATCTTGACTCTAATTACTGTAATTTCCGAACCTTGTCTGTTGAATATAAACGATCAATTAGAAAAAAGTATATATTAAAACGATGCCTAAAAAAACTAGTCCTAGATATAAAATACAACATTTTTAAGAGTGTTGCTTATAACAAGGAGAAATTTTTTACTTGGCTTATCGTTTAGTATGACGGAATTTTTGAACGGATATAAAATATATGTAATTGCTTTTATATTTTTACGATGATTTCAAAGGCGTTTTGTCAAAAGCGATAAAGAAATTGTTTTGATATTACATATTGTTTGTGTAATCTTTTTACTGACGGTTAAATATTGTATTGCTGCGTTGCTTTTTGTGGTTAAGGGGTAAGAATCGAATATAAAGCTTGGCACTTGGATCAGAGAAGCATAAGCAGTTTTCTTTATCGAAAAGGCCTACGTATCACTAGCATGAACACTTTCGTAAGTCAAGCATTTGTTATATAAAATAAATCGTATAAATAAATTATAATTTATTTATAATACGTTTTGCCATATAACGTTTCAAGTTGGTTTGAAATCAGGGCTGTATAGTCGAATACGTAGTCAGGAGTCGGATTCGGGAGATATTATTCTTAAATCTACTCTGATTTCAAATTTATATATTTTAAAAATTTAAATTACATTTTGAAATAATGAACGATATTCCATCTAGTAGAAATAGCGTATACTATGAAGAACTCCCGTATACAGGGTGTAACACCCGGTGACGATCATAGGTATTGAGGTCCCCCATCACCCTGCTTCCGATGATCGTCACCGGGTGTTACACCCTGTATATTATTTAAAAAAAAACATTTAAGTAGTTACGCCACGTTATTACGTATAACATATGGTTAGTAATATACGCACTATAATTGGAGTTGGAGAAAAAAATCAAAACTTCTGGAGTCGGATTTTTTTTGACGACTCCACAACACTGTTAAGAATAAATACGAGTATAAGTGTTTTTTGGTTGCTTTTAGTGTAATGTATTTTTTCATTATGACTTTTTTGACTCTATAAATGTCCAAGTTAGTAAAATGCTTGATTTCTACTTGAGTGTTTTGGGTTCAATTTCCGATGGCATAAAAAAAGGGTCTCAGACCAGTTAAATGGTTCCAGGTCCCGGTCTGGTGATCATATTAAATAAAGCTAAACGTGTGCCAGAAATGTTTGTATTTTCACAGAAAGAGTAGATTCGGTGATAACGAACCGCGAGTTACGTGCATACTCAAGTGCCGGTTTTATGAATGGGATTAAATACCGAATGTATAAGATTACATTTGAAGTTATTTGATTTTATTAGATATTAATTGAAATAAATTTTAAATCTACAAATTTAACATATAGTTAGTCATAATTTAAAAAAAACTTAAAATGAATTCTGAAACCTTAAAAGCATCATATGAATTTGGTGAAATGAATTTATTTCTTTTAGAATTTGTGAGAATTATGCATTTGCTTAAAAGTGGCATTGTTTAAAAAAATTATTTCAAATACCTACTACCAATTTAAAGATAAATTTATAAGTAAAGAATTTGTATTTTTCGTAGTTTGTACGATGATGAACCGCAAATTAATTTAATGATAAATAAGTCCATTTACAAAATATTCAAAATTTAAGATAATAACCGTAAACAACACGTTTTTCTAAGTATTATTTCAATATTCTTTTCAGAGATTTCTGTAAAATAAATATTCAACTTAAATAAAAACATGTTGTTCTACAATATTTTAATCTATAACTTGATTGAAATTTCAAACAAATGAAATAAGTTTCCAACATAAGAAATAAGAATTTATCTATGTTTTCGTTTTCAGTTCTTTGCCGCTTTCTTGAGCTTGGGTGTCCTGGTGTCCGGTTATGGACACGACGATGGACAATGGAGGGGTGAGGGTCTGGCTGAAAGCCAAGACTATAGCCAGCATAACCAGATTTACTCCGTCCCCATCGCCTACGCCAGCGCCTACGCCCACCAGCCCGCCCCTCTTGGACACGATGGTCGCGTCGTGGACACCCCTGAGGTAGCTCACGCCAAGGCTGCCCACTTCGCCGCCAAGTCTGCTGCCCTCTCCCACGCTGGTCAAGTGGTTTCATCTTACATCCCAATTGTATCCTCTTACGCCCCAGTTGCTTACACCAGCAGCTACGCTCACCAGCCCGCTCCTCTTGGTCATGACGGACGTGTTGTAGACACTCCCGAAGTAGCCCACGCTAAGGCTGCTCACTTCGCCGCTAAGTCCGCAGCCCTCTCCCACGCTTCTCACGCTATCATCGCTCCAGTCGTTTCTTCTTACGTTCCAATCGTGTCTGCCTACACTCACCAGCCCGCTCCTCTTGGACATGACGGCCGTGTTGTGGACACCGCTGAGGTTGCTCATGCTAAGGCTGCTCACCTTGCCGCTAAGTCTGCCGCTCTTTCCCACGCCTCCGTGTACGCTCCAGTTGCTGCTTACTCCAGCGGCTACGCTCACCAGCCAGCTCCCATTGGTCATGATGGACGTGTGGTAGATACCCCTGAGGTAGCTCACGCTAAAGCCGCTCACTTCGCTGCCAAGGCTGCCGCTTCCCACGGAACCTACGGACACTACTAAATACTCCACTGAGACTATCTCCAACGACTGAACTTAAGTATAATCCTATCTTTAGTATGATTCTTCTTAGTCTATTTCTCGTTTTCTTTCTTCTGTGCCTTGGTCTCTTCTAGCTTCCGAGAGTGGAACAGACCAAGAATTATATTATTGTATTCTATCGCAAATATGTATCATAGCTTGTGATATCAATAAAAAAACATTTATTTTATGACAGTTTTTTTTTTCTTTTCACATTATTGCTATCAAAATCTCTTTTAATCGGTGGCATAAAAAAAGGTTTTGTATCATTCCCCGGAAGTTTAATCGATTCTCATCGACATTCAAAAAGGTTTATAGTTTGGTCTAATTCGTCGACAAAGTTATTGTAACCTTTCTGTATTCAATAGTATTGCCAATACGTACGACGACGAACCGCTAGTTATGTGTCTGATTAATGGAATCAAACATAAAGTTATATCCCGACCACGATCTACAACATATGATACAGAGTGGAACCGACAAAAAATTATATTACTGTATTATATCACAAATGTGTATTATTTAAGATATAACACAATAATATAATTTTTGTATTACTTTTTAATAGTCCGTGATATGTCTATATTTTTTGTTATAATTTTGTTTACTTTCCTTTTTTATTTTCATTATATTGCTATCCAAAGAATCCCAAATCCTTCGTAGCCTCCGTGGTACAATACATAAAATAAAATACATTTGTCTGCCGATCCGGAGGTTGCTGGTTCGATCCCCGCTGGAACCCAGATTTTTTTAAATATGATTCCAGTCTGGTTTACACTTATGGCCTATAAAACCAACTTTCTGGTTGGCTGGAAGAGATTGCCACATGGCAATAAACTCGTCAGGTTAAAAACAAAAAATAGTTTCCTTTACATGGGAGTTTCTTGTTCGATTAGCGATAGCAGCCAAAAAAGGTTCTAGTATGGTTTAGTTCATTACCTTAGTGGTAGTATTATTAACACATACAATGACGAACTGCAAGTTATAATCTTATTCCTATAATTGTAAAACTAAAAGATCAATATATGAGATCGAAGACAAAGTTGTTTCCTGGTCATGTGCTTCAGCTTGTTTGCATTACCGCTGTGCTTTAAACAAAATCGTTAAAAAAAATCTTAAAACTTGGCATAATTTTTTATCACATAATATAACACATTTAAAGTAGGTACCAAGTTATCTACAATCTTTATTATTACACTGTTAAAACAACCAGTGAGATCATTTTATAGTGATCAACATCTGGATTTAGAGCATAAAATTGCTTACATATAATGCGAGATCGCCTGAATAATAAAAGCTTTAACCTTACATTTTCAGACCTTTTTTGTGACCTAGACTCTAGAGGTCTCGACACTCTCCTTAGCCATTGTGAAAAGACTAGAAGTCTAATATTAGTTTAATTTATTCTTATAGTACACCTCAATATATCCTCATTGATGACACGGATGTGTTGAACAGGATGGCCAGAAGACATTATTTTATTTAGGTTAAGAGTTAATTAAGTAGGCAAGTAACTCACAGTTGATTATCGATCATTAGAAATACTACCACACATAAAAAAACCAAGATCCCTCGTGTACGTGTAAAGAGTGCGAGTATTTTTACCAAACCAACCAATTTTCTAATTATTTTTTTGGATACCATTGGAAATGGAACCCGAATCGAAAAATACCAGCTTCTTACCAACTAGGCCACTGAGGTCATCAGGTGTTCACGAAGGTCTAACAGGGGGGCTACAGAAGAATGCTGAGGATCTCATGGGCTGAATTTTTTTTTTTACGTAATGGGGGTGTCCTAACTCGTAAAGTAAAACAAAAGAATTATTAATGTTGTGAAACAAATTAACTCTTACTACTTTGGTTACGTTAGTAGATGGAAAAAATATCAAATATTCATATTGCAAAGGATATAATGCACGGCAAACGTGTCGGAGGATGAAGAAATCTTTTGCTGAAATATTTGAGGGGGTGGTTTCTCTACAATAGGAAATGCTTATTCAAAACGACTGCAAATAGAATAACAATGGGTATGGTTATCAAGTTCCGTAATGGAGTAAAATTCTTAGCTGAAATTGGACACCCCACATAACTCGTCGAAAAAAATCATGTCATGTACAGTCACTTGAAATTATTCGAATAGTGAATTGCTTACAAAATATCAACTTTTTTATGAATGTAACTTCTCATATAATTAGAAAAAGGATGTTTTGGTAATATATTATATACAATATATTACACGGACCTAGAGCTTCATATTTTCGTGTCAAAGGTATTCAACTACTTCCGTCCGCAATTTTACCTCCAGGAAAGCATTGGACGTTTCACGAATGAAGTCCTCTTCAATTCACACCGGGCTGCTCGAGAACTGCAGCAAGTATCTCATGGACTGTTCTTCACCACAGACATAGAGAGTCGATTCATCAGGTAACAGTTAATTTTTTGATGTGATGATTTTGGCTCGAATTCCTTTACGAAACCTATAAAGATATTTCTATGTTCTCCAAGGTAGTTCAGAGCCAAGTGGTAATTCTTCTACAGGCAACCCAGGAGCTTATTTAATACTCGTATACTGTTATCCGAACTATCTGTTAAACAGTTATTTCCCAAAAATCTCTCCGCTCTTGGCTGAAATTGTCCCATGCCTCCCTCAACCCGTCAGCCCCAAACCGTTGAACCGTGTATATCGGTACCAGTTCGAACACCATTAAGTCTTGTTTGCGCTCCCCTGAAAATGAGATGAAAGCTTTGAAACCGGTAGGGTTATACCGTCACAAAAAGTGGAATAAACAGTGTTTGATAAAAATAAATTACAATGTCTTTAAACCTCCACAACGTTAATGCCTTAACTATAAATAACATATTAATATACTGTTCTCTGGCACTTGTTTCTCTAAAAAAAACTTGAAAAATTAAACCGTTCGGGGAACCGCCCGATACTAAGCCATAGCCAAGTACCTAAGTACTTGGCTATGGTGTCAATAGAACCAGCGATAACATCTTGGAATTTTCTTCTTAAATTCTTTTACTATATTTATTTAAACATTGTACTTAATTACACGTTGTATATGTATATTAATGACTGTTTCTCAAACGTCTAGCTGTTGAGGCATTTTCAGATCGAAAACAGATGACCCATCACTTTCTATGATCTTGAATTACCTGCTCCCAGTCTTCAGGCGCCTCGAAGTCTACCCTTTTAGCACTTCATCTGCCCACCATCTTCATCTGCCCATTACTTCCCCAAACAAGACGCGTTTTGACAGTGTATGATCACCTATACGTATCATATGTCCATTCCACCTCAATTTCACCTATACATATGTCCATTCCACCTTAATTTCACCTTTATACGTTTACAGTTGAAGCATTGCAAAGCTTCAACATTTGTGACATGGCCACTCCCGTGGATCGAAAATTTGCGGCGAAGGAAACGCTCGTGGAACATTAACAAGTTCTAAATTTGCCTTCTATAGGTAACCCACGTATCAGACAATAGAGAAGCGAGAGAACGACAATGGATTTGTGGGCAGGTATGATATCTTTGTTTATTGAGAGATGTTTCTGCTGTAGAATATTCTGTCATTAGGTTTTGCAACAGCTGCTGACGCGCTCTTGAAGTGACCTTTAGTTCATCATTAAGAGAGATATTCCTTGTCAGAATGTTGTTAGGTGTGTGGTATTTGATTATATTTTGATTATAGTTTTTCTTTCTTTACAGTTGTTTTTGTACATTGGTTATTTCATGCACCGTAACATACGAGTATATGTTCTGAATATTGATTTATTGAAAATGTTGATATTGTTAATTTTGTTTCGTAATGTTGTTATGGTTTGTAAAGGACTTGAAAGTTTTATGTCTTTTCAAATAATACCCACTTTGAAACCATTTATCATAACACCTGTTGATGACGTAAGATAGCCGTCAGATTTATTATTTTTTTAAGCTCTATTAGCGACAGCTATTAAGGCTTTATTATAAGCTCAAATTAAGGCAGCGAAAACATCTTTATGTTCTCTTAACCCTCTTTGGAATGTTTGTGATTTGTCCTGAAATTTGGTTTTTTCATTCCAATTGACAATTTTATTGTTTACTTCTCAAGTCTTGTATTGTTCATTGTATTTTTAAAAATGTTCTTTTTTTTCACTGTCCGTGTTGTGCAATATATTATATTGGTATTTTTGTGCACCATTTATTGAAAAATAAATTCATATTGAAACATTTTTTTCATGATGTTAATATTTAATCTTTGATTTCTATATGTTACTGAGATATGTAAAGGACACTTGAGCTTTAAAGTTTTTTTTAAATAAATAATTAAATTTATTTATTCTATACACTGCGCTATATAAATTGTTCTTTTATTATTATAAATTAATATTTTTTTATTTACTTATCACGAGCTATAGCTCATACATGTAATGAAATCACAATCGTAATGCGGATATAAAACATATGTCCAGTTTCATTTATCGGGTACATAATTGACAGTTCGTCGTTGTTTGTTTTGGCAATACTACTGCGTACAGAAAAGTATAAATTATATTTAAATTATTTTCACTAGACAAAGACCCTTTGTGGGTGCCAACTGGAATTAACTAAGAAACTTCCGGATAAAACAAAACCCATTTATTTGCTATGTAACGAAGGTTAATTAGAGTTAATACCAGTATTTAAAATGCAATAAAAAAATTAAAATATAATAAATGTTTTTTATTGATAAATCACAAGCTATGATACATATTTGCGATAGAATACAATAATATAATTCTTGGTCTGTTCCACTCTCGGAAGCTAGAAGAGACCAAGGCACAGAAGAAAGGAAACGAGAAATAGACTAAGAAGAATCATACTAAAGATAGCATTATACTAAAGTTCAGTCGTTGGAGATAGTCTCAGTGGAGTTTTTAGTAGTGTCCGTAGGTTCCGTGGGAAGCGGCAGCCTTGGCAGCGAAGTGAGCGGCCTTAGCGTGAGCTACCTCAGGGGTATCTACAACACGTCCATCATGACCAATGGGAGCTGGCTGGTGAGCGTAGCCGCTGGAGTAAGCAGCAACTGGAGCGTACACGGAGGCGTGGGAAAGAGCGGCAGACTTAGCGGCAAGGTGAGCAGCCTTAGCATGAGCAACCTCAGCGGTGTCTACAACACGGCCGTCAGGTCCAAGAGGAGCGGGCTGGTGAGCGTAGGCAGACACGATTGGAGCGTAAGAAGAAACGACTGGAGTGATGATAGCTGAAGAAGCGTGGGAGAGAGCGGCAGATTTGGCGGCGAAGTGAGCAGCCTTAGCGTGGGCTACTTCGGGAGTGTCTACAACACGGCCATCATGACCAAGAGGAGCGGGCTGATGAGCGTAGCTGCTGGTGTAGGCAACTGGGGCGTAAGAAGACACAATTGGGATGTAAGAAGAAACCACTTGACCAGCGTGGGAGAGGGCAGCAGACTTGGCGGCGAAATGGGCAGCCTTGGCGTGGGCTACCTCAGGGGTGTCTACGACGCGACCATCGTGTCCAAGAGGAGCGGGCTGGTGAGCGTAAGCGCTAGCGTAGGCGATGGGGACGGAGTAAATCTGGTTATGCTGGCCATAGTCCTGGCTTTCGGCCAAACCCTCACCCCTCCATTGTCCATCGTCATGTCCATAACCGGACACCAGGACTCCCAAGCTCAGGAAAGCGGCAAAGAACTGAAAAAAATGTAAAGACATATATTTACATTCATATATTGAAGTTTTGCAAAAAAATACTAGTAATTTCCCCCTCACTCAATGTTTTTTGATCCTATTGAAAATAAAAAATAAAAAATGTTATCAAAAGAAATCTCTAAATTGAACATTGAAATAATACAAATTTATGATTTTGCGAATGAAACATTTTATTTTATGTCTTAATTTATTTAATAATTTGCATTTCAAACTAAATTCAATAAACTTTATTTTGAGTTTAAGAAGACCTAAAAAATGTCACACTACTAAATGAATCAAATTCTGAAAGAGGGTAGTGTGACTAGCCTTTATAATACGACAGTAAACATAACAAGGTATACGGACGTAGTAAAAGTGAAATATGTGCACCAAGAGGGAATGATAGGAGATCTGATGTTTCTGCCTGCCTCAATTGAGTCATGGCGTGATGGTGAAGATAAAATAAAATGTGTAAATCAATGTATGATTTCATTCGATTGGGTTCAGACAATAAAAATAATTAATTATTTTTTTGAACAATGTTCCCTATTATAAAAATGAGTAAAATTCATCAAATCTACATAGTATAAAACACGTTACATTTAAAAAAATACTTAACTTTTAAAAAATTTACATAGAAAATTAATGGCTTTCGAATACATTATATTTATATCAATTTTAAATCCGAGAAAATCTAACTAACTTAAATATATCGTTATTTAAATATTTTCAGTAAAACATCGTCGCTTGCATAATTAAATAATTTATATCATTTTAATCACTCGAGGTTTCTGAAATATAGTACGCAAAAAATAATCATAAATATTTCCATGTATCTTATATTCCACATAAAATGAATTTGCAAGCACTTTAATCAAAAAGCTTAAAAAGTTAATAAAATACGAGTATAACAAGTATTTATGATGGGACACATAACATGTAAAGCGAAACAAAACGCGTAATTATTTTTAAAATTATTCAAAATACCATTTATATTTTTCAAAAAATTATACGGTTAAAAGTATTTAAAAAAAAGTAAAATAGTTTATAAGTTAAAACATATGACAAAATAAATGGTAATGTTTTTATAAATAAATGGTATAATATTTTTATGATTTATTTTATAAAATAAATCAGAGTAGATTTAAGAATAATATATCCCGAATCCGACTCCTGACTCCGTATTCGACTAATCAGCCCTGATTTCAAACCAACTTGAAACGTTATATGGCAAAACGTATTATAAATAAATGGTATAATATTTTTATGATTTATTTTATAAAATAAATGATTGACTTACGAAAGTGTTCATGATGCTAGTAATAAGTAAGCCTATTCGACGAAGAAAACTGCTTATGCTTCTCTGATCCAAGTGCCAAGCTTTATATCCGATTCTAACCCCCAAGCTTCAAAAATCAACACAGCAATACAATATTTAACCGCCAGTAAAAAAATAAATCTCACAATACAAAAAAACACCAACAAAATCTATACCACTTTGACAAAACGCCTCTGAAATCTTCATGAAAAATTCATAGTATATTTTTTATATTCGTAAAAATTGCATCATTAAAAACGTTTAGACATGTAAAAAATTTCTCCTAATTATAATGCGACACTCTTAAAAAATGTGATATTATTTCTTATGCACAGTTTTTTAAGCGTTATCTTGCCGTACTCTTTTTTTAAATCGCTCGTTTATATTCAACAACCAAGGTTTTGAAATTACAGTTCTTGGAGCCAAGATTGGATTAGTGTTAAAAGTAATTCACGCATGTGAAGGTTTTTTCTCCGCTCCTGTGAAATGTGCTTTGAAAATAATTTCTCATTATATTTTGTGATACTGTGCGTTAAACTTGTTTTGACATTTGATAATGCTGACATTTTCAGGCATAATTTAAGTGAGAATCTAGACATGTATGAAACTTTATAGTGCGTGATATATGACGTGATTGTTCCGTTATAAAATGAACAAATCTTTTAAATTGTATTATTAAATCTACAAATTACAAACTCGAAAATAAAAATGAAGATAAGCTTTGGTAAAGTAGAGCATGTCTTAATTTGTTTTTTTTTTATATTAATAAATTATTTGTTTTTTTTTTCATTTTTATTCTATTGAGTACATGGTTACACAGTGCCAGGAAGAAGAAGTACATAGTTACACATGATGTATCTGACAGGATTATTGTTACATAGCAATTTCTTTCAGTCAACCAGCTATCCTGGACACACAGAGATGTTTTAATTCATGGCAGATTAAAAAAACGTGATTTAAGATTAAAAAAAATAATGGGGAAAAGGAAATGAGGCGGAAATGTTCATGGATAAAGAAGGGAAATAAAGAAAAATCAGGATTAAAGTGCATTCTCGGTAGTGCACTATTTTTTTCGATTCTCTCTTGAACATTATTATGGATGATGTACATCTGATAGCTCTTGAAAGTTTATTACACAGTCATGGATAATTTTTTTGATGAATTGAATTATTGTTCAGTTAGCAAATAGTTAAGTAAGAATGTATGTGTCCAATTGTGGTAAAAGAATACACGTTTTTATTTAACTGTTTTGTTAATAAAAAATGTGTTTTTTTCTTCATTTTCAAAGTACAATGTGACATTTTTATTGCCACGTGGTAAATAGTTACATTCAATCGGAAAAATGATGTATGTGACCTTGTTGGTAAAACGTCTGTCTTCGAGCCCGGGGGTCGCGGGTTTAATTCCAGCTGTAACCCATTTTTTCAATAAAGGGTTTCAGTATGCTGTTCACTTCAGGCTTTGGATGGTTGGAAGAGATTGCCACATGACAAGAACCCCACTAGGTTGTACTGTATACAACGAAAGTGTAATACAATACATTGAAATGTCTGTTAATTTATAAATGGGGAAAACCAATTTGAGACTTTAATTTTAACTACAATATATAAATATTTTCGTTTTAATTATACAAAAAAAGAACATGTTTTTAATTTGAATTAATTTTTAAATACGTATTTATATATTTCTTACACATAGGAAGAGTTCGTGGCCTAGAAGTCCAATTCGAAAGTCACGAGTTTGGTTTCCGTAAAACCCCATTTTTTATTTAAAAATGGGTTTGAGTTTGCTTTTTCTCTTCAGGCTTCTTAAACGTTTTTCATTATAGTTAAAAGAGATTGCCACATGGCAATAACTACGCCAGTACTGTATTTATCGAAATAGTAATACAATAATTAACATACACATATGTGGTGTTTTGGTATTGTTTTATAAGTGAAGAAGATTTTTTTTAACACAACTTTTAGATTTTTTTGAAAACAATTCTTATTAAGAAAATTTGGGTACAACTTTTTACTCGAATATTTATTTATTGTTATTTGATTTCAATTTGTGAATAACTATGGTACTAGGTAAGTTACAAAATGAGTCTCTAGAATAATAATAATAATAATAATAAAAGGACAACTTATATAGCGCTATTTAAAGAGCATGTGCTCTAACTCGGGATTTGAATCCAATATTATGAACAGATTAAAAAAATCAGAAAAAAAATAAGTTGTATTAGAGAACAAGAAGGCAGAGGAACTCTTAATTCTCAAAGTTTATAGTCAATACTAAGAATGGATACTACTGCTAACTATTTCAATATTTTTTTCAATGAGATAACCTCACACTAAGTCCTGTTACAAACTTAATTTGTATTGCATTTTTCAAAAAACATAATTTTTTATTACCTTCATACTTTGTTTTATTATTTATGTGTCTTGATTATTCAAAATATAATTTAAAAAACGTTTACTGATAACCCTAGGATTAACGAAATTTCTGTATTCACTGTATAATTTTAATCAATAAATAAAAAACAAAGAAACGATAAATAATAAAATCATATTTTAAATAACTACCTGTCTTAGCCCTTTAACGAGCATAAGCAGAAATCGGTCGCATATGTGACCACCCTTATGGTTATACTTATAAGGATTCATTTTCTTAATGAAACGTTTTTAAGTCAAATTGGCAAATGTAGTGGACGGGCAGAGGTCTTATTTAAGACGGATCGTCGTGAAGTTAGCTGCATGTTCAGTAGCAACGATCTAAACTACGGCCAATTTATTGTCAAATGTGTAAATAGGTATTATAAGTAAATCACCATTCATTATATCTCATATAAGAATTGTATTTCCTAATACAACCTAAACTGAGATATTATTACCTAAAAATTCATTGGTCACTTTTGCGACCACTGACATGACCCCTGAAATGGGCACAGGTCTCATATGCGACTGCCTCATTTCCAAAAAAATAAATTTTTAAAACACATTTTCGAAGAAATAAAGTTAATTTTATACACATAATAATGATTTATTCAACAAAAAACTCAATATCTCAAAAATAAAAAAATTGCCCTATAAAGGGTTAAGACAATAGGTTTATGGTACACCTAGTAAGCTAGGAGATTGCTTTATATATTTCATAGTAAAAATAAAAAAATATATAAATTAATAAATAAATAAGAAAATGTCGTAGTTGATTTATTGTTTGTTGCCATTCCTTTTAACAATACAGATTGTATTGTATATCTTCATTGTATACAATACATTTTTGCAAACTTATTGTTATGTGGTAATCTCTTCCAACAAGCAAAGACGATATTAAAAAGGCCTTAAGTGAAAATCAGACTTGATCTTTTTTTTAACATCGGGTTCTAACTGGAATGAATCTTGTGACTCTCAGGTAGAAAGCCGGCGTCTTGTCAATTAGGCCAGGAAGGTCGACTTTTTTTATTTCAATGTCGTATACAGGTTAAATTTTATTATAATGAAACTTAAGGGATCATGAAAAAAAATTTCACATACTGAGATTTCGTTATTCTAAATATGGGAGAAAAATTAAAAAGTCTAATGTATTAATTCGTTAAATATTGCTTGTTAACTCGTTGGTTTGGATCCTCTTGGAGCCTTTTTTAACCGAAAAATGTTTGTTATAATGAAATTTTTATTTCGTTTGAACGGGATTCGTTGAACATATTGTTTTATGTTCATTCGTTCGTATCAATAAATATTCGTTATTCTGACATTTTCGTTACTTCGGTATTCGCTATAACGATATTTGATTTACCATGTATTATGCCATGAATTTAATGACTTTTATAAACGAAACCTTCGATGTACAAAACAAACCTTTATATTTCTTTTACATCTTCTCGAACCTTTATTTGTTGAAACAGCACTTCAACAGTACTCCTTCAGAGTAGCTTTTTTTAAGGACTGCCTTGTAAGGATCTTTCTACATAATAAGAACTGTGCGAAGACTGTGAAGTATGTTCTTGCTCAGTTCCTTTATCATTCAATTCCCCGTTTTTCTTCTACTTTTCCTCTGAACGCCTTCTTAGACATATTTCAGGACACCGTCATCTGATTTTTTTTTTAATTTTCAAAGATTCACCTAAATAGTCTGCCAAAAAGTTTGTGCAGTGCTTTCTTATGAAATTATCGAAATTCTACAATTAAAAAAAAAATCATATAACGACAGTGTCCAAAACTAACAGTAGGGCCCAAAACAAAATTCCGGACAAATATTTAAGCTTTAGGTGTTATATATATGGGGTATTAATTTTCGTTGTATACATAACAACAAAGTATCTGTCAAAACCAGACGATGACCCTTTTTAAAAAAATCTGAGTACCAACAGAAACCGAAGTTGCCGACCAGGGGTTGAATGGTAGACGTTTTATCAACTTAGAGTTGGTAAAACGTCTACCATTTACTCGGAGTTCATCAACTTCATATGTACATTCAATTCGTGATATTTTACATTTTTTTTATTTTACAAGAAATTAAGGGATTGGTAATGAATTTAAATTTACGCCTGATGTGTTGAGTAAGATAAATAAAAGGGCTTTGAGATGATTTGAGCACGTGGAACGAATGAACAATGAACGACTAAGTTAACAAATATGCAATGGATATCTGTTGGGAAAGCGTGGTAGAGGAAGACTAAGGAAGTATAGTTGGATCAAGTAAATTAAACGAGTATTTGAAAGAAGGTAGAATATAATAAGTAAGATAATCGTAGGAGCTGTATGAAAAGTTGTATGAATGTGGAAGAGGCCAAATATGTTTGGCGAGATAGTCAAGTCTGGCACTCTGACCTTTCTGTCTCAACTTAACTAAAGGGTGTGATTGTGTGTATGTATTTGTGTGAAGAAATATAAAATAGGCTTCAGTTGTAACTTGACTGATACTTGACATTAAGTAAAATTAAATACCCTATCCTAATGTGGTTTGGATATGAATAAAAATTAGGAATGAAAGGCTGAGGAAGCAAGTGTTTATTGCGTAAGAGACAGGGAAAAATGAAAGACTTGAATAACAAAAAAAAGGATTGTTAGACCAAGGTTAATGAGAAAGAAAGGATATATGAAAAGCTTAGGAACAAGACCATTCAACGGACCTCCATATACAAATATGTGGATGAGGTGAATATAATTTTTTTATCATTTCAACACTTTATTATAAAGTATACTAATGGGGAGATAATTGTAAATCAACCGGACTAGATTTGGTATGATTTGTGCCAGTTACTAGGTAGAGCATTTCATGTAGCGGGATCTCTTCTATGGACAGTTTTTCCTTGAGGCAAAAAACTATAATACTCGTACATTGGCAAAGTTTTCAGTAGATTTGAAAAATCACTTGTTATTTTTATATATTTTGTAAGTTAATAGGTTAAGCTGTTAAGGCAATCTAAATGGTCAGCGGTAAACCAAATTATCTTAAATAAAAAAAAACTTTTTCTAAAAAAGCCTAAGACGTACTTTAAGTATTAAGAATTAAAAAATAATAATTTAAACAAAATATTTCTTAAATATCACCAAGTAATAGAAAAAGGCAAAAAAATGAGCTTTAAAGAAATACATTAAAGAGAGATGTTATATTTCTTAAGTCGCTGTTTGAAGCAATTCAACGAGGCGGAGAAGAGTCTAACGGCAGCTGGTAAAGGGTATTGTATTATACTTTCGTTGTATACAGTACAGCCTGGCGGACTTACTGTCATGTGGAAATCTCTTCCAACCAACCAGAAAGATGTTAAAGAGGCCTTTAATGAAAACCAGACTCGAATCCTTTTTTTTTTTTTATAATCTGGTTTCCAGCAGGATTTGAACCCGCTGCCTCTGGGCTGGAAGACAGGCGTCCTACTAACTAAATCACGGAGATCATATGTTATGATGGGAAAATATGGCGTTGTGTTCTATCTGCTTATTCTGACAAGACAACGCAGTGATGTTTTTGAATTATTGCTATACACACATGTATACTTCAACCATTTGAATTATAAAATTGTCTTGTATAACACTTTTGTTGTATGCAGTATAATCTGGTGAACTAATTGCTATGTGGTTATCTCTCCTAACCAACCAGAAATATGTTTGATAGGTCTTAATTAAAAACTAGATTGGGAAACCTTTTTTAAATCTCGGTACCGACGGGACTCGAACTCGCAATTGGAATACAGGTGACTTTTCAACAACGTTAGAGAAATCATTATTCCGATCAACAAAGATATTATTCAATGATACTTTAAATAAAAATAGGATTGGAACTTTAAAAAAATATATATATTTACATGACAAGTAATTATTTTAACCTACAGTTTATAACAAATAAGACAAACAAAAATATGGTTATTCAAAGTGATATAAATCGAGGCTCTCAATTTATATGGATCTTGGTTTATTCTCTTTTATTTGTGGTATCCTCAGTAAATAAGGCTTTGACATGTTACTTTGTTGCTTTGACATTTACATGTTGCTTTGACATTTACTGAGAATATATAAAAATACTTCAATCTATCCAGATAAATCGAAAGTCCATTTATAACAAATACACACTATATTTACGAGTTAACACAGATATATATCAAACCCGCAACCCCTGAGTTGAAAGATAAACATTTTGTCAATTAAGTCACGGAAGTACAAGTATTTATGAATAAATGAGTACAGGATGAGTTGGAATGCACGCATAATTAAAAATTAATAAGCCAATACACATATTAAACTCACGGTGTCGAAATATTTTATAATGATCGAATAGAGAAAAAAATAACAAATTAATTATTGATTGAATTGGCGTATTGAATTTTTTCTTCGATCCATATGTATGCTAATCAATTTTTTATTTATAACTATAATTTAACTTAATTAAGATGCTAAATATATTCTGTATTATTTACATATGAAAACCGTTATGTCCTTGTTTCGAACAAAAGCGTAGGGGGACATTCTTTAGACAGTTATGTATTTTTAGAAACCGGAAAAGTCTTTAAATTATAGTGTACTTATGGAAATAAATATTAAAAATCTTCTTTATATAGAAACATATTCGAACCCGTTGCGGCTTAGGCAGAAGGGATATAGATATTTGTGTGAGTGTGGGTTTCTTCTTGTTGTTTTAATTTTGGTTGTTTTTTTATTTGTGTTTCTGTGTATTTTTTGTTTTAATTTTTATTCTTATGATTGTGTGCGGTATATTGTGGGATGAATATTTTTGGTCTTTCTGGAGTGATAATGTGTGAGGATTTGAATTTCGCAAGATGTTTCCAGTTGTAGTCGAGTGTCACTGTTTGTCAGGTTGATGAGAGCGTGCAACGGGGTTTTGTTTTTGTGTAATCGAAAATCGGAAAGAAGTATCGATTTATTTTTTCATGCTAAATATCCTCAGTGAGATACAGACAAAAGCCTAGTTTACTGGGGATACGACAAATTAAAGGCAACAAACCCAGATCCATTAAAATTGTATGTCCAAATCAAATTACCTGTTGTTTTTTGCAAATTGTGTATATTTCTTGTCATGTGTAATAATAAATAAAATAAATTAAATAGATCTCCACATTCTTGTATCTAGACACCCCCTTGTTATTCGTCTTATTTTTAATTTATTTTTATTAAACAAAGTAATATATCGTACAAATATTTGTCAAGGATATACCTATGTACACATTTATTACTAAACTAATCTTATTTATATAGAATAATTCATGAACTTACTTAATTTTATTTTCCTACACGTCATTTTTTTTATAATCTTAATTCATGATTTCTTAGAAATAATTAACACCTACATACTACTTATAAGTAGATAACAATTCAGGCTACTTGTATTCCATCACATTCACTAGAACCTTGGTCGTCCCAGCTAATACTGTAGGTGGACTAGTCAGGATTAGTCAGGACTAGTCAGGACTAGTCAGGACAAGTCAGGCAGGTAGGTGGACTAGTCAGGTATTCTTCGTCTTATTTTTTCATTAATTGAGACCTGTGATACATTATTATCAGAACTGCCTCTCCTTTAAGTTTATTGAAATATATAAAGCATTTCATAAATATACCTCAATTGTTAATTTTTAATTGAGATTAAAAAAAACAGATTTTATGTTTTATAATTTATTTATATTTTTCGAACGGATGATCATTTCGGCTTACTATAGTTCGGAAATTCTAGGATGAGTCCTGTGACAGCTCACAAATTAGCCCCAATACAACCTTGTAACGATGTTCAGTAATTTTAATTATTTTATCAACTTTAATATAAGCCGCAATTATAATAAATAGCAAGTTATTTAGGTAAATACATTACATGAGGTTGTATTGGGACACATTTGTGAGCTGTCACAGGACTCATCCTAGTATTTCCGAACTATAGGACATTGTCACTAGTAAAAATATACTTTATTATTGACAAAGTTACGATATTTATTAGTTAGTTTTTTTTAAATAGTTTTTATTAATTGTAATAAATGATAGGGCGTCTCCTTTCTAGTCCAGTTTATATTCCCGTTTGTAACCACTTTTTTTTAATAAATGATTCCAGTTTGGTTTTCATTTAAAGCCTCTTTTACATTTTTCCGGTTGGATCGAAGAGATTGTCACATGTCAATAAACTCGCCATTTTATACTGGGCACAATGAAAGATTCCCTAACAGGGTAGACAGAGAGACAAGAGCTCCAGACTTTTATCACGACAAAATCTTTTTCACCTAAATCCATTCTCTTCCGCTTTCATACAACTCCAACAATTTTTCTGTCTTTAAGACATCCCCTTCTTTCAAAACATAATTCACTTGGTTCAGTCACGCTTTTTTTACTTTTCTTTTACCACACATTTTACTCACATTCATACTGTATTTTTCGTCCTACTTTATACATCAGTTTTAGATTCACATTCAGTCCTATCCCTTCATTCCCTATTCTACCATACACTGTCTCCCTGTGTATTAATCTCACTTTGAGTAGTGGCACTGCTCACTGCACTTCACGACGAAACTGCTACTAGTAGTGTAAAATACATGGTTATAATTATGAAAAAAAACCTGGTCGATTGGATGAAATTGCTTTAATCCATCAGATGTTTTCGTATGATAGTGTTTAGTATATAAATAAATATTATTTATTATTAGCTACAACGTGATGTTCTGGGGATTAAGAATATATATGTAGTACTTTATATAACAACTTATTATATAATTTATGTTTTATAATAATCAAGTAACATTCTGAATTTTTCATCATGGTACCCAATTATTTTTTTTTAGTTAGTCACTATTTGATTTTGTGGATATTACAAATTTTATATATCGAAAGTGTAACATAATTTAACGCAACATAATATAAAAAAAAAAACTGACTTGTTTTTTCATAATACCCAATTATTTATTATGTATGTATGTACGAGTATGCAGCCACTATTTGGTATTGTTAATATTAAGAATAAAAGCCCATTACCCATGACGAGTATAATAGTCGACACAATACAAAGTAAGGGATCAGGATATTTGACGTTGGTGCTATCAGAGATGACTATACTAGCTAATTTGTGATAGGTATATCATGTTGCATATAGGGCAAAGAGCTTTAGTCAATTCAATTCAATTCACCCTTCTTTTAAAGCTCCACGAGGGAGCATAGGGAGGCCACCAGTCTTCTCCATTCAGAGCGGTGTTGGTAATCTCCCTTTACGACATTCCTAATGCTCTGACTTCCTTGTCATAGGAACGGTACACCGTGAGAGAGGGTCTTCCAGGCCGTCGGGACCCCAATGGACAGAAAAACAGCGCTCTCCTCGGGCAACTATCATCGGGCATTCTCTGAACATGTCCCAGACAGGACCATCGCCTGTTCCGAATTACAGAGACGACAGACCCATGCTGGAACTTTAGTACTTGCAGCTTATTATCTTCTTTCTTCATTGGGTCCCTGATAATTAGTAACAATTCCACGCCATTTGGCTCAATCTGCTGCTGTTTGCTTCTAGTTCTGCTGAGGATTAATGTTTTTAAACATCTCATGCATAACGTCCTTATATGTCTTGCGCTGTCTATCATGTTTTCTTTTGCATATCGTCAACTTACCAAAGAGGATACTTCTTGGGAGTTTGTATTGATGCATGCGAGCTACTCGTACATGTCCAGACTAATGCAGGCGAGCACGCAGCACCAGAATATCGGTGTTACAGCAGTTGGTTCTTCTCAAATTTTCATCCCTTATATAACGAAAGTGTAATACAATTTAATGCAATACAATATCGAGAGATTTTATCATCGTATCAAATTATAATATATGTTTTGTAATAAGTTTTATCAAACACTGTTGACTCCACTTTGCGTAACGGTATAACCTTACATGTTTCAAGTCTTTCACCTTACCATCAGAGGAGCACAAACACGACTGCCCTAATGATTAAGTGAAAGCCTTAAAATCGGTAGGGTTATACCATTACATAAAGTGGAAAAAATAGTGTTTGTTAAAAAAAATTACAATGTCATTAAATCTCCACAAAATATTATTTACAGTTAATGCCTTGATTATAAATAATATTTTATAATTAATGATAAGCACCTTACCATCAAAGGAGCACAAACCAGACTCCCCTAATGATAAGATGAATGCCTTAAAACCGGTAGGGTTATACCGTTAAGTAAAGTGGAAAAAATAGTGTTTGATAAAAACAAATTACAATATCATTAAATATCCAGCAAATATAATTTATAGTTAATGCCTTAACAATAATTAATATTTTACAATTTTTAATTAGCTTCCACTTAATATTGTGGACATTTTGGTCACGAGTTTTTAAAACATTCTTATATTGAAGTATCTTGCCATAATCGTTACAAAAACAACCCTTAATGTTAATCTGTTGCTAGCTAGCTAGATCAAATAAAACTACCCTTAATGTTAATCTGTTGCTAGCTAGATCAAATAAAACTACCCTTAATGTTAATATGTTGCTAGCTAGATCAAATAAAACTACCCTTAATGTTAATCTGTTGCTAGCTAGATCAAATAAAACTACCCTTAATGTTAATCTATTGCTAGCTAGATCAAATAAAACTACTCTTAATGTTAATCTGTTGCTTGCTAGATCAAATAAAACTACTTTAATGTTTATCTGTTGCTAGCTAGATCAAATAAAACTACCCTTAATGTAAATCTGTTGCTATAGTTCGGAAATTCTAGGATGAGTCCTGTGACAGCTCACAAATTTGCCCCAATACATCCTTATGTAATGCATTTACCTAAATAACTTGCTTTTTATTAGAATTGAGGCTTATATTAAAGTTGATAAAATAATTAAAATTACTGAACATCGTTACAAGGTTGTATTGGGGCAAATTTGTGAGCTGTCACAGGACTTATCCTAGAATTTCCGAACTATAGTTAGATCAAATAAAACTACCCTTAATGTTAATATGTTGCTAGCTAGATCAAATAAAACATTTCACTTATTTTCTAACTGTCATTTTTACTATGTGATTAATAAGCATTAATTAATAGCAAACCGGTATTTATACAATAATATATTACGGTTTGTATAAATAATAATTCAAAAGATATCACATATTCGGAGTACATACTTTTTTAATTTTTACTACACGTGGTACAAATTATACGTGACTTGCACAACATTCTAGATAACTAATACTAGTCAATTAAAATATGTTTTTGATCGTGTTTCTTTATACTAGGTCTGTGTCAGCATGTCATAGCGTGTCCTTTGATATTTTTTGTCCACGGTGTACACAGAGGCTGTACATTAAAATTGCCGCCAAATCCGAACAAACAACGTGTTGTTTATAAGGCATTAACGTTGGTTTAAAACGAGGTTTAAAGACATTGTAATTTATTTTTATCAAACACTGTTTATTCCACTTTTTTGTAACGGTATAACCCTATCGGTTTCAAGGCTTTCACCTCATCTTCAGGGGAGCACAAACAAGACTAAATTCTGTTCGAACTGGTACTAACGGTTGGGGGCTGAGGGGTGAGGGAGGCATGGGACGATTTCGGCCAAGAGCGGAGAGATTTTTGGGATATAACTGTTCACCAGATGTTCGGATCGATGTCGAAATCTCTCCGCTCTTGGCCGAAATCGTCCCATGCCTTCCTCAACCCTCGGCCCCCAACCGTTGAAGCGTATATATCGGTACCAGTTCGAACATAATTTAGTCTTGTTTGTGCTCCCCTGAAGATGAGGTGAAAGCCTTGAAACCGGTAGGGTTATACCGTTACAAAAAAGTGGAATAAACAGTGTTTGATAAAAATAAATTACAAACAATGTGTCTTTCAATAAAGATAGAGATTACAAATCTCTATTCATTTCAATTCACGTACACAGCTCTTATCTCTTCCACATTGTATTATATCGTATTGTATTTAGACTTGTGTTCTATAATACAATACAAGCTGGTGGAATTATTATCTTATAGCATTTCTTTCCAATTATCCAGAAAGATGTTATAGAGGGTTTTAGAAAAAGCGGACTTAAATACTCTTTTAAAAAATCTGGGTTTAAACAGGTGTCCAACATTTGACTCCCAGGTTTGAAGACGGACGTCAACTATTATAGTTCTGTAGGCCGTCGTACAAGTTTTTCTGTTTTTTATTATTTTTACCTCACCCTCATTTAAAATTTTCCACTATTTTGTCCTTCCATCAATTTACATTCTTTTATAATATCCTTATTTAGTCAAAAATGTTGAATAATATTAATGAAACAATGTACATAATGACCTTCATTTTAGTTCCTTTTAAGCATTGTTCTTTTCAAAATACAATTTAAAAAACCTCCTGTTTTATATTTAGCACTGTATTTTCCTTCAATTTGTATCGTTCAAAATTTCCTCTTTCCTTGTTCTGTAATAATTGTTAAGTTATATTGATAAAACGATACATAAAATGTTTTTTTATTTTGAATCTGTTTTTCAATTCACGTTCTTTCTTATGTCTTCATTCCTTATTCTATCACATATTTTAAGTAATGTTAATACTCAGTTCTTCATCTTTGAACACCCTTGAGAAGAATCTATCTTCTGAATGGTGCCATGCAAAATTTCCTTTTATATAAAAAGTTCCTTTCTTCGCCTTTGAGGAGAATTTGCTATCTTTTGCATTCTCTAAACGGAGCTATATGCATTTTCCTTTTCTTTTTTTATTATTATGAGGTACTGCGTATACTTTCAGAAAATGCAACGCTTTATAAAAGAAAAGAAAGATTTAAGAATGAATGTTGCAAAATCTAAGGTTATTTATTTATTTATTATTACACATGACAAGAAATATACATTATTTGCGAAAAAACAACAGGTAATTTAATTTGGACAAACAATTTTAATGGATCTGGGTTTGTTGCCTTTCATTTGTCGTATCCCCAGTAAACTAGGCTTTTGCCTGTATCTCACTGAGGATATTTAGCATGAACAAATAAATCGATACATCTTTCCGATTTTTGATTACACAAAAACAAAACCCTGTTGCACGTTCTCGTCAATCTGACAAACAGTGACTCTCAATTACAACTGGAAACATCATGCGAAATTAAACTCCTCCCACACCATCACTCCAGAAAGACCAAAAATATTCATCCCACAATATACCGCACACAATCATGAGAATAAAAATAAAAAATAAAAAACAAAAATATACAGAAACACAAATACAAAAATTTAAACAACAAGAAAGATTATGATGATACTAAAGTGTAAAAAAAAGAGTAAATGCGATATATTGATGAATAATGAAAGACTAGTTCTTCTATTTAGGTAGTATTTTCTCATACGATGGAAAAGTTAAAAGGAATAACGAATTGCATGTAGCAATATGAAACTAAGTTAATGGGGTACTAAGACATTTATATTCGAATCGGACAACATGAAAATGTATTAAGATAAAAGTCCACCATAGAGTTTTAGTGCCAACTTTGATATGTGGAATTGAAATGTAGATGTAGCAATTGGATGCCATGATCCGAATAAAAAAGCGTGCATTGAAAAAAATACGCGGGATGATATTTTATTACAGATAACATAATTGTTTGAGCATGTAGAACGAATGAAAGAAGAAAGACTAACGAAACTAATGCATAGTGAAAGGCGTTTGAGAGGAAGACAAAGAAAAATATGGTTGAATCAAGTGAATGATATTTTGAAAAAAGGGAATGAAGAAAGTCAGAGAAATCGTAGAAGTTATATGAAAGGGTATATTAATGTGGAGAAGGCTAAGGAGATGTGTCGTCATAGGAAAGTCTGACGTTCTATCCTTTCTGTTTACTTCGACAGGGAAATCATGTGATGATATGTATGTTTGTATCTTCTTTCTGTTTATATTCTTTCCTCGTTCCTTATTCTATTATAAATTTAATGTAATAATAATGAAAGGCAATCTCCATGGATCTTCCTCGAATAACAACCAGAGGAAGACAAAATAATTCATGGGTGGTGCAAAAAGATTCAGCAGCCTCTAGGCAATTAGAAACTGCTGAAATGCGCATGCTAAGATGGTCAGCTGGTGTGTCCCTAAGAGACAAAATAAAAAGTTCACGCATTCGTGGAAGCCTATGTGTTACAAACATCAACAGCAAGATGGAGGAGAGGCGATTAAGATGGTATGGGCACGTTGGACGCAGAACACCGGATCACATTGTGAACCAGGCAATCTCCATGGATCTTCCTCGAATAACAATCAGAGGTAGACAAAATAATTCATGGGTGGTGCAAAAAGATAACCTAATGCAGAGGCACGGCCTGGGGGACGTAGTCTGGGACAGAAGAGCATACATCCTGAGGACGAAGAGAGCTGACCCCAACAGTCTTCGCAGACAGTGAGTTGGGATGGAGCTAGGGAGAAGAAGTAATAATAATGAAACAATGTACATAATTTGTGTAAGAAAAACATATTATTGCGTTGCATATTCTACGAACCCCACTAAGTTGCGTTGTCAAATAAATAATCGAACCGGTCCTGGATATACATACCTACACGTTCGCTAAAGGCGGAGACATAATAAAGGAATGTGTCTAGTGGGACCAAGCATAAAGTACTTAACATAGTATGTCAATTTTATTGATGTAAAAGGTTTTGAAACAAGTTTCGTTGACTATTTAAATTTAACTCTAATCATTTCCTTATCTCCAATAAATTAAATTATTTTAACAAATATATCAAGATTTGATTAAAAAAAGAAGAAAATGGTTGTATTCCATATCGAAAATTATTTTTCGTATACTTTGACTTAAAAAATACTTAAGTATTGAATACTTCGTTTTTTAGTTAACTGAATAATCAATAAGGAATGCAGTATAAATTATTTATTGTACATTTTACCTTGAAAATGTTTGAAGTATATTTATTGATTACAAGTTACTTTCAAGGATTAAGTTAACTATTTTACATTTGTTTTAATAGTCAATAAAAATGCGGGATAAAAAATTAATAATACTCGAAAAATGTACTAAAAGAAAACAAAGTGTTTTGTTCCATTCTATTACTAGACTTTTTCTTTAATATCTTAATTTTCTTATGTGATTAATATTTATTATAATTATTAGATTATTTTTAAATTTTTTTAGTTATATTTTCATTCGTTTATGGATATAAAAATATATTTTCAATCGTTTATGGATATAAAAAAAAGTTTAATTTTTAACAAATATGTATTAATTAATATATATGTAAGACGTTATTTTTCATTAGTAATTTAAGATATTAAACTTATCTCAATCAAACTTTATATTTTTTCACCAATCAAAATGTAAGATTAAATATTTTGTTTTCTTAAACGGGTTAAATGAATTCTTATTTTCTTTAAAATTATTAATAAAAATTCATTTTAACCCTTTTTTCTTTTACTTGGTACTTCTCAAAGTATCCGAGTTAGATATGCAAATATACAGTTATCGAGCATTCGGGTTAAGAACCACTGGTGTAGACAATTAACTTACTGTTCGCTATCGTACGTTATGAAATTAATACCACACGTGAATAGGCGATAACAGCCTGCTACTAGGCGAACCCTTGTACCAAGCTGAGACCATTTTTTTGTTATAATTTTGTTTTTGGTACCACAAGGAATCAGAAACAATCGAAATTGGTATCACTAAGGTTGGGGAAAGTTATAGAAAATTAATAAACAATAGTAAATTCATTATTTGGTTCGATTTATTTCGCATTGCTTTTAATAAAAATATAAACACATGCATAAAATAAAAAAATAAATATGTACATATTTACATGTCATCATCCGACGCATGATCGGCGATCGATAAATGAGGAGAGAAAAATATAAATGTTGGTATAGAAATGCTAAGAAAATAAAAATGTCGGCGAATAATATACAATACATAATGGTAAAAAGAGGTGGCGCTAGTCGAGATGAGATGGGAAGAAGTATCATGAGTTGTTGCCTATTCAATAGTAATGTCCATGACCACCATGACCATAATGATGACCACCATGAGCGGCATTAGATACAGCAGCGAAGTGGGCGGCCTTGGCGTGAGCGACTTCAGGGGTGTCTACAACACGTCCGTCATGTCCAAGGGGAGCAGCTCCATGAGCGTAGGCACCATGCCCATAAGCTCCATGTCCATAAGCTCCGTGTCCATAAGCACCAGCGCCATAGACACCAACGCCGTAGACTCCAGCAACACCATGTCCGTAACCTCCGTGGTTGTAATGTCCATGATCTTGGCTTTCGGCAAGACCTTCTCCCCTCCATTGTCCGTCATTATGGGAATCGTATCCATAAGCACCATAAGCTCCGTTGTGGTGTCCATGATCTTGGCTTTCGGCAAGACCCTCGCCCCTCCATTGACCATCATGATGACCACCATCATGACCATATCCGTGTCCATGGCCGTATCCAAGGGCGTATCCATTACCATATCCTCCATGGTTGTACTGTCCATGATCCTGGCTTTCGGCTAATCCCTCTCCCCTCCATTGGCCATCTTCGTGTCCGTGTCCGTGTCCATAGGGATAGGCGGTAGCCACACCCAGGCAAAGGAAGGCGACAAGAGCCTAAAATGTGAAAGTCATATGTGAGCCTTTTTAATAAGAGCTGAAGGTCTGAAGGCATTTTTTAAATCATTATATGACGCCATTTCCTAGTATAGCACATGGATTCCGAGTCTGATCTTACCAAATAAGTAAATTACTTTGCAGGTGACTTAGTTGATTAGAATCCTATTTTCTAGCTCGGAGATTGCAGTTTCGATTCCTGTTGGCATCCATTTTTTTAAATGGTTCAAGTATTGCATTGTTTTACATAATCTGGCAGGCTAATTGATATTTAACCGTCTCTCCCAACCGACAACAAAGTAAAGAGGCCTCAAAATCAGGCTGGAACCCAATTTGAGTAAAATGGGTACCAACAGGAAACGAGCTCGCCATCCTGGGCTGAAAGACAGGTAACTTATTGGGTCCTTACATGTGAAATTGGCGTTTTGTTTGGGAGGAACATAAAGTTGATTTTTTTTTAATATAATATATTTATTTAATCAAAGTATGTACCATTGCTATCTATGCACTTTTGCCATCTCATAGGTAGTTCATCGATCCCTTTACTAAAAAAACCATTCGGACGAGAATCAATAAAATCTTTGAAGTCGGTTTGGACTGCCCCATCGGAGTTGAATTTTTTCCCTTGCAAGAAGTTATCCAAATTTCGAAAAAAATAGTAATCTGTTGGGGCAAGGTCCGGAGAGTACGGTGGATGTCTTAGACATTCCAATTGAAGCTCTTCTAATTTGGTAGCCGTCTGTTGTGCAGTGTGTGGTCTAGCGTTATCATGAAGCAGCAGTGGCCTAGAGCGATTAACCAGCCTCGGTTGTTTAGCAGCTAGCTTTTCCATCATGGTTTGCAGTTGCTGACAATAGACATCTGCCGTAATCGTCTGGCCAGATTTAAGAAAGCTGTAGTGAACGACACCAGCACTAGTCCACCAAACGCTCACAAGTAACTTTTTTGGAGTCAATTTTCGCTTGGGGCATGGTTTGGCTGGTTCGGCAGGGTTCAGCCATTGCGATGAGCGCTTCCGATTATCATACAGGATCCACTTGTTATCACAGGTAATGATTCGATTCAAAATCCCTTCATTATTGTGCCGGTTGAGTAATGCAACGCAGCTGTCAACGCGCGTTTGTTGATTTGCTTCACTCAATTCGTGAGGTACCCACCTTTCAAGCTTTTTCACCTTCCCAATTTGCTTCAAGTGGATTAAAACAGTTTTATCACTAACACCGCAGCCTGCAGCTAACTCGGACGTGGTTTGCGATGGATCCGCTTCCACAATAGCCTTCAATTCTTCATTATCAACTTTCTCCACGGGGCTTGTTCTGCAGGTCGAAATTTCCAGAACGAAAACGTTGGAACCAAAAACGCACTGTGTTTTCTTTTGCGGCACCGTCGCCATACACATCATTAATCCTTCGAGCCGTTTCTGCAGCACTGGTGCCACGGTGGAACTCGTACTCGTAAATAACGCGATATTTCAAGTTTTCCATTTTGTAAACTGAGTGACGCAAAGAAAAAAAACAATTGAGGAAAAACAAATGAATTATAATTTTCGAAACACAAATACTTGAGTAAATAGCTGTATAAATTTGAGTTTGAAATTCCTAACCAAAGAGAAGATATTTGAGATCAAAGTTGCCAGTACGGCAAAACGCCGGTTTCGTATGTGGGGACCTAATATTAACTAGGGCACGGACATCTTTCTGTTTGTACCCAATTTAATCGAAAAGGGATTCAGTCTTGTTTTAATTTAAGACATCTTTAACACCTTTCTGGTTGGTTGGAAAATATTGTCAGCCGGCAATATATAACACTTTCGTTTAATAAAGTTGTACTGTATAAAACGAAAGTAAAATACGACACAATATTGTTTTATAAAAAAAAAAATGTTGTTTGTTGAATTTAAGTATTAACCGTACAATATTATGAACGCAAATTATTTAGATTTTTTTAAATGAAAATATATAGATTAAGAAATATTCCAAACTGAAAAATAATTCTAAGTAGACATAATGAAAAGGTGTTACCTAGTTGGTAAGAGATTTGATTTCCAGTTTGGTTTTTACTTGACCCGATTAGTTGCCAGAGATTGCCACTTGACATAACTCCCCTGGGTAGTATTATATTCAACTAAAGTGTAATACAATACGGTTCAAAAATAAAAAAAATTATTTCATATAATTTTTTTCAAAGAAGATATAAATTTAGTACTCCGCCTAAAGAAAACCTCGATAACGTGTACTAGGAATAAATTTCACAAGTTTAATAATTAAATTATTAAATATTCTATGAAAGAATCAAAAAATTTTTATTAAAAAACTTTGATAAAATACAAGTATGACATAAAAGATAATTGTAATGAACAACACATTACTTGTATACAGTACAGCCTGCTAGGTGTATTGAAATGCGGCAATCTCTATTAATCAATCAGAAATATGTTAAAGAAACCTTAAGTTGAAACTATACTCTAATTTTTTTTTAAATATCCGATTTCTGACGATAATCAAACTCTTAACTCCCACCCTTGAAGACAGGTCAGCTAGGACACTAAGGTCGTAATTTATATAAGTTAAAATTTACAATGTCTATTATGAAAACAGAAATTGAAGTTTTTTTAATGAACTTTATTTATTTATCATGAAACACTGAACGAATGTGCATTTCATAACTGACAATAAAATTTTCAACATAAATTCCATCGATACAAGTACTTTGTATCACGCAATGTGTTGAAATTATAAACGGAATTCTTTCATGTTGTAAAACAGTTTCGTTTTACGTTTAAATCCAAAAGTCCTTCAATTGATATAGTTTGATCTCAAAAAATAATAGAACCTTTAATAAGGTTCTAAATAATGAAAATTTCAAAGGGGTAAATGTTTATGACTTACAAAGGTATTCATGGTGATACGTGAGCCTTTTCTGTGAAGAAAACTGCTTATGATTAGAACAAGGCAAATACTGGCTTTATATTCACTTACAAGTTGTAATCTAGATTAAGCAAAGTTATTTGATATTACAAAACAATTCAACCAAAGTAAAATACAAAATCGACTTGTCCTTTTGTAACAAGTAACAAAATATTAATCCCATTTTGTCAAATAGCCTAGTTTTCTTCCGCGTAGTTGTAAACTAATCGGAAGCCATTTTTTCAATGGTGAAAAAATACTACAAAGAATGTTGTATAATTTTAATATTGTCACTTATAATAAAGAAAATAATATCATTTCAAAAATACCAAATTATAATTCGGCCTTTGTTTATTGTGTCTTAGATTTGCTTGGTCCTTTTTTAATAAGTTATTAAAATTTATCATTCAAGGTTTATTGAAACGGTCCAAATCGAGACCTAACAACTATCAAATCGGAAATAATTCGCGTCATTGAAGGTTCTTTTCTACTAGTATAATGAACTTGTTCTCAAATCCATGCCAGGATTCATGAAGTGCAGTTGTGCATATGATATACATTTTAATTAGTTTCTTATTATTCATTTGTGACAAAGAAATGCAAAATGTATTTATTATTTTTTGTCAAGTATCGATATATATGAAATTTCTCGATTGTTAAATAACAGTTCGTAAATAAACGAGAATTGATCGTGAATCACAAACTAATAATATAAGAAATCATATTTTCCCTAAGGTTTGTTGGACAAAATAACTGTATTAGCCCGCCATATATACCCGTACTATGATCCAAGTATATAAAATAATTAAAATAAAATATGTAAAGCGTTAAATAATCCTTGGTGTAAAACAGCCTCCGTGGTCGAGTAGAAAAATTGTTTTCCAATCCAGGAGTTCATGATTCCATTTCTGATAGTAATTATAAAAATTAAGTCCTTTTCTGTTTTATTCACAATAATAATATGACAGTTTTTTGTTGATTGGAAGAAATTTGAATATGACACTAAACTGACAAATTGAATTGTAATTAATTTTGTAATTTATTTTTATCAAACACTGTTCATTTAACTTTTTTGTAAAAAAAAAAAGTGGAATAAACAGTGTTTGATAACAATAAATTACAATGTCTTTAAACCTCCACAACGTTAATGCCTTAACTATAAACAACATATTGTAGTTAAGATAACTTGCTTATGAGGTTGTTACAAATATACGCTAAAGTCATTTAATATATTATTAGGGTAGGCAGAGAAGATAGATCTTTACGTCTTTCTATCCACGCTCACAACCTTTGCCAAAAATCTCCTCGTACATACGCTTTCATCTCTCATACTTCTTACCTTTTTCTAGATTAAAATTTCGCTAAATATTTATACACGATGAAAACAAAAACAATGTATTTATTTCAATTTATTCACAATATTTCTTTTTTTACAAAACAACCTTAATTCAGCTTTTGTTTATATCAGTTAATGATTTTCTGTAAAATAGATTTAACTAAGATAAACAACATTGAATCATAGTATAAATAGGTCAAAACCCATACGATGGTTGTCGTCGAAGAAAGAATACGAGAATTGAATTTTGAATACAAGAGAGCGAGAGAGGAATACTTGGATTCTTTCCGAAAGTAGTAGGAAATTTGAATCTCGGTGGGTCCGTGATACTGAACGAATTTGAAATACCTAGCTAACAATTTTTGAACCGGTGTAAAAATGGACGATGTATAAATGATATACGAGTATATAAACAAATTCTACATTTATGAAGATATATTTTCATAAATGTAGAATTTGTTTTACTTCCGTGAATATTTCACGGGTTGCAACTAGTTGGTATAAATATTGTAGAATTACATTTGAACTCAATTATTTTTAATCAACTTATAAAAAAAAATATACACATTAAAGTCATCGAAATGTGCATATGTTGAAGGACCGAGGAAACCCTTAGCCATGTATTGTTTGAGTACTTTTATCGTAGTGCGTTTAATTTATATGCTTCTCTAAATTCTTTTCTTCCTTTCAATACATCTTATTTTCTCTCTTATTCCATACTTGAAATATTCACAAATTTTCTTGATAAAAATTCTTTACACTTCTGATCAGTTAAACTCAAAATTATTTTAATAATTTATTATCTTTTTTCATTTTCGCTAATCATCTTTATATATAAGATGGATTGCCTTATTATGTTAAAAAAAAGGATTTTAACTTTCCAACTATTGGCAGTTTGAAAATGCTTTAATAGAGTGAAACAGTCCTGTTATTTAATATTTTAAGTATAAGTTTTTACCATTATTTTTTTTGTGTCAAATTTGGGATATGTGCGGATTTCAAATATGTTCTTCTTATTTTAGGCCTGTTGGCCTGTTATGGTCCTGCATCATTGTTTCCCTCTTGTGACGTCGACTGCCAGCTGTCTTTCCATCTTTTGGGAGGTCATCCTGGAGGTCTGCTTGCTTGGGGGGTATTGTCCCTGACCATTCTTACGGTTCTTGGTTCCGCCATTCTGGATACGTGTTCGTTCCAGAACCTTCTTCTCTGTCGTCCCCATCTGACAATATCTTCAACTTCGCACATCCTTCGGATTTTTGTGTTTCGTACTCTATCACGAAGGGGTTTTCCAGCGATACTCCTGAGTACCTTCATTTCGCTGGTTCGAAGGAGATTTTTAGTTCCGACAGTGTCGGCTCTGGACTCTATGCTGTATGTCATTATGGGGCGGACACAGGTCTTGTATTATATATCCTCACCTTGCTTTGGATTTTCATATACTTGTTTTTCCAGATATCAAGTCCATAAATTCAATATTTTTTTTGTTAGTAAACACAGTAATATATGGTACAAACATTTGTCAAAGGCTTTACCTATATATCATATATATAAATTTATATCTTAACTAATCTAATTCATATCTTATATAGGTAATTATGAACTAACTGAAGTTTCATTTCCTAGTCGTTTTAAATAATCTTAATATATAATTTCATAGAAATCAAATATCAAGTCCAAAAGTGTATTCTTTAAGAACAATTAAGAGTCGTTGTGGTGCTGGAAGAAGACAGACGATTAAGCTCCACCAAATCCAAGAGAATAAGACAACCTGATTAGCACTTTACACGATCATGTACTCGTATATCATTAAAATCGAACCCGAAATCTTTAAGTAGAAGTCAATCGTTACACCAAGGAGGCTGTTAATTTATTTACTAACTACGCCCATATATTCTCAAACAAGTATTTATTTTTGCATATGCATACGGGAAAAACGTCTTTAAATCGATCAATTTAATCGGCAATTTGAGTCACGAATAACTAATAAAGTTAACTTTACGATCTTCCCATACATAATAATTTGAGTTTATTTAAACCATTACCCTAATAACTACTGTCTGGACATCTTTATCAATGCTTAAGATTTATTGACGTTTGATTTCTTGGTTGTTAAATATGAAGAGTCGTGGGGAAGAACACAATGAGTCGTTTTTTATATTTTTTCAGTTTATAAAAAATAACATAACTAAAAAGCCATTGTAAGGAACGTCATCAATGAAAACCGTTTAATGAAAACCATTTAATTTACTAAATGAAATATCAATTATAATTAAGAACGCTGTGACCTAGTTGGTAAGATGCCTAACTTCAGCCCCTGATGTTGCGGGTTCATTTTCAGTTGAAATTCAGATTTTTTTATAAAATATTCCTAGTTTAAACTCAAATCCATATAAATATTTAAAAAAAAAACGTTAATCAGAATTCAACAGATAGATTTTGTTATTTTTTTCTCATTTGAAATTTTTTTTTAATACTTTTGTGTTTTTTTTTAAGAGTAGATATGACCAAATCATTGTTATCTTTATACCTGCGAATACTAGATGGAAAAAATACCTGTGTCAATCGAAGGAGTATCACAGCGAGGGGTTCGAACCAACGACTTTACACACAGAAGTTCATTGCGTTACCACCCCACCATGCACCTCACTACTATTTACTTTCATAGCATAAGCAAACCGTAATCTCGTCTCTCTTTTAGTAAAGGCACGTAATATATTTATTTATACACAGACTTTGCATCTTCCACATCAGTGCATCTCGTCATACCAGATATTTGAAAGCATGCATGTCTATCGCATAGCAACACTTTTTTCAAGGCTTTCATACGTGAATATAGACAAAAGCACATCATTGTAAACCGTTATTTTTTTAATATTTTACACTTGATTTATTAGCAAATTTTTTTTTATTATATTAACACCCTTAAGGATAATCTGTTCTCTAAACGGCGCTATATAAATTGCCTTTTATTAATATTATTATTAAACAGAAATAAATGTGCCATTTACGTTATATTCCACAGCAAAACACGCCTATCGGTACCTCTTAAAAAATGCTTCTCAGTTAGTGAAATTTCTCAATTTGCTATAATCACCCACAACTATAGGTAACATATCGATGCAATTTGCTATAAACACCCACAACTATAGGTTACATCCATCCATCCATCCATGGCTCTACAACCCAGGTCGGGTCTTGGCCTCCCGCAGAGCTCGCCCCCATGACTGACGGTCCTGTGCAGCGTTACACCAGTTCCGGATACCGATGTTGTTTGCATCCCTTACCACTCCATCCAGCCATCGGAGTTTCGTCCTTCCCACTGATCTCCGCCCCCCCCGGGCGCACCATCCATGATTCGCCTTGGGATCTCGCCCTCGCCCATCCTCTGAAGATGTCCGGCCCACCTCAGTCTTCCAACTCTAATCTCCCTTACAACAGTACGATCCTTGTACAGATCATAGATACAGCTCGTGATTGTACCTAATACGCCACTCTCCGCTGTCACAGATTGGGCCATAGATTTTGCGCAACACCTTTCTTTCAAACGTTTCTAGAGCCTTTTCATCGACCTTACTGATTGTCCAACATTCCGAGCCATATGTGAGTACAGGTCGGTAACATATCGATGCAAATTTGCTATAATCACCCACAACCATAGGTAACATATCGATGCAATTTGCTATAATCACCCACAACTATAGGTAACATATCGATGCAAAAAAAGCACTGAGATTTAAATGCTCCTTACTTATTGAGTAAATGGACGTTAATTTTTTTTAAAGTGTGCTAAGAAACTGTTTTCTTCTTCTTGATATGCTACCACCATGACAATCATCATTTTAGTGCCTACAACCCACGTAGAATTGCTTTTAAGTTATTCACGAAAGTTTTTGAACCAAAAAGTGCGCCGTCTTACTTTTCTTCTTAAGCAATTTATTTGGGCCTCTCATTTTGTCACTAGATCATTGTTAATTACAAATTAGTTGCAAGAAATAATTTTGATTATTTTACCAAAAAGTGGACTTGTCATGTTCTTCCTCTATACCTTTCATATTCAAATTACTTTGGTTTTTCTTGGACTGAATTGGTTACGTTATATTGTGTTGCATGAGAATCTTTGACTTTTTTTATGATTACGTATTCAACGAGTTCCGTGGTCTTGTTGGTAAGTCGTTTGTTTTTCAACCCGGAGATTGAAGGTTCCATTACCGCACTTTTAAAAAGGGTTCTAGTTTTTTACTAACGACCTGTTAAATATCTTTCTGATAAGTAAAAGCCTTAAAATATTTCTGGTGTGTAGGAATACAGTTTTACATAGAAAAATCCCGTCAGGTTGATCTATATAAATGTAATATGTAATACAATTGAACGTTGTATCATACTTGTATTTTAAATTATATCATAATATAAATAGGCAAAAACCCGTACGACGGTTCTCGGCAAAGAAATAATACGAGAATTGAATTTTGAATACAAGAGAGCGAAAGAGGAATACTTCGATTCTCTCCGAAGGTAATTCAAAATTTGAATCTCGGTGGGTCCGTGATACTGAACGAATTTTAAATACCTAGCTAACAATTTTTGAACCGGTGTAAAAGAGGACGATGTATAAATGATATACTCGTATATAAACAAATTTTACATTTATGGATATATATTTTCATAAATGTAGAATTTGTTTTACATCCGTGAATATTTCACGGGTTGAACAAAAATAAATTGTACAAAGTAAGTTTCACTATCTACTTACATTACGCCATGTATCTATTGGGGTAGGTATAGAAAACAGATCTCCACTTCATGCGTTCCTCAAACATATCTTTCACCTCTGTCACATTCATTATATTAGCACCCTTGTGTGATGAATACTGTGCGTCTAATATAAGGGGGTTTACTGTCTCTTTGATGTATTTAGTCATGCTTCATTTTTCTTGGTATTTTTAAACTTTCATACCTTCTACACTGCTCGTTAAGATATTTTTTGTAAATATTTTATCATTTATTCGTTAAGCAAAGCTGATTTTTTTATTTTCTTCACAAGGATAAATAGGTTTTGACATACTTGTGTCCACTTTGGTTCTAAATATATCGTGCCTTCTATCTTCTTCTTGCATATGTCATGGCAGGTCCCCCCAACGTTGACTATCACCTGAGAGTAAGCATCTTTGTCCCCGGCAGCCCGAAAAAGATCCCCAACGCTTCTTATATCAGTCCAATCACGTATATTGCAGAGCCAGGAGATTTGCATCCTGGCAACACCTCTTCGACCCTCTATTTTGCCTTGGATGATCAGGTGCAGTAATTTGTACTTTGCTCCTCTAAGTACATGCCCCACATAGGACATCTTTCGGATTTTAAAATTAGTCAGCAACTCTCTATCAACTTTGGCTCTTTGAAGAACCCTTGTGTGGCTGACCATATCCGTCCAGGGTATCCGTAGCATTCTCCGGTGTATCCACATTTCGAATGCTTCCAGTCGGTATATATTACCAACTTTGAGGGTCCATGATTCCACTCCATGTAATAACACTGACCAAACGTAGCATTTAACAAACCGTTGTCGAAGTTTCAAGTTTAGATTATCATCGCAGAATACGCCTTCTATACTACTTATAAATATTATTTTTGTAAACTTTCTATAGAAAAGAAAAACACATGTTTGCCCACAAAGGAGTTACATACAGAGATGGTGCTACTGTATTTAGTGACGGTATCATCGAAATAAGTGTAAATCTGTTCCATTGAGGTTGCAACCCTTATTCGAGAGGGTAATAAGAAAACAATGGCCGAAAAGTGTAGACATTTTCTTTTCAGTTGTATTTTCTAAATAAAGGTTCCAGTTCTAGTTGGAAAGTGTAGTAAAATATGATACAATTATAAAATCTAAATAAAATGAATCCTTGACATTTGTTTGATATAAGTGTTATTGTAGAAATACATTTGAATACCATCTCCAAACACGACGAGAGGGGTTTATTTGTCTCAGGTGTTTACAGTTCAATTTTGACAAGAACGGACAATGTCTGCTTTGGTTACCTCAAATTTATACGGAAGCAATCAAAACATTTTTTTGAATCTTTCTTTTAGAATCAGAGCGTAAAAAAAATAATCAGGAAATACATTTAAAATAATAGTTTGATCACTACTAAAATGAAGATTGGAAATAAATTTATATCAAGTGGGTGCGGTTTGTTATTCGTATCGTCTAAATATCTCATATTACAAAGGTTTAATTTCTTTAACGAAATGTCTAAAAGTATGAAAGAACTTGAAAACGTCCAAATTTTCCGTTATATGTGTGTTTTATATATTAAGGGTTGATTTAAGTGTGATTGAAATGAAAAAAAAAACAACTTAGTTTCTTGTAAACTAATTAATAGGTGTAATTCAAGCAAGTTAAAATAAATTAAAAATATTTTTTGTTCTTATAAATCATTTTATATACTTAAAATGACAGCTGTATCATTATTATTTAAGAAATCAGTCTGTAGCATTATTATTTAAGGAATCAAAATTGTATTAAACGAATAATATATATTATCTATATAAAGAGCCGTTTAAAAAGCAAACTCTCCTCTTAGGTCCGTCTGCTTGGGACTCGAACTCATTATTATTGACAGATTAAAAATATAATAAAATAAAAATGTGTAAGTTGAGTGTAAGGATAGGAAGGTGATGGGGGCAGCTATTATTAGACCAAATACCAAATAAAGTATGCTTGGATCAAGTGAATAATATTTTAAAGAAAGGAAAGGTTAAAATTTAAAGATATATATAGGTGTAGAAGAGGCGAAATACGTATGACATATGTGTGTCCTCATAGAAAAGTCTGTCGCTCTGTTCTCTCTTCCTACCCATTCAAGAGATGGTGGGATGATTTGTATGTATACATAAATAAAATTAAAAAAATACTTACAAATCAATATAAAACAAATATTCTATTCAGACTTCATTTCATTTGAAAATAAATATTTATCTCGTTGCTTACCGCTTTTTGCAATAGGGCAGCACAGTTTTTTTGACTTGCAATAATTATTAAATCGTAAATCTAATAAATAAACTCTCATAATACGCTCATGTATTCTTCATAATAGGTATATGCGTTGTACGCTCCATCTTATTATTATACACTCGTGTAATCTCCATATGCGTTGTACGCTCCATCTCATTACACACTTGTGTAATCTCCATATACGTTGTACGCTTTATTTCATTATACGCTCGGTATTTTCCATATGCGTGTTATGCTCCATCTCATTATACGTTCGTGTATTATCCATATGCGCACTGCACTCAATCTTAATATACGTTCTTGTATTTTTCATACAATAGCGTATGGAGCACATTTTTAATGGTTGATAACATACCGTATATTGTAATAAAATATGCGTTGAACGCTCCATCTCATGATACGCTCATGTAATCTCCATGTGTATTATACGCTCCATCTCATTATTCGCCAACATATTCTACATATGCATTACCTGAGAAGTGCATCAAAGTCTTGGCAAATATTTCTGAAGCAAAACAATACAAATATTTTTAAATTCGTAAAATTTTTTGATTAAAAAAAAGCTAACTATTTCAATGAACATTTTAAGATACGAGCTGTTGACTAATATTCATTTAAATATTAAACCAACATTAATTTATCAAAGCTTTTGGAAAAGTGACTAAGGATTTAAAGGAATTATTGAAAATCACAAATTAAATAAAAAATCAAATAATAACTTTAAGAGCCATTGTAAAAAAAATATTTGAAGCTAATGATGAACAAAGAATTTTGCCTCCGAAAGATAAGGCGACTTTGAAATATGCTATTGAACATTCAAGTCATTTGTCTAACATGTTTCTATAGATTACTACAGGGGTCCGCAACATTTTCAAGATATTTTATTAATACCACTTTTGATTATTTTATAGACAGATGTTTATGATGTATAGTAGAGCAAAGTCACTCGTATGATCAATAACATATTTTTTTAAATTATTTTTGAAATTTTAAGCCTTTAAATGATATTTTAGCAGTCATTAATAATATTGATAATGAAACGTCATCAATGCACTTTTCCTCATCTAAGATATACTGTTAATACTTGGCTATCATTGATCATAGATATTGTACGAGTATGCTTCGACAAAGATGTGATTTCCTTGGACCACGATACTTTTTTTTTATCCAAGATGTAGAAAAGAAAGCTTATATCTCGAAAGTATAATGTAAAATATTATACGAGGTAATATTTTGCATTATACTTGTACGTTGTACAAATTGAGACAAAAAACTTGGGAAATACGTTCCATAATGAAATCCACATAAAATGAGACACAGAGCTTATATAAATGTAAAACAAACGTACAAAATAAATGCGGAAAACAAAACTACTAACTAATATACTCGTATATCAAATATTAGTATATTAAGACATTATTATTTTTCGTAGAAAATGTTTTTTAATTCACTGGCACTAACTATTTATAGTGATAAGAAAGTTAAATTGTAAAATGCAATGGTTATTTATTAAGCTGCTTTCTATTATCTTAATTTCAGTGCCAAGCACGCTGATTGAGGCGTGTACATAGTCATCCAGATGTTAAATTGACTGGAGAAAAAATCAAATAATGAGGAAAAATATCGACTTCTAAAAAATGTTATTCTTAACTGCTTAAGCAAGAACTACGCAAATCAAGGGATAGGTGTTTTTAAAAAATGAAGTAATTAGTCGCTCAAAAATTCACAGGATTAATGGACAAGAGTTTCCTTTTTCGGGAATTTGAAAGACTGACAGAGATTATGATATTTTTTTTCAAAGTTTACGTATAATTTCTTTTCTAATGAATTGTAAGGTCTTCCCAACGTTAATGATCACTTTGCTTTACAATCCCACTTTATCCGGAACAGCTCCTCAAGTATCCTAATTTCGGTCCAATGTGAGAGGTTTCGCAGTTAAGAAACATGTTATTTTCCAATTCTGCGATACATTAAATGGTTCAAAAACCTGCTAGATTTGTTAAATCTCTCATCATGTTGTGTAGGTCATGTCTTAGGATCGTGACTCCCATGATAGCATCTGACGAATCTTCTCAATTGTTTCTTGCTCTTAGTGAGTGCAACGGATTCTTCCTCTTGTCCATCGTCTTTCCACGATTCCAGTAACCACAAACCTCTTCAAATTGTCTCCTCGGCCACGAGTAATGTGCCCAAAGATTGGAGGACTCGTTGAAGACATATTTGCGATGATCCGTCAATAATTCTCCTTTCTTCGAGAATGGAGGTGTTAGTTCACCTTGCTGTCCAAGGAATCCGTAACATCCTTTTCCAGAATCACATTTTAAATGCATCTATTCTACGTCTCTCTCTCTCTTAGACTTAATAAGGCGCATTTTTGTCGTGATGGGGATAGTTCTGCTTTTCCATATAATTCGGCGTGGTATTTTTTGTCATTTCAGCTAAAATTCTAGTACATTGATATTTGCAAATCTAAATTCTAGTCCATTGATATTTGCAAATCTAAATTCTAGTCAATTGATATTTGCAAATCTAAAAAAGAATTTTACTCATTTAACACTTCTTTGTAAACCAATCTGACTGGCGTATTGCCAGGTGGCAATATACGTTACGTTATATTATCGTGAAACTTATTCAAATCATTATTTATCTGTACAAAATTCATAAACATTATACATCATAAAAATAAAAGTGAGATATCATCAATCAAATGTAAAAGGAATGGATGGTGGAGGGGGAAAGGAATTTGGGAACCAAATACGTTACTAATTTCACGTACCAAAAAAGTCAGATAAAATAAAACATAAAAGTTGTGGATCGAGGTCCGTTGGTTATCGATCCCTGCGCAAGGTAATAGTAGCTTAAAACAATTACTTCCGCGCGCTATTTTAATTTTTTCCTACACCCAACACAACACACCCACCGTGTAACATGTTGTAGTAAACAGGTACACGTAGTATGCGGAATGTGATGTCATTGGTCAACAAGATTATTTATATAGTTTAAAATTATAACTACTGTGATAAGTCCATAACTCCTTGACGAAAAACGTAAAAACCCACACACCCCCAAATTTTTTTTAAGGTTGCATTATTTTTAAGAGAGATCTAATGCTCTTCTTAGAGATACATATAGGATATAATGATACAAATATATCATAATGTCATTTCCCTTATGGAATTGATAGAGAGGAAATAGCGACAAAGTTTACCATAACGACATACTGTTTTTGATGTTTCGTATAGCGCTGATTTCCGATCGTTGTGTCCTACGAGCGCTTCCTAATGAATTCAACAGAAAATAAGGGAGGTTGATAGACACCAATGTCACTAACAAAAGCGCCATCTGGTTATCTAACATACGAGTATACGCTACACAAAAACATAAATTGAGATGTAAAAATACTCAAGAGTAAAATCAGTCTGAAAGTTAATCGACCAGTAATCGAATCTGGGACGCCCGCTTGCTTAGCCACTTGGCTTGTGAACGACTCATATGTATGCCTTAGAAATAAACGCACAGAGGTCATCACGTGTGATAGAATACGGCATGAAAGAATGCATAAAAGAATCAATATACTCGTATTTGGAAAGGTTAAGAAAACACGTTGCAAATGAATCAAATTCTGAAGGAATTAAGGAGGGAAAATCTTTGAAAAAAACGAGTTTTCACGATAATGTGTATTGATATTGTAAGAATAAAAAAAATACAATTTATATAGTGCTTTTTAGAGCGCAGACTTTTCTTAAGAGCGCTCGAACTCGGGATCAAACGCACTATTATCGAAATATTAAAAATATAACAAAAAAAACAAGTCAAATGTACAGATATGTTGTGTGTTGTTTGGCTGCTGTCATTTTATAAGGAACATCCCCGCATCTGAATATGTTTAGAAAACCATATTTGGTAAGAAAACCGCGAAAAATTACCAAAGGAAGTCATATTACAAAGAGACCTTTGTAGATTCGATATGTTTGCCAACACCAGACATATTGGTGTAACAGGAAACTTATCTAAATACAAAAATACTTCTCAATGAATACACTGCAAAATGTAAATAATGCTTTGCTTGATTATAGAGAGCACTGGGACACTAATTAATGAAAGTATGAACAAAAATTTGAATAACTCGTTCAATAATTTGTTAATAAAGAACCTTCGAAATCAGTGAATTGTTTTCGGACAAGTTATTTCTGGTCTACTTTCATTATTGTAACCAAGCCTTGGGCAAATAATATAAACAACTTTCTCAAAAAGTGTACGCACTCGTTTCCAACATTTTTTTTATTTTTGTTATTAAAGTAACCCTTTTAAAATGCTTATTCAACTACCTATAACGCCTTTAAAAACAATGTATGTACTAAAAAATTGACCACTACAAATATGTCAATTTTATCATCAGGAAATTGAACGGTACTAAGGCAAAAATTAAATGTATCGACGTTTGGTTTCTTGAAAATTTAAGGATTTTTTTATGAAGTTGATTAATATTGTTAAGTTAATTATGTAATGTCTTGTTTTTTGGTTCATATTTTGATTCACAATATAAGGATTGCATTTGTTTGATGCAAATCACAAGCAGTTTTCCTCTCAGAAAAGGCTCAACTATCACAATGCAGTCTTTCGTAAGTTAATAATATATTGAAAATTTGGATTACGAGGCTTTAATAAAAAAAACAATAGAATAAAAAAAAACAATTCAACTTAAAAAAAACAATTCACATTAAAACACGGTAAAATATTTCAACTAAGAAAGAATGGACGCGTTAGTCAAAAACATATAAGTTTAACAATTATTAAACAATACTAGAATTCAAAGAAAATACTTGAATTTTCGTGAAAAATTTTTTTTTTCAAAAATTCAATGTAGTGAATAAAAGCAATAAAAACTCTGGTAAACAATTTGTTTTATATTAGGATTACCATTATTTTTTATCAACGGTATTTGTGTTTATTTTTAGGCCGTTATTGCCCTTTTGAGCTTTGCCGCTCTCGTGTCCGGATATGGACATGATGATGGCCAATGGAGGGGAGAGGGTCTTGCCGAAAGCCAGGACCATGGACACTACAACCATGGAGGATATGGTCAGGGATATGGTCAGGGATACGGATATGGTATTGGTGCCCAAGGATACGGATACGGTGTTGCTGGACACGAGGACGGACAATGGAGGGGTGAAGGTTTAGCCGAAAGCCAAGACCATGGACAATACAACCATGGAGGTTATGCTGGACATGGATATGGTGGCCACAATAATGATGGACAATGGAGGGGAGAAGGTCTTGCTGAAAGCCAAGACCATGGACAGTACAACCAAGGACACGGACACGCTGGAGCTTATGGTGGAGCCTATGGTGGAGCTTATGCCGGTTCTTACGCTCACTCCGCTGCTCCTCTTGGTCATGATGGACGTGTTGTAGATACCCCTGAGGTAGCCCACGCCAAGGCCGCTCACTTCTCCGCTGTTGCCGCTGCCTCTAATGGAGCTCATGGACATGGTGCTTATGGTGCTGGTGCCTATGGCGCTGGTGCTTATGGCGCTGGTGCTTATGGAGCTGGTGCTTATGGCCATGGAGCTCATGGTGCTCACTACGGACATTATTAAATTTAGGAATAAATTAAATGTCCCACCTGTAAATAACTCCATCAGTTGCGTCTTGTTTGAATGTTAGTGTACAATACTTAAGCATTTCAATTCATCAAGACCACAAAGAACAAGCTTCGTAATAATATTGAGCTGTGAAAATATTTATTATTACATTTTGTGAAAATGGCGAAAGATAAATAAAATAATCTGTTAGAAAAATTGCTTTTTATTTTGGCAGTGTCATACAAATATAAGTCATCATCATTATCATCATCCTGTCGTATAGCTCATGACTGAGCATCATGACTCCCATGATAGCCTGTGACGACTACCCTCCATCCATTCCAACACTCCGTGGCTCAAAGGGCAGTTGTTATGGATCATTCGGTAGCACGTCTCATTAGGTCAATCCAACGCATAGGGCTTATTTTCACGCCTCCAATAACCACAAACCTCTCCAAACTGTCTTCTTGGCCACGAGAAATGTACCCAAAGAATCGGAGGACTCGTTGAAGACATAGTATTAACAACCTGAAGATGATTCTCAGTTCTTCGATAATGGAGGCGTAAGTTCGCTTTGCTCTCCATAGCATTGTAACATCCTTTTCTCGCTTGTTCTGAGTCCAAGTCTCCACGCCGTACATGAATATTGCGAAGACAAGAGACTTAACCAGGCGCATTTTTGTCGTAATTGCGATAGTTCTGTTCTTCCATATCTTCTTCAAATACAAGTGCTTTTCATAAAAATCTACCGACGTTTCTTATGCTATAGAGCATTAAGGTCTTAGACCAAATGGAAAACTGCTGTTAAAATAAAGAATGCTTTGAGACGGATCAAGTTTCTGTATCTGCGGTGAGGAGCAAATTATGCGACACTTGCTGCAGTGTCCGAACACCCCGGTGTCCTGCTGAAAGCCCAGTGCTGTCCAGCTGACAGAACTCTGATCGGAAATAATAAAGTGCCTTTGACACGACAAAAAGAAGAAGTACTATCCAGCTACGTGGTTCCGGGAAAGTCCATTTGGCAATACAAACCCTCTGCTTGTCTTTTACAATAATGTCAAGTCATATTTTAGGGCTTCCTCTAGGTATTTAATGACGTCTTTCAATTTAGGTGTTCTTTTAACCCAAAACTACGAGTACATTGTAGACTCTTGATTATCCGGGGTCAACCTAACCGGGTTACAATTAGCTGGGCCAATTAAAATTTCTTATTGATTTCGATATATTATTTAAAATAAAAAAAACATTTTTTTCGTTAGACTAGATAAAAGAATACGTACCAGAAAATTAAACAGGCAATATGTAACAAATAATAAAACTGGCGAAAAGCCATTTCAAGATCTTAAATAAATAAATAAATGGTTCTCAATATAAAAAAAATCTTCATTAGTATTGATGAATTAAAAAATTTTGGGTTCAACCAGAAAGAATATGATCAAATAAATTATGATTCCTAGTACGTCATTCGTGAAAAACGTAATTGTGGTATGTTTGTTAAAATATTGATATTGGTTCCGCATGTGAGGCAGATCACTACAAGGACAGTCTCCACGATTTGTTTTGCAACTGTAAAGGAATTTCAATGAAATTGATTCACTGAAGGCTCTCTACATATCACTGGTTAGAACAATAGTTGAGAACAACTCCTATATGTGGTAACCCTAATACGTTGTCAAAATAAATGGATTAGAGGTAGTACAGTGTCGTTTTTTTGTTTGTTTATAAACTAATAGATCCATATACCTTACGAGAGGAATTAAACTACGAACATTTGATGAAACTCTAGAATATGGAATGTTATTTACTATACATTTACAAGCTCGCGACAGGCAAGGGAGGAGACTCAAGACCATAACATATATAATCTGTTAAGAAAAAATGAAAACACAAATATATTCGTAACATATAACTGATCCACTTAATACATGTAAAAACACATCGAATTACATTTTTTTAGAAATCTCGGAAAGTTTAAGAGAGCAAAATACCAACGAGAAGAACCAAATTAATGATATGAAAAAGATATAAAAAATGAGAGTCCCGTCGTGGCGCCTGATTTATGGTTAAAATACTTTTAAATGCGTTGAAATTGTCTCAAAATATGTCCAAGACTGTACCATTCTCATAACCTAAGGGATGTTATCTGGGTACGGGAGAATTTTATTTACAGTTAGTTCTGTGAACAGCTTTTTCACTGAAATTGATCTTGCATATCTCGTACTTTTCGAAGGAATTTAGAAATTAATCCATTCCAACAACTCAATAAAGTCTATTATTCCATTATTTTAAAACAAAGGATTAAACCATATATAACTCTACAATCATTAAATTAAGGTGCGAAAATTATAAATTTATAGTCTTCATAATTTCTAAGATGAATCGTAAAGTTGATGTGAGTTAAAAATCTGTTTTGTACCCTCTCTAGAGCGTTCAAGGGAACTGGACTGCACAATAAGGTATCCAGATACTGGAGTTATATTCATTTTACTCCTTACCAGAGTGCAATAGATAATTTTTGGACTTATTGGTAATGTATTAAATGGTCGATATTTACGATGTCGTGTTGTCGCAGATCTTGCTTCATAAATATTTTAGCAACATTCATTTACTAACTGATAAGTTTAAGATACCAAGTCAAGAAAGCCACTGGATCAAATGTGACAACAATATCATGAACAGTGGGGCGAAGAAAAAAGAGAAGCGAACGCGGTATTAAGTCGTGAAGAGTACGTTTAAAATAATGATTCTCTTAGATTGCTTGATATGGGCTTATAGAATTTTAAACCTGAGTTCACCCGGTTGTAATTTTATATACACTTTTTTTTTTAAATTTAATATAGTTAACTATGATACAAACATTTGCCAAAGATTATACCTATAGGTATATACAACTTTATCATATATTTAATGAATATATTTTAACTAAGAACTAACTTAATTTTAATTTCCTACATGTCATTTTCATTCTTAATAATCTTAATATTAAATTTCTCAGAAAAAGTTAATACCTTTATATTTACTTATAGATATAGGGTAACAATTCTTATAACTTAATTTTTTTTCTCAAATATTTTTTGTGATACTTCATTTTACCTGGTAAAAATCCATAGGATTATTGCCATAGCTATTAATTTCCACTTATTGGACAAATAAAACAATTTGTTTTTATTTCTAGGTGTTTTCTGGATGAGAAAACAAAAATTAAAAGTAAAAGAAACTATTTAAGAAAGAAAATACGGAATAACATAAAAACAAGAAATACACAACCGATGACTGAGAAAGGGGATGATATATCATATGTTAAAAGAGAAAATAATCCTTTATAAGGTAGAGAATATAACAATTTAAACAATAACGTTTGCATGTTTTAATCCAATAGCAGTGAGAATACAACAATTTGATTAACTTCGTGTTTGAATTGGTGGATATTTTTAATGTAGATGTTGTTGAGCTCAGAAGAGTATTTCTCCTGTGCGTATTTCCTCAATCTAAGATCTCGATTTGGGGGCTGTTATTTTGTTGTTTTCTAGCCTTCTAAGTAATTTTAATATCCGTAATGTGTCCCATATTACACAACTTGAGAGATTCTTTTTTTTTTGTTTATCAAGTTATATTGTGTACGTATTTTATAATTCATGGAATAAATAAAGTGGCACCAATAGTAGATAAAGTTTGGAAAGCACGACTATGTTGGTATGAAGGGATGGGATGAAGGGTCTACGCTATGAAATTGGGAAACTCCCAAATATACACATAGGGATATCAAAAAAGGGCTTATAGAAGAAAATGGAGATGAACCTGACGAGACTCGAACTATCTCTAGTTATTGGCGAGATCGAGAACGATGGAGAAAAAAGATCCAAGCCCAAATAAATAAATAAATATAGGTTCATTGATAGCAACATAGAATGCATATAATATATTTAAATATACTTCAAAAACACATAAATTGCAGAAAATACATTAAAGACAGAAGCTTTAAAAAGGTTTGGGCTCATCTAATAACATACCCTCGGCCAAGATACAACCCACCAATATAGGACGAGCCCAGCCACGGGGACACCAGATGTTTTTCAGCCTACACCCTTGCACATGTAGAATAAGAAGAAGAAGAAAAAACAGAAAATAAATATAATGGATGGGACAAGGCAACACAAAAGAAGATTCTATAAATCTTGTAGTTTTAATTATTTGTATTGTTCATTGTTATCTTTCAGCATCATAACGTGAGGTGCATGTTGGCGCGCTATTGCACTGGACTTCCGTGCGGAAGGTAGTCGGTTCGGACCCCGCACTGTGCTACTCCTCTCGAATGATACGAGCACTTCGGTCATATCTATTATTTTAAAGAAAATATCTTAAACTTCATAAGTTGGATTTTTAAAAGATATATACTTCATAAGTTGGATTCTTAAAAGATGTATACTTCATAAGTTGGATTCTTAAAAGATGTATACTTCATAAGTTGGATTCTTAAAAGATATATACTTCATAAGTTGGATTCTTAAAAGATGTATACTTCATAAGTTGGATTCTTAAAAGATATATACTTCATCAGTTGGATTTTTTCCGGAGGATATTGATACGTCATCTTTTGGCTTTTAAGTCTTCCTGTGTTATGTAAAGGAATCTCAAGTGTCGTTTAATACAGGTGCAAGGGTGTGGGTTGAAAAACATCTGGTGTCCTCGCGGCCGGACTCGCCCTATATTAGTGAGGTTTATCTTGGCCGGGGGGATGTTATTAGATGAGCCCAGACCTTTTGATAGCTTCTCTCTTAAATGTATTTTCTGCCATTTATGTGTTTTTGAAATGTATTGAAATATATTATGTACATAGTATGTTGCAATCAATAAACCTATATTTATTTAATAAATTAATTAATTAAGCTGAGAATTTAACGGCAAGAGAATTCAATATCAATAACATATTTTTATCATTTTTATCTAATTTTAAGATAGATGCGGAAGTTTTACTTATATTTTAGAATCAGGATCAAAAATTGTTTCTCATCTTCTTTATGTGCCGTGTCTCTGTCTTTGTCATCTTCTTTATGTGCCGTGTCTCTGTCTTTGTCATCTTCTTTATGTGCCATGTCTCTGTCTTTGTCATCTTCTTTATGTGCCGTGTCTCTGTCTTTGTCATCTTCTTTATGTGCCATGTCTCTGTCTTTGTCATCTTCTTTATGTGCCGTGTCTCTGTCTTTGTCATCTTCTTTATGTGCCATGTCTCTGTCTTTGTCATCTTCTTTATGTGCCGTGTCTCTGTCTTTGTCATCTTCTTTATGTGCCGTGTCTCTGTCTTTGACGACATTGAACTGTTCCTTAACTGGCTTACTACATGTAAATTCGCAAATGTCGCATAACCATGACAGGCGCCTTCTTCCGAATCCCTGTCGACCTTCGATTTTGCCAAACAATACTTATTTAAAGGGGTGGTAAGATGAACTATATATTTAATTATCCTGGTCTGCAAGGGGCTAGAGAGTCTACATATTTATTGATAATCATCAAAATGGTTATAATGTTGCAAGAGGAATGACTTGTGGAAAAGGTTTATGTGAGCTCTTGAGTGTGCCGTTGTTTGGTGTTTTTTTTGTTTTGTATTTATATTTGTGTATATTTTTGTTTTTTTTTTATGATTATGTGCGGTATATTGTAGGATGAATGTTTTTGGTCTGTCTGGAGTGATGAAGTGTGAGGAGTTTGATTTCGCGTGTTGTATACGTATCTAATTGAGTGTAACACTGTTTGTCAGGTTGATGAGAATGTGTAACGGGGTTTCATAAAATAAAAAATCGGATAGACATATCGATTTATCTTTTCATGCTATATGTCCTCAGTGAGATACAGGCAAAAACCTAGTTTACTGGGGACACGACAAATGAAAGGTAACAAACCCAGATTAATTAAAATCGTGTGTCTAAATTAAATAACCAGTTGTTTTTTCGCAAATTATATATATATATTTCTTGTCATGTGTAAGATAAATTTCAAAAAAAAATGGCAGGATTAGTATATCCATTGATTTTGTTGTTCTGTCTGTGATGTTGTGTAACATTGAATATTTTTTATGTCGATAAATCTTTTCAAAAGTGCCTATAGGGACTATTATAGTATAGCCTATTTCAAAGGCTTTTACCGAGAGTCCTCAATTGGCCATCACCGCTTTCAGCATACCAGTATCCGTGCCCCTGGCTGTATTCCTTGTCAACCACACCCCATTTTAAAAACCTATTTTATAACTTGTTCGATTACTCGTTCAAAAAGAACCTTCGAACTTGGTGAATTGTTATGAGACAGTTATTTCTGGGTCTACTTTCATTTTTGTAACCAAGCCTTAGGCAAATAATATAAAAACCCGACTCAAAAAGTTTCTTAAATCGTTTCCAATCAACTTTTTAACCTCTATTTAGGGATAACCTTTTTTAAGAATAAGTATTAAACAAATTGTGCGAAAATGACAAACGCTTTAAGAACAATCTACTTAATACTTTTTGGCAGCTAGATACTTGACAAATTATTATCAGGAAGTGGAAAGGTACTTAGACAATATGTAACACTAAAATATTTAGATTATTTGAAAATTGAATGATTTTTTTATGGAGTTGATCGAAATTGCCGGGTGAAATATTTATTTTTATTTTTTGTTTCATATTTGGATTCACAATATAAGGATAAAATTTCTTTAATGCAAATCATAAGCAGTTTTCCTCTCAGAAAAGGCTCAACTATAACCATGAAGTCTTTCGTAAGTTGAAACATTGATATTGTATATTATTTGGCTAAAATTGAAAATTAAAACAAAAAATAAATTCAATACTATTAAAGAAACAAACTTCTTAAAACAAATGTATCTTAAAACTTGTATAAAACACGTATCTTAAGACTTCTCTTAAAACGCGTATCTTAAAATTTAAAAAAAGAATAGCAATCAATAAGAACTGTATTTTTTTTAAATAATTTTATTTTTACATGTAAAGTGTGTATTAATAAATAAAGTTAATACTCGTATGACATTTTTTTAAAATAATTTATAGTACCCGGCGGTAAGTAATACACATCGGGCTTAAGAAAGAGACTGTCGCTTTGTGGAGCGTCGTCTCTGTCGCACGATGCGCTAACAGTTCGTGAGACAGAGATGACGCTCTACAAAGCGACAGTCTCTTACTTAAGCCCGATGTGTAGTACCGCCGGGTACTGTATATACTATACTTGTGTTTACGCGATAACATAAAATATATTTTAAATAAATATTTTGTTTCCAGTTTTTCCAAAACTTGAACGTTGGCGTTGTAACGAATAACACAAAATCGGGAAAGTTCAACTGTATACCTGGTATTCCTGTAAAACGCTTTGTATCAACTCTAGAAAACAATTTCATGTTTAATTTGTATAAATGTTTTCAATGATTTTTTTTCAAAAATACTTTTTGCTTATTTCCTAGGCCGTTCTTGCCCTTTTGAGCTTTGCCGCTCTCGTGTCCGGATATGGACATGATGATGGCCAGTGGAGGGGAGAAGGACTTGCCGAAAGCCAGGACCATGGACAATACAGCCATGGAGGATATGGCCAGGGATATGGTCAGGGATACGGATATGGTATTGGTGCCCAAGGATACGGACACGGTGTTGCTGGTCACGGGGACGGACAATGGAGGGGAGAAGGTCTGGCCGAAAGCCAAGATCATGGACAGTACAACCATGGAGGTTATGCTGGGTATGGAAATGCTGGTCACAATGATGATGGACAATGGAGGGGAGAAGGTCTCGCTGAAAGCCAAGACCATGGACAGTACAACCAAGGACATGGACACGCCGGAGCTTATGGCGGAGCTTATGGTGGAGCTTATGGTGGAGCTTATGGTGGAGCTCATGGTGGAGCTTATGGAGGTTCCTACGCTCACTCCGCTGCTCCTCTTGGTCATGATGGACGTGTGGTAGACACCCCTGAGGTAGCCCACGCTAAGGCTGCTCACTTCTCCGCTGTTGCCGCTGCCTCTAATGGAGCTCATGGACATGGTGCTTATGGTGCTGGTGCCTATGGCGCTGGTGCCTATGGCGCTGGTGCCTATGGCGCTGGTGCTTATGGAGCTGGTGCTTATGGCCATGGAGCTCATGGTGCTCACTATGGACATTATTAAATTTATGAATAAATTTATTGTCCCACCTGTAAATAACTCCACCATCAGTTGTATCTTGTTGCAATGAATAATGTACACAAGGTATTTTACTTTCAATTTCATCGAAACCACGAAGAACAAATCTTGTCAATAAGATTGAATCGTAAAAATGTTTACTTTTTCATTTTATGTAAATGGCAAAAGACGAATTAAATAATTTATTGAAAAAAAAACTTTTTTATTTATTACCGGTTGACAAAATAGGTGACATGTAATTCTAAACAAAGAATAACGTATCAACATGTTCCAAAAAAAAACTAACATTTCATAATATACACAGGTCTTTTAAAATACACATACGAGTATGTTATATGAAAATACTAATGTACTGTAGAACACCGTAAGTTAAAAAAATAATCAAATGCAATTAATTTAATACATATCATCATACCGTGGCCTGTTGAGTAGGCAGAGAAGATAGAGCACCAGACCTTCTTGCTCAACCCATATTTACCTATTCCATACCCATACATACGAGTATTTGCATACAGCTTTTACGATTTCTCTTAACATATTATCATTCACTTGATTCAACCATACTTTTCTTAGTCTTTCTCTACCACGTCTTCTATTAACAATTGCTTTGACTATTTGTTTTGTTAGTCATTTTTTTCATTCATCAATTCCACATACCTAAACCATCTTTTTCATCTCACTCAATTCAATCGAACATATTTTTTGAGTAGAAAAAAATAAACCTCCAACAAAGCCAACCAGCATACGTCATTATAAAGGGCATTACAAAAAAAAAACTTAATGTAAAAATAACAAAAGGAAATTCCCATGAAGAAATTTATGTTAGATATAACAATAACGAGTTTTCATTGATTCGTATGGCCATCAATATATCCGAATTGGCGATGTAGATATATTTAAGGACGCGGTTAGGAGATATCAGTATATATGGCTCCCTTTATCGAGCCTTCGGGTTAACATCCCTTAAGCAGGCACGAAACTTTCAACTGTATTTGAAAATACTACCGCACATGAAGTGGCAACAACTCTCACACACATTTAGGATGCGTGAAGGTTGTTTTTAATAACAAATGTTAATAAAAAAGTAGGCTTAAAAACTCCTGGAAAATTAAACAATATTTCCAATAAAAGGGTAATTTTATAAACTAAATTTACAAAAAAATTGAATCGATTAAAGAATAGTCGGTTTTGGATACAAATGTTTATTTTTTATATTCAAATACAGGATATTGGATGCAGTGTGGCGATCAACGACACACCAATTGAACAAGTAACAAAATTTTAATACTTGGGTGCTAGCATAATGCGCAATAATGACCTCTATGGCGAAGTGCTTGAGCAATCACAAAAGGCCGCAGCTATTTCCGGATATCTAAAGAACACTATCTGGAAAAAACAAGTTTATGAACATCCTAAGCAAGGTGAGGATATACAAGACCTGTGTCCACCCCATACAGCATAGAGTCCAGAGCCGACACTGTCCAAACCAAAAATCTCCTTCGAACCAGCGAAATTAGGGTACTCAGGAGTATCGCTAGCAAAACCCTCCTTGATAGAGTACGAAATACAGAAATCCGAAGGATGTGCGAAGTTGAAGATATTGTCAGATGAGGATGACAGACAAGAAGCTTCTGGAACGAACGTGTATCCAGAACGGCGGAACCAAGAGCCGTAAGAATGGCCAGGGACAGTATCCCCTAAGCATGCAGACCTCTAGGACGACCTCCCAAAAGATGGAAAGACAGCTGGCAGTCAACGTCACAAGAAGAAAACAACGATGCAGGACCATAACAGGCAAACAGGCCTAAAATAATAAGACGAATAAAATTCAAATACATTTTAATTTCAATAAATACGATACTGAAAGAAATATCAGGCTGCGATCAACCGGGATATTTGTCCAGATTTTAGTTTAAAACTCTGCATGTCTATAGTAAGGAGACTCGAAAGTGGGCCTAAGCATGTGAACACGTTTGTCTCATATGTATTTTTTTGAAATATTTATGAATGTATCTATAACAATTTATTGACCTCCAAAGTTTGCCGTAAACATATTTGGGCGTGCTCTTTGATGAAATATTAATGTTTGTTTCACATGTGAGAAACATCACCACAAGGATGTTCTCTGCGTTGAGGTTCGTTATGAGACTGTGTAGGAATTCAATGGAATTGATTTACAAACGACTCTCTACAAACCATTACTTAGTATGGTCACCCTACTACGGTGCCAACGTAAACAGATGGAGGGAGAGCAGAATCCTTTTTTAGATTTACAAAACTTACGAGAGAAATTGAACTATGAATTTCTTGAAGTTGACAACATTCTGACAGATTGACGGACTTATTAGTACTGCATAAAATTGTCAACTCTTATGATGTTCTATTGTCACTAATTTTGTCCAACTGATTTTTCTGCAAAGTAATCCACTTACTGATGAGCGGAGTGAGGAAGCCATTGTTACAAATGTGGCAAAGTGTCGTAAACGGTGAGACAAAGAGAAGAGTAGAAGAGAATTATTTTTTATTTATTTATTTTCTCAATACAAGCTTAGTCCAATTAAATTGAAAAATATAAAAAAATGTTGACATAAAAAAAATAAAATTACATATATGCATACATACATTACACATACATGTGTATATATTCACATATATACACATATATTATATTCAAAGTCACATAAAAACGTTGATGTGTGCTTTCTTATGCCCCCAAAATTAGTAGAATTTTTTTTTATGCTTTTGGTAATGTGATATGAAATATGTCAATATCCGAAGCAGTCCCGTTCAGGCCTTTCCAACAGGCATAGCGGCTGGAAGACTCGCTCTTGTGTATGTTATTGAAAACAGTTCTTGCTGGCGCAGTCTAGTATAATTGTTAGAAACATTTAAAGCTAATATTGGTAGTAATGGTGGACATTTCACAACGAACGAGTCTGACAACGTATACCAGGAGACGCAGATCTCTTCTAACGCTCAAGGAGTTATACCCGAGCATGCCCAGTAGAAACTGAGTAGGGTAAAGCCATGGGTATACACCAAACTCACTCATATAGAGATATCGTAGATATTTTTTGTACCTTCTCCACCATAAGGGAGTTCTGCGCCTTCAGCGGGCGTCAAATGCAAGCATTGCTTACTAATTTGCTACGGATCAATTAATTTAACAGCGTTTTGAGCACCATTTGGTTTTCAAACGATGAGAGTTTTATTAGCTAAATTGCGTACATATGTGAAATTATGAACTGAAAAACGTATGTGATGCCCCTGGTCGGGTTACTTCTTTTTGAACTGGGGTGATGCTTGATCGATGGGGTCATACAACATGAGCCCAGATCTTTGGATGGCATCTGGTGAATCGTATGAAACATATAAATATGTATTTTTTTTGTCTTCAACTAATTTCAAGCTGTTTAATTTTTTATCGTGCTTACTGTTAACTGAATTTATAATATTTAATACATGCATATCATCACACCGCTTCCCAGTGATGGTAGGTGAAGAAGACAGAGCGCCATATTTTTTTAACTCATATCCTTAGTCTCATCCACATCCAAACAATCTGTCATACAACCTCTACGATTTCTCTGACTTTCTACTTTTCTATGTTTCAGAATACCATTCCCTTGATCCAACCATACTCACATTCGATATCGCTTTTAACTTTTCTATAATCTGAGAATACACTATCTACATAGCTGAATTCCTCGAACATAAATACATATCATCAAACCGTGTCCCTTGATAGATAGGGAGAGAATACACTTTCTAAATTGCTGAATTCTTCGTCCATAAATAAGAGTACATATCAACAAACCGTGTCCCTTGATAGATAGGCAGAGAATACACTATCAAAATAGCTGAATTCCTCGACCATAAATACATATCATCAAACCGTGTCCCTTGATAGATAGGCAGAGACTACACTATCTAAATAGCTGAATTCCTCGACCATAAATACGAGTAGATATCATCAAACCGTGTCCCTTGATAGATAGGCAGAGAATACACTATCTAAATAGCTGAATTCCTCGACCATAAATACATATCATCAAACCGTATCTCTTGATAGATAGGCAGAGAATACACTAGCTACATAGCTAAATTCCTCGACCATAAATATGAGTACATATCATCAAACCGTGTCCCTTGATAGATAGGCAGAGAATACACTATCTAAATAGCTGAATTCCTCGACCATAAATACATATCATCAAACCGTATCCCTTGATAGATAGGCAGAGAATACACTAGCTCAATAGCTGAATTCCTCGACCATAAATACGAGTACATATCATCAAACCGTGTCCCTTGATAGATAGGCAGAGAATACACTAGCTAAATAGCTGAATTCCTCGACCATAAATACGAGTACATATCATCAAACCGTGTCCCTTGATAGATAGGCAGAGACTACACTATCTAAATAGCTGAATTCCTCGACCATAAATACATATCATCAAACCGTATCCCTTGATAGATAGGCAGAGAATACACTAGCTAAATAGCTGAATTCCTCGACCATAAATACGAGTACATATCATCAAACCGTGTCCCTTGATAGATAGGCAGAGAATACACTATCTAAATAGCTGAATTCCTCGACCATAAATACGAGTACATATCATCAAACCGTGTCCCTTGATAGATAGGCAGAGAATACACTATCTAAATAGCTGAATTCCTCGACCATAAATACATATCATCAAATCGTATCCCTTGATAGATAGGCAGAGAATACACTAGCTAAATAGCTGAATTCCTCAACCATAAATACGAGTTCATATCATCAAACCGTGTCCCTTGATAGATAGGCAGAGAATACACTATCTAAATAGCTGAATTCCTCGACCATAAATACATATCATCAAACCGTATCCCTTGATAGATAGGCAGAGAATACACTAGCTAAATAGCTGAATTCTTCAACCATAAATACGAGTACATATCATCAAACCGTGTCCCTTGATAGATAGGCAGAGAATACACTATCTAAATAGCTGAATTCCTCGACCATAAATACATATCATCAAACCGTATCCCTTGATAGATAGGCAGAGAATACACTAGCTAAATAGCTGAATTCCTCGACCATAAATACGAGTACATATCATCAAACCGTGTCCCTTGATAGATAGGCAGAGAATACACTATCTAAATAGCTGAATTCCTCGACCATAAATACGAGTACATATCATCAAACCGTGTCCCTTGATAGATAGGCAGAGACTACACTATCTAAATAGCTGAATTCCTCGACCATAAATACGAGTACATATCATCAAACCGTGTCCCTTGATAGATAGGCAGAGAATACACTATCTAAATAGCTGAATTCCTCGACCATAAATACATATCATCAAACCGTATCCCTTGATAGATAGGCAGAGAATACACTAGCTAAATAGCTGAATTCCTCGACCATAAATACGAGTACATATCATCAAACCGTGTCCCTTGATAGATAGGCAGAGAATACACCATCTAAATAGCTGAATTCCTCGACCATAAATACGAGAACATATCATCAAACCGTGTCCCTTGATAGATAGGCAGAGAATACACTATCTAAATAGCTGAATTCCTCGACCATAAATACATATCATCAAACCGTGTCCCTTGATAGATAGGCAGAGAATACACCATCTAAATAGCTGAATTCCTCGACCATAAATACGAGTACATATCATCAAACCGTGTCCCTTGATAGATAGGCAGAGAATACACTATCTAAATAGCTGAATTCCTCGACCATAAATACGAGTACATATCATCAAACCGTGTCCCTTGATAGATAGGCAGAGAATACACCATCTAAATAGCTGAATTCCTCGACCATAAATACGAGTACATATCATCAAACCGTGTCCCTTGATAGATAGGCAGAGAATACACTATCTAAATAGCTGAATTCCTCGACCATAAATACATATCATCAAATCGTATCCCTTGATAGATAGGCAGAGAATACACTAGCTAAATAGCTGAATTCCTCAACCATAAATACGATTACATATCATCAAACCGTGTCCCTTGATAGATAGGCAGAGAATACACTATCTAAATAGCTGAATTCCTCGACCATAAATACATATCATCAAACCGTATCCCTTGATAGATAGGCAGAGAATACACTAGCTAAATAGCTGAATTCTTCAACCATAAATACGAGTACATATCATCAAACCGTGTCCCTTGATAGATAGGCAGAGAATACACTATCTAAATAGCTGAATTCCTCGACCATAAATACATATCATCAAACCGTATCCCTTGATAGATAGGCAGAGAATACACTAGCTAAATAGCTGAATTCCTCGACCATAAATACGAGTACATATCATCAAACCGTGTCCCTTGATAGATAGGCAGAGAATACACTATCTAAATAGCTGAATTCCTCGACCATAAATACGAGTACATATCATCAAACCGTGTCCCTTGATAGATAGGCAGAGAATACACTATCTAAATAGCTGAATTCCTCGACCATAAATACATATCATCAAACCGTGTCCCTTGATAGATAGGCAGAGAATACACCATCTAAATAGCTGAATTCCTCGACCATAAATACGAGTACATATCATCAAACCGTGTCCCTTGATAGATAGGCAGAGAATACACTATCTAAATAGCTGAATTCCTCGACCATAAATACATATCATCAAACCGTGTCCCTTGATAGATAGGCAGAGAATACACCATCTAAATAGCTGAATTCCTCGACCATAAATACGAGTACATATCATCAAACCGTGTCCCTTGATAGATAGGCAGAGAATACACTATCTAAATAGCTGAATTCCTCGACCATAAATACATATCATCAAACCGTGTCACTTGATAGATAGGCAGAGAAAACAGATCTCAAAACTTTTATATCCAGCACACAACTTTCATCTGCTCCACAATAATACATCTCACCACAATGAACAATCCTCTATATTATTATTCATACTTCTCATTTTCCCTTCTTTTAAAATGTAGTCCATTTGAGCTAGCCATGTTTTCCTCGGTTACCCTCATTCACGCACACCTAGCACTTTTGACTTATATATCTGCTTAGTCATTCTTTCGCTCTTCGTTATCTCCACATGTGAAAGCTCCTTTCCTCATTTTACCTAAAACATCCGTTGTTTCCATTCATTTCCCATACATCTATTTTCTTTTGTTTATTGACACCCCAAGTTTTTTTTGCTATACGTTTTTTTGCTACCTTTACAGTATTATTTTTTTGTACCACATTTCTGCTGACTCCAAGTTTCACTTCTTTATGTCAAGATAGGCACCGACACACATATATTTATTGTCATTTTTGCTTCTTTTGATAAAGTGTATTTGTTGTATTTATATTAGATTAGGAACTCCGTTTACTTTGTTCTCCGTCGCTACCCTTATTTCAATGTCCCTTTCAACTCACCTATCGCACGTTAACAAACTGTCCAGAAAACATCAACTTGTTTCAGTTTCCTTCACTTAACCCTTGGCCATATAGCTCTTGCAAACTTTAGTTTCCATGATTATGTCGTTCCACATACTATAATTCCGCCTTTTCTTCTTTCCCATGGGTTTATCTGCATCTGGAGGTCTATAAGTATTTATTTTTACCGACTAAGTAGTCTTTCTTCCAGTGGTCAAGACTCTTACGTGTTCTTTTTCAATCTTAAGTCGTCTACATAACCAATCTTCTTGAATGTACTATCAGGGTTAGCATATACCATTTAATCCTTGTAAGGTATCTCCAATAAATATAGAAAACGGCAAGTTTCTTAGCAATATAATCACATCGTTAGACACTTTGTTAATATGCTATAACCCCACTGTAACAAATATGTTTTAAGACTTTCGTTGTTCTTCGTTTCAGTTGTGTAATGTCTTTAAGAGTGTTGTACCACGTAGTTTGGTTTATGGTGCCAACGTTTCAAAAACGTTGCAGTTTACATATTTATGGTTTATTTGTAATCAATCTCTCTATAAGTCTTATGGTAGACGTTGATTATAATCGATCCTTGAAGATGAAAACTGTAACGTTTTCGAAATTTCGGCATCATAAACCACGCGGTACATCACTCCGAGGGACCACAATGATGCCCATGGTCTGCGAAACACCGAACTCACAAAGCGGATATTCAACAAGCCCCATCTATACCTAAGGTTAATACAGCGACCATGGCTTCTACAGTATACGTACCCCTGATTGTATTGTAAGCCTACCACTCCCCATTTTATAAATCAATTTTTAAAACTCGTCCAATTATTTGTTGAAAAGAACCTTCGAACTTAGTGAAATGTTATCGAACAAGTTATTTGCAGTCTTACTTACGTTATTAAAACTAATCCTTGGATAGATAATTTAAAACTCCAACTCAAAAAGTATTGTTTAATCGCGCTAAACAATGTTTTTGTTCTCGATATTAAAATGAACTTTTTAAAATGCGTACTAAACTACCCGTGTAAAAATGACAATACGTTTAAGAATAATCTACATAATCATTTTTGACCATTAGAAATTTGACAATTTATTATCAGGAAGTAGAAAGGTACTAAGGCACTTTTGAAGACTGTAATACTTTGATTATTTGAAAATAAAATAGTTTTTTTTATAAAGTTGATCAAAATTGTTGTGCGAATGATATTAAACAATATTTTCCAGTTCACATTTTGATTTACAATATAAGGATTGCATTTCTTGAATGTAAATCACAAGAAGTTTTCTTCTCAGAAAAGGCTCAACTATCACAATGCAGTCTTTCGTAAGTTTTATTAACGCTGATATTTTTTATTTATATAAAAATGATACCGTTAAAAAATAAAATATTTTATAAAACACACGGTGGAAATATTTAAACTTGAAAGACGCGTTCCCTTAAAGGAATATTATTTTTTTAAATAATTGTTTATATATCATATTTGTTGAATTAATTTTTTTTATTATTATTTTATGTATTTCTTCAAACGAAAAATAAATTAAAATACACAAATCTTTTTTATCAAAACGTTCAAATATATTCTTAATAAATACAAGGGTTGCCATAGGGTCACAGACCAGGGAAAAAATATAATTTATCTTTGTCAGATAGTCTTTACGTCTTATTTTTTAATAATATTTGAAAATGAGAGTCCTTGGGGATTTCCCCAGGTCTTGGTGCCGTTGATTTAATCACACAATGTCTTTAAAATAAACTTTTACAATAACCATATATTGTTTCGGGTACAGTTTCAAAGGATGTAAAGTGCAAGGCCGTGGATTGATCTGAATGGATGGGATTTATGGTATTCAAGTGTTCTTGACGAAACTTAAAAGTTTTTAAAAGATTTGTGAACAATATGTATACATAGTGAATATGAAAAGAAAGAGATGGTGGAGATGAAAGAAAAATCAGGAATGAAACACGTTATATTACTGACTCGAAAGAAAGATCAGGAATGAAACACGTTATATTACTGACTCGAAAGAAAGATCAGGAATGAAACACGTTATATTACCGACTCGAAAGGAAGATCAGGAATGAAACACGTTATATTACTGACTCGAAAGAAAGATCAGGAATGAAACACGTTATATTACTGACTCGAAAAAAATATCAGGAATGAAACACGTTATATTACTGACTCGAAAGAAAGATCAGGAATGAAACACGTTATATTACAGACTCGAAAGAAAGATCAGGAATGAAACACGTTATTTTACTGACTCGATTTTTACAAAAAAAAAAACTCTGTATATCACCGGATATTTTTATAAATATAAAATTAGAGAGGTATCAATATCTTTTTATTTTCTGTGTTAATTGAATTGTGTAATTTAAAGCTATGAAACTGAATATTCAATGCATTATTTTTTGTTAGTTTTGAAATACGAGATATTGTTTGGTTATACGATTTTTTAACATTGTTTTTAATTTCTAGGCCGTTCTTGCCCTTTTGAGCTTTGCCGCTCTCGTGTCCGGATATGGACATGATGATGGCCAGTGGAGGGGAGAGGGACTTGCCGAAAGCCAGGATCATGGACAATACAGCCATGGAGGTTATGGCCAGGGATATGGTCAGGGATACGGATACGGTATTGGTGCCCAAGGATACGGATACGGTGTTGCTGGTCACGGGGACGGACAATGGAGGGGAGAAGGTCTGGCCGAAAGCCAAGATCATGGACAGTACAACCATGGAGGTTATGCTGGGTATGGAAATGTTGGCCACAATGATGATGGACAATGGAGGGGAGAAGGTCTCACTGAAAGCCAAGACCATGGACAGTACAACCAAGGACACGGATACGCTGGAGTTTATGGTGGAGTTCATGGTGGAGCTTATGCCGGTTCCTACGCTCACTCCGCTGCTCCTCTCGGTCATGATGGACGTGTTGTAGACACCCCTGAAGTAGCCCACGCTAAGGCTGCTCACTTCTCCGCTGTTGCCGCTGCCTCTAATGGAGCTCATGGACATGGTGCTTATGGTGCTGGAATCAACGGTGTTGTAGGTTATGGTGCTGGTGCTTATGGAGCTGGTGCTTACGGCGCTGGTGCTTATGGCGCTGTTGCTCAAGGTCATGGAGCTTACGCTCATGGAGCCGCCCCTCTGGGTCATGATGGACGTGTGGTAGACACCCCTGAAGTCGCCGCTGCCAAGGCTGCCCACCTCGCTGCCGTCTCCCATGGAGCTCATGGTGCTCATCACTATGGGCATTATTAAATTTAGAATTTAGTAAATTGTCCCACCTGTAAATACCACTATCGTCAGTTGTGTTTTTTTGCAAGAAAAAACACAAAGAACATGCTTTGTAAATAATATTGAGCTGTGAAAATATTTATGATTTTATTTTGTGTAAATGGCGAAACATAAATAAACTTATTTGTTAAAAAATGTTTTTTTTTTAAATATAATTACTACGAGTGTATTCTACCCACAAAAGATAGATAGAAGAAAACAATTGTCTATGTTTTTCTGAACTCTGGAGACCACAGTGACATATTTAGTTCAAAATTTCGCTTAATATTTTCAATGATATTTATAAAAGTTCTAGCACACTTTATATTTAAGAGTTCATTAACGATATTGTTGTTACCTCTTGGTGATCAGTTGTACTAACAACTCACGTTATGATGGACAACGAGTTAAATGCGTTCTCCATTGTCACTGTAAAGCTTCTGCTCTTCATCATATCTGCATCATCAAAGTGGAATATGAATGAATAAAGTGGAATATGAATGAATAAAGTGGAATATGAATGAATAAAGTGGAATATGAATGAATAAAGTGGAATATGAATGAATAAATAAGTCTTAATGCGGGATTCAATTTATCAAATAGAGTTTTCTTTGTATTTTTAATTATTTTATTAGAAGAGTATCAAAATTTTCCGTCATAATTTATTCTTATCAAGATTAATAAGGTATGTGTGTTTGAAATAAAAGATGATTTGCAAAGTTATGCTAAATGTTTAAATAAAATAAAAGTATCAAAACAAATAGACAATTTAAAAGACAAGAGATCAACAATTTATAAGACAAGAGATCAACAAATTAAAAAACAAAAAATGTCAAAATAAAAGACGAGTTAATTACAAATAATTAAAGACAGGTTTTGCATAGACTTCTCCACTTATGAATGCTCAGCCAATTTGAAAAACCAGAAACTTTAAAGTTGGCACCACTGATGCAGCGAGTCAGATGAACACGTACCCAGTTTCAGTGGAATGGCGGAGTGAAGAAATTTATTTCGGCGCCAGCTCCATTCCCAAAAGTCGTCTGTTGTTGTCCTTAGCGTCGGGACGGCAAGTTTCATGATGGTAAAGCTGGCCATTTAGCATGTCAAAGAGATCAGCAGGAATCTGAACACCGTAGAGCTTTGTCGCAGGCACTGAGAGACGTCCGTCTCTAAAGCAGGTTCCCTGCGGAATGGACGAGAGCGTCTCGCTCCTCTCAAAGCACCTTTATCCTCACCAACGATGCCAAATAGGTTTTTTGTAGCTGCCCTCTTGTTGGCCGAAAACATAATATAACGTTCTCATTTCCCCACTCAAAACGTAGAGAATTTTGTCTAGGAATATTTGTACGTACCTCCGGTCAATTTATCGTAACCTTTTTTAACAATAGCCCTTTTAAAAAAGAACAGTTATTTGGGCTGGAGGGATAATTCCTTAAAATAATTCTTGTCAGAAGGTTTATCATACCTAATGAAAGAACACCCCTGTTATTTAGAAGTATAATGCATAGACTGCTATATTTTAATATTGATGCGAATAGAAAAATGAAAATAATAAAAAAAAAAATACACCAATTTTATCTTCGAAGGGCTGAGTCTCCACCACCTGCATAAACCTCTTAGAACTATGTTACTCTGTCCCAAGTTTGTCAATATTTTCTATTGCAAGCCCAAATGGTCACTGAAAACCAAAAAAGGAAACTAGCTGGACATCTGGTAAAGAGGAAAAGAATAGGGAAACTTTGAGCTTGTTAGGACAGCATTAAAAGCGATGTATTGGAGATTTTGACAGTAAATTGAAATACTGTCTCTGAGTACAGTGTAATTTTGTTTGATGTACAAATACCTAATATTCAAAAAATCCCATGAAAGTACAATATTATTAAAATGACGATTAATATTGCACTATTTAGAGAGCAGACTCTCTCTCTCCAAGAGCGCTCTTAACAACATACGCAAGAACGGGTCTTCCAGCCGCTATGCCTGTTGGAAGGGCCTTAACTCTTCTGAACGGGACTGCTTCGGATATTGACATATTTCATATCACATTACCAAAAGCAAAAGTAAATTTTCTTCTTAGATTTAGCGCGTTAAAAAGCACTCATCAACATACTTAAGTGACTGTGAATATATGTGTATCATATGTTTGTGTATATATACTCGTACGTATGCATATGCATTATATTTTATTTGAAATATTTAAAAAAAAAATTTCCATGTAATTTTTATTCTTTTTTTAATGTATTGTATTTTTCAAAGTAATTGGGCTAAGCCTGTTTTGAAAAAATAAATAAATACTTGAGATTCAAACTTATAATAACATTGAAAGTATTACAAAATACATTCAGTGGTGACTGTAATAATAAATTATTAACTTCCCCGCATTTTATTTAGAAATACATATTTGATAAGAAAACTGAATGAAGCTTCTCATAAATATTGATAACATGTCCCAAAAAAGGGTTGTTTTTAGTGTTTCCTAAACCTGTACACGCCCCCCATATTTCTAACTCTTACAGGCAAACTATTCCACACCAGAGGAACTGCAACGACAAAAGCCTTGTTACAATCCAATGCATTGATGACTGTATATAATACAAACAAGTCTCAATACGTCGTTTTCGTGGTATCAGATTAATAGATTGCACTTGAACACTAAAAAATGCCAGAAGATCAGTTCCTTCAGGACCAAAAACCCCATAAATTTAAATAATTATATTGATTGTGATGGATCGGAGGCGGTTTTCGGAGATACGTGATCTAGATGCTATATTTTATATTGGTTTCATTTTTTCGAATCATATTTACAAACTCATTAGTAGTTGCCTGAAAATGTTGGGATTTATTCTTGTAGTTTCAATACTATTTAAGGGAACATATGCGATTAAGTTTCTTTGCAGCGCCTTGATGAGAAGTAAATTAGAATACAATTCTAGTACAAGGACTCCCCGTTATACAGTCCATTTCAGTGCACTGAAGAGAATCCAATATAGGTATTTGCGCCACATCAATTTTAAAATGGGTCTAAATATGAATGATACCAATTAGAATTTGTTGTCATTTAACCTTAAATTGATAAGTCTCTCTGATCGGCAAATATTAACAGACTTGATTATTCTTTTCAAAGTCGTGAATGGAATGATCGATTGTCTGAAACTCTTAGAATTGATTAGCATTCGAGTTCCGACAAGAATTACCAGGTTGCAAAAAACATTTTTATGGGAAAATTATAAAACAAACTATTTGACGAATTTTTCCATACCTAGACTATACAGAATCGGAAATGAGCACGCTGCGATCTCAGATATTTTATTTTAATTTTTTTTAACCACTTTGCATGGATTTCTCCTGTTACACAAAGAGGGTCTAATTCTAGCGTTAGCTTATTCGTTAGGAATAATATCAGCCAGGATTCTTCTCATACTGCTAGACGGTACCGAGAATATATCAACCGTGCCATTCAGTTGGTTCAATATCTCTATAGCACGCGTGACTGAGTGTTTAGCCATGATATTCGTCCTGTAAGTTGATATGTAGAACAGAGGGTGATTCCTTGCACGGCTATATTTATTGAGTACATACAAACTTAGTGCTTCTAGAATCGCGGGACAGTTAAAACAGCCTTGGAAAATCTGTATTAGGAATATCGCAATGGATTCTTGCCTTCTTGTTTCGAGGCTTCTATAGTTACACACCCTGAGAAGTTCGGCATGGTGAACATATTTTGAGTAATCGCTCTTTGTTCTGTACCATAGATATCTGAGGATTTTTTTTTGTATTGTATTTGTTCTATATTGTTTTTATATTTGAGCTGATGAAGACCCCAAACCGTAGATGCATATTCTAATTTGGTTCTAATTAGATAATTATATAAATTTCGGAGGATATCGATGACTTGGAGCTAGTTTGCTGACCTGAGTGCCTGAAAATGTACTTGTGAATATCCAAGCCTTGAAGTGGGATTCCGGATGTCTTTCGAGAACTTTTGAAGAGCTTTTTTGAACAGCTTTTAATTTTAATATACATAATTTACGAAAAAACAACAGGTCATTTAATTTGGACACACAATTTTAAAAGATCTGGGTTTGTTGCCTTTCATTTGTCGTGTCCTCAGTAAACTAGGCCTTTGCCTGTATCTCACTGAGGGCATTAATTGATTGATTATTGTGTTTTTTTTTTTAAACTATTTTCATAATTTTTCCCCATGCTTTTTGAGAATTTATTAAGTTCTACCTAACATGCTCGTATATTATTCCGTTTTATATACTTTGTTTTTAATTTGTATTTAGATTTTAATTTGCTTTAATATGTTTTTTGCGCAGTGCCGGCTGTCGGCGCGCCTGTGGACGGCCCTGTATTAAATTGGTAACACGTGATTTTCCAATTTGATACCTGCTTCATTCTAAATAATTTTGATGTAATTGCGTAAAATGATTTTATTTTATTTGTATGTTCTGTCAAATTTAATGTGTTGAGCACTCACTACTGACTCTGTTATATTTTTTTTGTTATACGGTATATTGTACCGTTTACTTAAATAAATAATACATCGACGTATTTGATTATTCGATGTAAAATTTATTCGATGTAGATCCACCTTAAAGATCAACTCTTCTTTACACTTATGAAGCAGTTAATCTTTTAAACATAAAATTTGATCATAATATTATATGTACTTGGGTTTATTTTATGTAAACGGGTTCAATTCTCGTAAATACATATTTTTTATAAAAAGGGTTCCAGTTTGGTTTTCATTTAAAATATCAATAATATCTTTCTGACTTATGAGGGGAGTATGTCACACAATAATATGTGTAAATGCGCCAGGTTATATGGGTTAACAAGGAAAGTATAAAAAATGTAATAATATTTTTGTTTGTAAATTTATTCGTAAATAATGTACAAAAAATATATTAATAATAAATATGAGTATTGTTAGTATTTATTCTCTTTATATAAACATAATTTCAGAAAAAAAAATGTTTGAAGGACCATAAAGAAAGAGAAAGTTAATACAAAGATGGTTTGAGAGACAACAGATAAAGTTTCGGAAAGTAATAATTTAATAGTGTCCATGTCCATGTCCATAGTGCTGGGCTCCATGGGTAGCCTGTGAGAGGACAGCAAGATGGGCAGCCTTGGCATGAGCCACCTCGGGGGTGTCTACGACGCGTCCATCATGACCCAAAGGAGCGGGGGCGTAAGAGTGAACTCCATGACCATAAGCTCCATTACCATTGACTCCAGCTCCATAACCTACAACACCGTTGATTCCAGCTCCATAACCTACAACACCGTTGATTCCAGCACCATAAACACCATGTCCATGAGCTCCATTAGAAGCAGCGGCAACAGCGGAGAAGTGAGCGGCCTTAGCGTGAGCTACTTCAGGGGTGTCTACAACACGTCCATCATGACCAAGAGGAGCAGCGGAGTGAGCGTAAGAACCGGCATAAGCTCCACCATGAACTCCACCATAAACTCCGGCGTATCCGTGTCCTTGGTTGTACTGTCCATGGTCTTGGCTTTCAGCGAGACCTTCTCCCCTCCATTGTCCATCATCATTGTGACCAGCATTTCCGTACCCAGAATAACCTCCATGGTTGTACTGTCCATGATCTTGGCTTTCGGCCAGACCTTCACCCCTCCATTGTCCGTCCCCGTGACCAGCAACACCGTATCCGTATCCTTGGGCACCAATACCGTATCCGTATCCCTGACCATATCCCTGGCCATATCCTCCATGGCTGTATTGTCCATGGTCCTGGCTTTCGGCAAGGCCCTCTCCCCTCCACTGGCCATCATCATGTCCATATCCGGACACGAGAGCGGCAAAGCTCAAAAGGGCAATAACGGCCTAGAAAATAACAAAAAATATATTTTGTAAAAACCCGCGTTACCAAAGAATACCTCGTATCTTACAATTAACAAATAATAATTTATTGAATATTCAGTTTCACAATAAGAAAAAACACAGTTTTTTTTTCCAATGGCTATCATTATTATCATATAACGGTGAGAATCAATTAGAATAATAAAACATTTATATTTTTTAATAATTTATATTTTCCATCTTGAATTATTTCTGACAAAATAATAAAACAATAAGCCAGCACACGTAAGGTGCAGCACTCTTCACAAAAATCAGGCAAATTTCTTCTTTGTGTGAAAAGAAAGAATATTTTGTTGTTTATAGCACCCTATTGGTACTCAGTGCGATCCGCGTAAATGCTATAAAAATGCGTACAGCTAGAATATTAAATGGATCGACAACATAGAAGTGAAAAAGGAACGAAGTGATTATTGATAAATGTGAACGTAAGAAAATTATTGTAAGATGATTTGGGCACGTGGAATAGATGAAAGAAAAAAATTCTGACAAAACAAACATATAGTGTAAATAAAAGGTCGATTCATGTTGGTGTCGATTTAAAAAAATATATTCTAGTCAGATTTTCCCTTAAGATCTATATAATCCCTTTCTTTTTAGTTGATAGTGTTTGTTATATGAAAATAAATCCTATAGATTGCGTTGTATACAAAAAAAAATTGTTATACATTTGATATAGGTTCAAATAACAAGAAAAAAATCGTTAAATTACAAATAAAAACAGGAGCAACGTTATTCATGTTATCTGTGAAGTGACTCTTTTGTAGGCATAACTACAAAACTTATTATGAAGGTTAATCGTCAATTTATCCACTAAGATATAGAATATATCAATATCGGAAAATTCATTAACAAGAACATTCCATGTGTGAGGGGTTATGCTCTTGACAGTTCAGTTAATAATAAATTATATATCCATATTAATTGAATTTAGTATCTTTATTTTGTTAAGTAAGATATGAAAATGCTATGTATTTAGTTTTTAATATAAATTTTGGACTTACGACTGAGTTCATGATGATTCTTAAGTGAGCCTAGTCTGAAGAGAAAACTGCTTATGATTTCTAATCACGGGCGCGAGCTATTTATATGTTAAGACACATTGGACAGAAGAATAAATTAACTCAAGTGTTGGCAATAAAATCAACAAACTTGAAGCAAAACCTTTCACTTTCTCAAATATTAACAATAAATACAAAAACATTTTAACTAAGTGCCATTCAGTTATGAAATTTAAAGGGATGATGATTTGAAGATCATTTTCCTGAAACTTACTGAAATATTATTTGACCTAGTTCGGCGAATCTTTATGTAGGGATATAATTAATTATTTGAAATATTGTTTTAATGCATTTAATGACTTTTTATCTTTTTCAAAAGGTGTCGGATTTTTATTTAACAAGGCTAGCAAGTCGAGATTCAAATGAACCTGAAACTTTCGTTTTTGATACTTGACATAACTGAAGGTTTTTCCTGAAGTGAAATGAGCTTGATTATCATATTTGGTGTCATACTCAGCAATACACATTTTTTGTAGTTTAATTACACAAGGTTGTTTTTTTATAGGCTTAACGGGTTAGATGATAAAACGCATTTATCCACCCGGGAGTTTTGGTTTCGATTTCTAACGATTCCCAACACATACAACATTGATCCCAGTCTAGTTTAAGGGTTCGTGTGAAAACCTTAATTACGTAAACTAGATGTTAAGCATGGTCTTAAAATACGAGTCTTTTAAATAATCCAATGTAATATATATTTTTAATATACTTGAACACCTAACGTGGATATCCTCCGTGACCTAGTTGCTAAGATACCTGCCTTCCATCTTGGGGGTTATGGGTGTAATTCCCATTGGAGCCAAATTTATTTTAAAAAGTATTCCAGAGTAGTTTTTATTTCGGTTGGAAGAGATTGTCACACGGTACAAAACCCGTCAAGTTGAACACAATGATGAAATGTGAGTAACGTGCCTACTGCAGTGGTTCTAAACCCGAAGGTTCGACGATTGGGGCTGACGACAGTATTGTGCCCCTGCTACGCCCTTCAGCATTGTCCTGTTAACAATTTGAATGTATTGCTAAAGAGCGAGTAGAACCTGGATTCTCTGGATGAAAGACCAGTGTCCATAGCAACTAAGTTACAGAAGTCGTATTTGTTTCGAATAAAATTATTGCAATTATTATATTATTATTTATAGTTAACGGATCAACATTGTAAAGGTTTAAAGACATTGTAATTTGTTTTATCAAATACTTTTTATAACAAATTTTTGTAACGGTATAACTCTACCCTTTTGTAACGGTAATAGGTTATACCGTTACAAAAAGTTGAATAAATAGTGTTTCATAAAACAAGTTACATTATAATTATTCTACTTTAGGCAAGTTCATATATAAATAGGCATACATACTTTATTATTATTTTTTTTCTTTATTTTAAAATAATAGATATGACCGAAGTCATGCGTATCCTTATACCCCGAACATTAGGCGGAAAAAAGTGCCTGTGTCGTTCGAGGGGAGTAGCAAAGCGCGGGGTTCAAACCGACGACCTTCCGGACGGAAGTCCAGTGCGTTACCGCGCGGCCATGCACCTCAAACTATACTATCTCGCCACTTTGCTGTCGAAGTGGACAGAGAGGATAGAGCTTCAGACTTTTCCATCTCAACACAAATTTGTCGTCTCTTCTATACAGATACACCTTTTTATACAAGCAACTAAGTTTCTTTTATATTTATAAAGTTTTCATTGTTTATCACTTGATGCAACCATACTTCCTTGATTTCTCTAACATGGATTTTCCTTGCATTGCCAATATATGTTTATATTGTTAGTTTTTCTACAATTATTTATTTTACGTGGCCAAACCATCTCACAGTATTATTCTTCGTCACCTGCCTTAACCCTTCCTTCCCTGTGATGTGTAACTAGTACACATTGCTTCTAAAAACTTTAATATCTCTATAAATGTAATAAATACTGGGTTCAGATTTTACGTATTCCTCCGTAATACATTTACGCATTGAATGAAAAAAATAATATTAATTATAATTAGCTCTTGTCGGCCACATCAGAGATACGAGTATTTTGTAAAAATCGGGAATAAATTCACCAATACAATCAAACGTGTGCCAGAGTGTGACGTAGGTAAATTCATTTTAAAAACCGCTAAGGGTGAGGAAGCGACGCTATTCACTTCTCACACTCACTCTATTTCGGTACATGGGAACGCAACAAATAGAATCTCAGTTCGCTCGCTTCTCCCGCTTCAGTAGCTTTCGGGCATCCATTTGAGATGGTCGCTTCTCCCGTTTTGTGAACGTCTGCCGATGTTTTCATGTTTCCAGTAATTAAACTTAAATTATTATCACTTTTGACTTCAAATTTAATTTAGCGATTGGCTATGAATATTCTTATTTTTCCGATTTTAAATCGCTCATTTTTACATGTGTATTGACGTGTATTGAATACACAGCACCGGAACGTGCGGATTATTTTAGCACAGGAAGGAAAAGATTACGTTCACATTTATCCTTAATCACTTCATTCCGTATTCTGTCATACATTAGAACTCTTTATATTCTTCTCAGTGGTTGCATTTTTAACCATTTATTCAGCTCTTTCAATTATTTTTCCACATCTACGTTTCGCTCCCATCAATTAAAGTTGGTATCAAAATATTGTTGTGAACTATTATCTTCGAAGACTATTATTCTAACCGATTCCATGTGTTTAAGGGTCCTATTGACTTTCTTTATCACCTAACCTTTCTCTTTAACATCTAAGAAACTACTACCCAAATAGCAACATTCCTCAACTATCTCTTATCTTTCTTTACTCACCCATATAATCCATTTACAATTACTTTCACACTTCTTTTTCAGAATATTAGAAAAAAATATATCATGACTTCGGATTAAAATTACATAAATATTAATTTTCAAAATATCTTCAAACATTTCAAAAGCAATTTTTGGCCCTGTTTTTTCATGGACTATTTTCATGTTTACAAACGAAATTCTCTGCTTTCATCTTGGGTCACCAAATAGTTATTATTGTAATGTAAAAATATTTTTTCTTTGCAATCATTCAATTTATACAGATTGACAACCTCCATGACCAAGTTTATTCCAGCCTCGGGTTTGCCGGATCAATTTTTGTTTATAACTGGTTATTTTTAAGTGTTCCAGTATGGTTTTCAGGTCACGCTTATCCAACTAACAACTAAATGTATGTAAAACTACTTTTAGGAAGTTTTAAAAAATGGATTTTGTACTCTGTTAAACGTCTTGTTTTACTAATGTCTTTGCAGTGAAAATGGGATGTTTATGTCATTTATCCTTTACGATCTCCATAATTTATTATGTAGGATGTTTTTCTTCACACGTGTGTCTCGAATTTATTTCTCGATAGGGGTGAAACATTTGTACGAATTAATACATGAATAATCTATTGCAATTAAAATTAATTACACCAATCTTGAGCACTAGAACCGGAAAAGAAAAAAAACACTAGTATTATCAATGCATAAGAGTATAAGAGAGGGTTCGAAAAATGATACTAAATTTAAAAAAAAACATGGGAGATATTTTACATTTTATTCACTGGTGGAAGCATACTTATGATGGTGCATCTTGCATCTTTTGAAATAATCAGCATCGCAAATATCTGAGAAAGTCCAACGTTGGGGCCAAATTAATAATTTAGCTGTTGGGGAATCTTCAAATGCATGGTGTCCCCCAAGACTCTCATATTAGTCCCTACTTTTTTATTAACCAATAAAGATATATCTTTTTTTTATAACATGATGATTTATTTTTACAGAAAATGCACCTGACGATTGTTATATAAATAAAAAAACTTTACGATTTGTATTGCTTTTAGTAATTTGAATTTAATACGAAAAACTGTTTGCGTATTTATTTTCCCACAATATAAAAACAAACCACTTAATTTTTAAATAATTTGATATAAATAAGAGTAACTGAGATTACCTAAGACTACATACTGAATTTGTCTCACCATATTATAAGTAAAAGATAAAGTTGTGATTTGTTTAAAAGTTGACATAATTTAAAGAAGACCATCTAAAATGCATGTTTTCTACGTTCATCGATCTTAAGAAGTATATATACTTATTACTCTATAATTTGGTCAAATAAGTGTCTTATCGTTTGCAACACAAACGATAATTTAGCTCATTGAAAATACTAAACTGTATGGCGTCTACTCGTCAAATATATTTGAGCAACACTGATGCTGGTGTACGAGTATATTTGATGTGCATATGAAAATAATTTTTATACAATAATAATTAACACTATTTATCCTTTGTATGTAATATTTTAGATTCATAATCTACTTAAAAGGAAAAAATAAGTAAAATAAAAAACTTATTTTATATTTTTGTGTTCACCACAGGTTTAATTTAGGTTCACAACTAATTTCGAAGACCACCGTCTTCTTCATCAGGTGAATATAAACTGTTTATATTCACCTGACAAAGAAAACGGTGGTCTTCAAAACTAGTTGTGAACCTAAATTAAACCTGTGGTGAACACAAAAATATATAATTAGTTTTTTATTTTACTTGTTTTTTTCCTTTTATGTAAAAAATGGCACCACAAAGTGAAGTCTTTTCGAAGATTCATGAAATCATAATTTACCCGCTATATATTTTTTGAATGTTTCATATAAATCAAAACAAGGCATATATTTTTATTTTTATTCATAAATAACTGTATTTACAAGATAATAAATAAATGTAATAAAATATATAACAATTATGTACTACAATTAAGTACTACACTCCAATAAGTGGGATGATGTCACCTTCAGAGGATTAATGTTTATTTAATAGTGTCCATGTCCATAGTGTTGGGCACCCTGGGAAGCCTGTGAGAGGGCAGCGAGGTGGGCAGCTTTAGCATGAGCTACCTCAGGGGTGTCCACTACGCTTCCATCATGACCCAAGGGGGCGGGGGCGTAAGAGTGAACTCCATGACCATAAGCTCCATTACCATTAGCTCCAGCTCCGTTGTTTCCAGCACCATAAGCATTAGCGCCATAAGCACCATGCCCATGAGCTCCATTGGAAGCGGCAGCAACAGCGGCAAAGTGAGCAGCTTTAGCGTGGGCTACTTCAGGGGTGTCCACCACACGTCCATCATGAGCCAAAGGAGCGGGTTGGTGAGCGTAAGCTCCAGCGTATGATCCAGCATAACCAGCGTTAGTATATCCGTTAACATTGTTGTAATGTCCATGGTCTTGACTTTCGGCCAGACCCTCTCCTCTCCATTGACCATCATTGTTGTCTCCGGCATATCCGTATGCACCATATCCACCGTTGTTGTACTGACCATGGTCCTGGCTTTCAGCAACACCTTCTCCCCTCCACTGGCCATCATCATGTCCATATCCAGACACGAGAGCACCCAGGCTCATGACGACAACGAAGGCCTGCAAAAAATCGTTATTAGTACCCTGAATGAAATAAATGTTGCACACTCTTTATATCAGTCAGTAAATAAATATTTTACTGCACTTAAATGAAAATTGAACTAAAACCCTTGTTCGAAAACTTCGTTCCAACTAGAATCGAACCCCGCTAATCTGGGTCGGAAGTTTTGGAAGTTTCATAAACATTTCATTTCATTTTACATAAAATATGTACAATACTTAAATATAATTATTATAAACTTACAAAAGTATTCATATTATATGGAATATGTGTGCCTTTTCTATAAAGAAAACTGCTACTGAATTAAATATATCAAAAACCAGCCTTTTATTTGATTCAGAAAACTTGATTGTTAAAAATAAAATATTTACTTTATCAAACTAATATCAGCCATTTCAATAAATTTATCCGTATTTTTAAATAAGTATGTAAACCAATGCCTAAATATTTCTACAAAGTGCATGCACTTTGAAAAAGTGAATGGATTAAAGTATTCAGTTCATTTACTGAAACATTTGGCATAAAGTAACAGTGCACTTCGTTAAAGAAACATTCAGTAATATTTTTTATAAAACCTAATAGCGCTAATGGTTAATATTTTTCTGCAAATTGGTTAGATTTACACGTACAATTTACAAAAAACGTTTTTAAAGCTAAGCTGAAACTTTCATTCTTGAAATATTTTAAATAATACTGAAGGCTTTTCCCTCTGAGTTTCACGACTGAAAAATTCGTTGTTCAAGTTCAAGGCATTCGAGTAATAGATTGCTAAGTTTAACTTACAATGCATTTAAAGACATCCCTGTTTGAGTTATTTATAACAATTTTAACAGAAGTATAAATACCACACATGTGTAGTTTTCTTCAAAACGTTTTAAATAAGTTTGTCAAATATTTTGTATTTAACTTTGTGGATATTCATTTTCGTTAAAAATATTTTATTAGTATACTTTTTGGCCATTCAACATAATTTATTTACAAAGGATCATTTACTAGTTTTAACCTACGAAAGTACGATCCTATATGATAACTTCATACCAGAAAGCATTGAATTGGTTGAACGTTAGAAATAGACGTCAAAATTACATACTGTCTCTATTGTATAATACCATCAATTGTCCTGCCACCCCCTCCTATCTCGCCGAAAAATTTTCAGCGTCTTTCCGATCATGGACTGGCGCCGCGTTCAAGCAGATATTGTTTGTTGGCTTTTCCAGTTCACCGCTCCTCTTTTTTTTCGTCATTCTTTACTGTCCATGCAGTGAGATTATAGAATCAGTTATAAACCAATATAAGACTCGCTCCGTCCTTCGCATGCTTTAAGAAGCGACTGAAAAAACTGTTCATTTTTAGTCAGTAATATAACGTGTCTCAGTCCTGAATTTTTTACCATCCTTTCCATCATCCCTTCCTTTTCCTTTGATTGATGATATCTCACTTTATATGAAAAGGAATGTTCGGTTGATTGTCCGTCTTTGTGGGGTTTGTGGGCATATGCTCATGTATAAGTTCATGGATTTCGTAAGGATGGATAGTCATTTGAATATTTTTTGCTACCATGTAACTTGCACTATTTAATTTTGTCTGGTTGGGTGAAAGAGATTGCCGCCTGGTAATAAGCTAGCCAGATTGTATTTGCAATAAAAGTGTTAAATAAATACTAATTTGTAGACACAAAATAGCACTAATAAATCTACAAAATCAGAGAACAAGTAATACTTGTACATTGTATAATTTTGATCTTTTATCAGTTTTCATCCTTTATTGATGTTTTCTCCTTCTCTAACTTGTTTATTTTCTATCAGTCATTATTTTGTTATTTTAATATCCCATTTATTTTAATATCCCATTTATTTAAATATCTCATTTATTTGATTATCCCATTTATTTTAACAACCCATTTATTTTAACATCCCATTTATTTTAATATCCCATTTCTTTTAATATCCCATTTCTTTTAATATCCCATTTCTTTTTATATCCCATTTCTTTTAATATCCCATTTATTTTAATATCCCATTTCTTTTAATATCCCATTTATTTTAATATCCCATTTATTTTAACAACCCATTTATTTTAACACCCCATTTATTTTAATATCCCATTTCTTTTAATATCCCATTTATTTTAATATCCTATTTATTTTAACAACCCATTTATTTTAACATCCCATTTATTTAAATATCCCATTGATTTAAATATCCCATTTATTTTAATATCCGTTTTGTGTTGAGGCAATGCATTGAATAATTTTTAATCCAAGTCTACAAAACTTTTCTTTCTAAAAGTATTAAATTACTTCATTTATGGCATTCAAAATGCTAAGATTATTTTGGAATCAAATTGAATGACTGATATTTTTTTGAAATTTTAAGAATATGGTTCATTGGTTTTTGGAAAAATATTCACCCTTGGTGGCATGCAAATATCAAATGGAAACGGTTTTCAGATGATATGATGGTGTTCGCGGAGAGTGAAGACGATTTGCAGAGTTTGATAAGTAAGTTGTAAGGTGAATAACGATAAATTGGAGCAAGTTGAAGAATTCTGCTATAAAGGTAGTATTTTCTCAGATGATAGAATAATTAAGAGGGGTATTAAATGGCGTGTAGCGATAGGAAACAAACTTAATGGGCCAATGAAAACTTAATATTATAGATACCCTTCCTATTATGTTTTCATTGGCCAAGTTTTCATATATTTTGGAGCCAATTTTGTGTTATGATAGTAAAAAAAGTAGTGTAGAAATGCGTGGATTGAGAAGAATAGATGCATTGAAAATGTTTGATAGAAAACGAAATTATGTGATTAGGGATGAATATAAACTAAAATTTGATTGATGTATTGAGAAAATATGGAACGAATGAATGAAGAAAGTCTTCCAAAACAGCTATGTATTCCAAATGTGAGTAAAAGGCGTGTGAGAGGAAAGGAAGAGAGGTACGGTTAGATTAAGTGAATAATATTCAGAAAATGTGAAACGTAGAAAGTTTAAGAAATCGTATGAGTTGTGTCAGAAGATGTTGAAGAGGCTAAGGATGTTTTTTAAGATAGGAAAGTCAAGCACTCCGTTCTCTTTGCCTACTCTGATAGGGATATTGTGTGATGGTTCATATGATTATAAAATGTACATATCCTGAGTTTTCGCTTTTCATCAATATATGTTAATATATAGGAATACAAGGAAGTTTACATCCAACTCTTCAGAAATATTATAAAAAAAACCTCCTCAGAACGACCTCTATACTGTTTGCTTCTTATTTTCTAATTCTTTCAGTAAGCGTTATGAACTTGTATTTTTCTGGGGTATATTTGTCCATTTGTCACTATCACAAAGTAAAAGTTCAATTTATAAGCGTTCATGCTTCATCTGTCTCTTGGTTTACTTGTATATACCAATATACGACTTAGCATTTACAAGTCTTGATTTGAATGATTGCATTGAAATGCATATCTTTATTAATGTTAACCTTATAAATATTGACTTAAAATATAACGTCTATTTTTACTGATGAAGCGTGTTTCTCTAAAGGTCCTATTGTCTTATTTTCTATCTTCGTTTTCTTTTCCCAGTGCTTGATAATATTTGCAAAAAAAAAAGAAATTGTTCTTTCAATTTTCAATGCTTTAACTTTAAAGCATAAATTTTTACACTTTTTAGAAATAAAGTTCTAGTCTTCCATTAAGAATATTTTTTAAACATGCACAATTACAATCTTATCTGCTGGAATAAATTATCGTACAGCAAATAATTTGTCATTTGCATACTTTAAATAAATCTCTTAACAACCTCCAAAAACGCTATGTTACAACAAAATCTCTAAATACTCCCAAACAGAGTATTGACGTTGTGAATTGGGGTTGCATATGAATGTCAGTGTGCGCATTTATATTTTCAACAATTTTAGTAGATTTTTATTGAGTTTAAAATTATTAAGTGCTTATTATTTACACTTTTTTCTATAAGAATTGACTTCCCAATATACATATAATCCTGTATTGGGAGAGTGTGTCTCGATTGGGAGGATGTTATGAGAGAACCCAAACCATTTACTATCTTCTCTCTGAAATGTAGTTTCTATTCTATTACCTTTAAATATGTCTGTGTTTTCGGGATATTTTTTTTTAATTTATTTATTATTACACATGACAAGAAATATACATAATTTGTGAAAAAACAACAGGTAATTTAATTTAGACATACAATTTTAATGGATCTGGGTTTGTTGCCTTTCATTTGTCGTACCCCCAGTAAACTAGGCTTTTGCCTGTATCTCACTGAGGATATTTAGCATGAAAAAATAAATCGATACTTCTAACCGATTTTGATTACACAAAAACAAAACCCCGTTGCACGTTCTCATCAACCTGACAAACAGTGACACTCAATTACAACTGGAAACTAAATTACAACTTAAAACTCCTCACACATCATCACTCCAGAAAGACCAAAAATATTCATCCCACAATATACCAGACACAATCATAAAAATAAAAATAAAAACAAAAATATACAGAAACACAAATACAAAAATTAAAACAACAAGAAGAAGCCCACACTCACGAGCCCACACAAATCTTTTCCACACGTCATTCATCCTGAAAGCCCAAGTACTCAAAATCCTGTCGCAATAACAACCACGCTCCGATCGACTGTCTAAATGGTTTTCCTACCTTTACCTTTATTGGATTCGGCACGCCATTGCATGTTATGGGAGCCAAATAAGCATATTGCCTTTGGGCAAAAGAGGTTCTCTAGTGATGATAAACATTTCATTAGTTGCCATGCGTGTCATGTGTCTCTGCTGAGTCTGCGTCTTCTCTTCCTCTCCATGGTAGTGCCAGAGAATGGATTTGTGATGCAAATTGGCTATGTTCAGGACCTGATACTCTCTGAAAAGCTCCGCCGTGAGATACCGAGCAGGAAGTTTATTAATTTTTTTCACTGACTGACATAAGGCGAAGTATATACATTTAAGAATATTTTCAGAAACGAATTCCGATAAGGTTCTATAAACTGCGATGGAGTATCTGATATTATGACCACAACGGCTTTATTCTTATCATAAGACTGCATTATCACTTCTTACCTTTATAATTTAATGAATCGTTTTTCCTTCATTTCAAAGAGTTAATATGAAATTTAAAAAAATCTGAGTATTTTACAGATATAATCCACCTTTGAGAAGAGTGAGTTATTTTTTGAATGATAATCCACAACATAAAAGCCGAGTATATCGGTAGTTCTTGATATCGACAACTCCGCTTGTCATATGGAAATACTATATTTGACACCGCCATATATCTATCAATGTATTCATTTATTCGAATGTTACTTTTGAACAAATTAAAGTTGATGATTCGGATATAGGATATACAGAGTTGGGCCGGAAGATAACATTTTGCATTCATGTTAAGAAGCACTGGAGTAGGTAGGCACGGAGCTTGCAGTTCGTCATTATGCCTGTTGACTATAACCACAAAAGAAGAAGGAACACCACTCGCATTGTTATAGACGACCTCTCTATTTCAGGCTTAGACTTTTCAAGTAGCAACGGGAATCAAACCTGAAACCCGTAAGGGGTACCAAGGAATTAATAAAAGACAGGTATTGATTTTCAATTTTTATTGACAAAGTATTTACAAAAAAGTAATAAATATTACATAATACAACGAATATAAAAAACACTTCAAGATCCTAAAGTGGCATAGTTTAACCATCAGTTATGGTTGCAGTTATTTCAATTTATTTAATAGTGTCCATGTCCATAGTGTTGAGCACCCTGGGCAGTCTGGGAGTGGACAGCAAGGTGGGCAGCCTTGGCATGAGCCACCTCAGGGGTGTCCACAACGCGTCCGTCATGACCCAAGGGGGCGGGGGCATACGAGCGGACTCCATGACCATGGTCTCCATTGCCATTGACTCCAGCTCCATAACTTACAGCTACGTTGTTTCCAGCACCATAAGCACCATGTCCATGGGCTCCACTGGAGGCGGCAGCGACAGCGGCAAAGTGAGCAGCCTTAGCATGGGCTACTTCAGGGGTATCCACAACATGTCCATCATGAGCCAAAGGAGCGGGCTGGTGAGCGTAAGCTCCAGTATATGATCCAGCATAACCAGCGTTGGAATATCCGTTACCGTTGCTATTCTGTCCATGGTCTTGGCTTTCGGCCAGACCCTCTCCTCTCCATTGACCGTCATTGTTGTCTCCGGCATATCCGTATGCACCATATCCACCGTTGTTATACTGTCCATGGTCCTGGCTTTCAGCAACACCTTCTCCCCTCCACTGGCCATCATCATGTCCATATCCAGACACGAGAGCACCCAGGCTCAGGACGATAACAAAGGCCTGCAAAAAATCGTCATTAGTACCCTGAACAAAGTAAACTTGGCACACTCTTCAAACCAGTCAGTAGATATTTTAAAACACTTAAGTGAAAATTTTACTGAAACCCTTGTTTGATAACTTCGTTCCAATGGGAGTCAAACCCCGCTACTCTGGGTCAAAAGATTTGGAAGTTTTATAAACTAGACCTCAGACACCATTTTACGTAAAATATGTGCTTAATTAAGATTATTGTAAACTTACAAAAGTATTCATGATATATGGAATATGTGTGCCTTTTCTGTATAGAAAACTGCTACTGAATGAAATATATTAAAAACAAGCTTTTTATTTGATTCAGAAAAGTTGATTGTTAAAAATAAAATATTTACTACATCCAGTTAATATAAGCCACCTGAAAAAAAAAATGTTTTTAAATAAAAAATCTTAACCATTGTTTCAATGTTTCTACAAAGTGCCTCTGGTCATTGAAAAAGTGAATGGATTAAGAATTCAGTTTATATAATGAAATATTTTGTCATAAAGCAACAGAGCTCTTTAAGAAGAAAACATTCAGTGATATTATTTTTATAAGTTAATTGATGTAACGGTTTATTTTTTCTACTAATTGGTTAAATTTGTCCACACAACATATGAAAAACAAGTTAACAGCTAGTCTGAAACTTTCATTATTGAAATATTTGATGCCACTGAAGGTTTTTCCCTGAAATGTTATGTTATCTATGAACTTTTCAAAACTTCACGTCTGAATAATTCGTTGCTCAAGTTCAAGGTAAAGAGCAATAGATTTTGTGGTTTGATTTACAATACATTTCATGACAACTCTTTTCGAAATCTTGACTTTTTTTTTAAATACGAGTATGAGTATGCATAACAAACATATACAGTTTTGAAATATGAGTATGAATACCAAACATGTACAGTTTTGAAATATAAGTATGAATACCAAAGATGTACAGTTTTGAAATATAAGTATGAATACCAAAGATGTACAGTTTTGAAATATAAGTATGAATACCAAAGATGTACAGTTTTGAAATATGAGTATGAATACCAAACATGTACAGTTTTGAAATATAAGTATGAATACCAAACATGTACAGTTTTGAAATATAAGTATGAATAACAAACATACAGTTTTGAAATATAAGTAGGAATAACAAACATGTACAGTTTTGAAATATAAGTATGAATAACAAACATACAGTTTTGAAATATAAGTAGGAATAACAAACATGTACAGTTTTGAAATATAAGTATGAATAACAAACATACACAGTTTTGAAATATAAGTAGGAATAACAAACATGTACAGTTTTGAAATATAAGCATTAATACCAAACATACACAGTTTTGAAATATAAGTAGGAATAACAAACATGTACAGTTTTTAAATATAAGTATGAATACCAAACATACAGTTTTGAAATATAAGTATGAAAAGCAAACATGTACAGTTTTGAAATATAAGTATGAATACCAAACATACAGTTTTGAAATATAAGTAGGAATAACAAACATGTACAGTTTTGAAATATAAGTATGAATAAAAAACATACACAGTTTTGAAATATAAGTAGGAATAACAAACATGTACAGTTTTGAAATATAAGTATGAATACCAAACATACAGTTTTGAAATATAAGTAGGAATAACAAACATGTACAGTTTTGAAATATAAGTATGAATACCAAACATACAGTTTTGAAATATAAGTATGAATACCAAACATGTACAGTTTTGAAATATAAGTATGAATACCAAACATGTACAGTTTTGAAATATAAGTATGAATAACAAACATGTACAGTTTTGAAATATAAGTATGAATAACAAACATACACAGTTTTGAAATATAAGTAGGAATAACAAACATGTACAGTTTTGAAATATAAGTATGAATACCAAACATACACAGTTTTGAAATATAAGTAGGAATAACAAACATGTACAGTTTTGAAATATAAGTATGAATAACAAACATACACAGTTTTGAAATATAAGTAGGAATAACAAACATGTACAGTTTTGAAATATAAGTATGAATACCAAACATACACAGTTTTGAAATATAAGTAGGAATAACAAACATGTACAGCTTTGAAATATAAGTATGAATAACAAACATACACAGTTTTGAAATATAAGTAGGAATAACAAACATGTACAGTTTTTAAATATAAGTATGAATACCAAACATACAGTTTTGAAATATAAGTATGAAAAGCAAACATGTACAGTTTTGAAATATAAGTATGAATACCAAACATACAGTTTTGAAATATAAGTAGGAATAACAAACATGTACAGTTTTGAAATATAAGTATGAATAAAAAACATACACAGTTTTGAAATATAAGTAGGAATAACAAACATGTACAGTTTTGAAATATAAGTATGAATACCAAACATACAGTTTTGAAATATAAGTAGGAATAACAAACATGTACAGTTTTGAAATATAAGTATGAATAACAAACATACAGTTTTGAAATATAAGTAGGAATAACAAACATGTACAGTTTTGAAATATAAGTATGAATACCAAACATACAGTTTTGAAATATGAGTATGAATACCAAACATGTACAGTTTTGAAATATAAGTATGAATACCAAAGATGTACAGTTTTGAAATATAAGTATGAATAACAAACATGTACAGTTTTGAAATATAAGTATGAATAACAAACATACAGTTTTGAAATATAAGTATGAATAACAAACATGTACAGTTTTGAAATATAAGTATGAATAACAAACATGTACAGTTTTGAAATATAAGTATGAATAACAAACATGTACAGTTTTGAAATATAAGTATGAATAACAAACATGTACAGTTTTGAAATATAAGTATGAATAACAAACATGTACAGTTTTGAAATATAAGTATGAATAACAAACATACAGTTTTGAAATATAAGTAGGAATAACAAACATGTACAGTTTTGAATTATAAGTATGAATAACAAACATACACAGTTTTGAAATATAAGTAGGAATAACAAACATGTACAGTTTTGAAATATAAGCATGAATACCAAACATACACAGTTTTGAAATATAAGTAGGAATAACAAACATGTACAGTTTTTAAATATAAGTATGAATACCAAACATACAGTTTTGAAATATAAGTATGAAAAGCAAACATGTACAGTTTTGAAATATAAGTATGAATACCAAACATACAGTTTTGAAATATAAGTAGGAATAACAAACATGTACAGTTTTGAAATATAAGTATGAATAAAAAACATACACAGTTTTGAAATATAAGTAGGAATAACAAACATGTACAGTTTTGAAATATAAGTATGAATACCAAACATACAGTTTTGAAATATAAGTAGGAATAACAAACATGTACAGTTTTGAAATATAAGTATGAATAACAAACATACAGTTTTGAAATATAAGTAGGAATAACAAACATGTACAGTTTTGAAATATAAGTATGAATACCAAACATACAGTTTTGAAATATAAGTATGAATACCAAACATACAGTTTGGAAATATAAGTATGAATACCAAACATACAGTTTTGAAATATAAGTATGAATAGCAAATATGTACAGTTTTGAAATATAAGTATGAATACCAAACATACAGTTTTGAAATATAAGTAGGAATAACAAACATGTACAGTTTTGAAATATAAGTATGAATAACAAACATACACAGTTTTGAAATATAAGTAGGAATAACAAACATGTACAGTTTTGAAATATAAGTATGAATACCAAACATACACAGTTTTGAAATATAAGTAGGAATAACAAACATGTACAGTTTTGAAATATAAGTATGAATACCAAATATGTACAGTTTTGAAATATAAGTATGAATACCAAACATGTACACTTTTTAAATATAAGTATGAATACCAAACATGTACAATACATTTTTGAAATATAAGTATGAATACCATTATTATAAGTATGAATACCATATTATTCATTAAATATAAATATGAATACCATATTATTCAGTTCCTTTTTTAATGTTTCGCAATTTTATATGTTTTTGTTATAACTTTCTTTCTTCTTTTTCAGTGCATCAGAATGTCGAGGAAGCAGCAGAGCCACGTTTAGCCAGACTTGAGGATGCACGGTTGCGAGCACGGCGATCGCGTTCTGCAGCTTCAGAACTACTTCGTTATCAACAGAATAAACGCGACAGGCTGAAAGTGGCTGAAAGAGGTCAGTAGGAATATCAAACGTATCTTTTTCATATAGAATTTAATTTTATCTCTATGTTTATATTTTAAAATCTATCAAATTGTATGTAGAAATGGAGATTTTTTTTTATTAGTTCCAATTATCTATTTGTCTTCCCTTAACATTCAATTTGTTACAATTATCTCTCTGTCTTCCCTTAATATTTAATTAGTTACAATTATCTCTTTGTCTTCCCATAACATTTAATTAGTTGCAATTATATCTCTGTCTTTCCTTAATATTTCATTAATTCCAATAATCTCTCTCTTTTCTTAACATTTAATTAGTTCCAATTATCTCTGTATTTCCTTAACGATACTCCTATTTGACAAATATTTCCTCAACAACACTCCTATTTGACAAGTATTTGACAAATGCGTGTCCAGCTGCAAAATGATCGATCAGCTGAGATATTCTCACATCAATTGCTGGAAATTGGGAACGGAAAGGTGCCGGTTAATATGACCTCAGGACGAATTTCACTGTCTCATATTTTCTGCAATTTAGTGATGTCAAATGAAGAATTGGTTGAAAAAGTATTTCCCTATATTCAAAGCAATTATAAGAATCACGATTGGCTGAGTGAACGAGCTATTCTTGCCGCCAAGAACAAAGACGTCTACAAACTTAACAATACTATTCAGTTCCTTTTTTAATATTTCACAATTTTATATGTTTGTGTTTTAACTTTCTTTCTTCTTTTTCAGTGCAATTGATCTGCTTTAGTTCATCAAAATGCCGAGGAAACAGCAGAGCGACGTGCAGCCAGACTTGAGGATGCACGGTTGCAAGCACGGCGATCGCCTTCTGCAGCTTCAGATCTGCTTCATTCTCAAGAGAATAAACGCGACAGACTGAGAGGGGCTGAAAGACATCAAAAATATTGTAAACCCACAAGCATTGTGAAATTAAACATATTAGAAACGTGTGCTTTCACTTTTCTTTCTTTTCCATTTAACCAGACTGAGCCACAGCAACGCGTGGCCGGGTACAGCTAGTAATAAATAAATATAACAAAAAAAACAACATTTGAAATTTATACGTACGCTTTTATATAATCAATTTTGTGTTATTTAGAAAAGTTTTAAGGCGTTTCGTTCATTTTAATTATGTCTACAGAAAGAAAGGCATTATAAATACTATTTGTCCCCAAATGAACATATTCAATATTTACCACAAAAAAATATACATTTAGTTGAGCGAATAATAGTGCTATGAGCAAAAATTGTGTAAGCGATAAAAATATGTACAAAATAATGGGCTTACTAAAAACAATATCACTATTTTAGGTAGTTTAACTAACTGATAAATATTTATTTTAAAAGTCAAACTTTTAAAAAATATTAAATTTGGTATTTTTCGATAACTTAATGTGAATTTCACCGATAAAAGACAATTTTTAAATACTAGATTACAATGATATTAATAATTTCTGGATTTTTTTAAAAGTTAACGCATATCTTATGTCTGTAATGAAACTGTTGTTACATTACGAACTTTACTATCCTGATGTAAATTTAAATAGAAATTGAACCTTATAAATTTACATTCATATGCTAAAGTTAATTAATTATATTCAATTTCGGTTAAGAGTAAAAGACTATCAAATTAGGTCGTGCAAATTAAATGTATTTGTACATTTAAAAAGAGGTTTCTTTAGAACACTGACTGTTCCCTTTTGATTTGCCTAGTACTAACGAAATTCAAAACAGCAAAAGGGATATTATGCTTTAATGGTCATTAAAAACGCTTTTTTTATAATAAATAAATAAATACAAGTTTATTGAGTAGCAACATAGTATGTGCATAATGCATTTAGACACATTTCAAGAACAAATTAAAAAGAGAATACATTAAAAAATAGAAGTTATCAAAAGGTCTGGGCTCATCTAATAACATCCCCCCGGCCAAGATACACCCCACCAATATAGGGTGAGCCCAGCCACGGGGACACCGGATGTTTTTCAGCCCACACCCTTGAACACGTAGAACAAGAAGATAAAAAAACACAGAAAATAAATAGATGACAAAAAAAAATACATTCAAGAGAGAAGACATTAAAAGGTCCGGGCTCATCCTACAAACATTCCCCCGGCCGAGATAAACCCCACCAATGTAGGGCGAGCCCGACCGCAAGGGCATCGGGGGACTTCCATCCCACACCCGTGCGTATCTAGATTAAAGAATAAATAAAAAAAACAAAAACGTATAAATACCACATCAGGTTAACTGTCAGCAAGAACGAAAAAAGAAAACCCTCAAAGGAGTCCAAATTTTATGAAATGAAAAATGGGAAATGAAATAGTTGAAACAACATTGAAATAGTTAGGCAGTAATACTTTGAAATATTTAAGCAGTTTTAAAAGAATGAATGAGAAGATAACGCACAAACACGTACGCACACTTCCCAATTCACTACCTGCGAAAAGAAAGAAAAAGAAAAATAAAAGCAAATAAGAGACCTTTTAACCACTGGGAACCCATTAACCACCCAGAAGATAACACTTTAGAGCATCTCTGAAGGTACAACTATTCACCCGCTCCTTTAAGGCCTGGGGCAACTCATTCCAGCATTTGCTGGCTGAGTATGAGAAGGACCCTAATCTACTAAATGTATGTTTTAGTGAGCCTTAAGGCAGTAGCCGTGTTTGTGAATTCCAATCACTCACATTCAGCTTAAGGCTTACCTGCATCAAACTGTGAAAAAAACGACAAAAGTTGACTCAGTATACATTTTGTCACCTTTTTTTAAATTTATTTTTTATGTAAAAAGTACTTCAAAATGTCACAAAATTGAAGAAAAAAATATCACTTAATTTAGACTGATCCGACTCTATTTATTATTTAAATACAAAATTATTCTTTCTTTTTAATTTTACAATGAAATCGACAAAGCACTCTCTTGACCCTACTTGTCGTGTGTCCGTTTTAAGGCAGGTAGGTTTCAAAATACAAAACAAATAATTAATTAAACATATGTAGAAAAGTCACACTCATATAATCCCATCATTCTCGCAGTAAACCAAGAAAGAGATTTAAAATATCAGAAAAAATCAATTTACATGGGATCATTGACTGATTTGTACACAGAAAAAAGTACTCGAAGTTTACATACAAACAGAACTTAGAAATGTTACAAAACTCAGAACGACCACTTGACCGTTTACTCGTTATTTTCTTATTCATTCAGTAAGCGTTATGAACAATTATTTTTTTTTTCAGTCAGTAAGCGTTATGAACAATTATTTTCTTTTTCAGTCAGTAAGCGTTATGGCCAATTATTTTCTTAAGTCAGTAAGCGTTATGAACAATTATTTTCTTATTCAGTCAGTAAGCGTTATGGACAATTATTTTCTTATTCAGTCAGTAAGCGTTATGAACAATTATTTTCTTATGCAGTCAGTAAGCGTTACGAAAATTTATTTTTTTGGGGAAAATTTTTCTTTTTGCCACTATCATAGAGTAAGAACACAATTTGTTAAGGTTCATAATACGAGAAGCAACTATAAAAGCATTTACAAGATTTACATTTAATGGTTGAAAGAAAATGCATGTTTTTATCTTTTTAAATTTTATAAATATTGACATATAATATTATGTATATCTTTAGTGACTTAATGTGTTTTTTCCATGGATCGTATTTTCCCAGCATTTGGTGATATTTACAGATTTTTTTTCACTTCTTTTAATGCGTAATGCTTTTAAGCATTACCTTTTTTACTTTTTAATAAATCAAGTAGTAACCTTTCACTCAGCATTTTTCCTTATTAGCATATATCAAATGATTCGTCCTTTGTATACTTGACAAAAAATCTCTAAACAACCCCTAAACACGCTGTGCTACAGCAAACTCTCTAAATACCCCTAAACAGTGTCTTAACGCTGTAAATTTGGATTGCGTGTGAATGTCAGTGTGTGCATTTATATTTTCAACAATTTTCGTTACTATTTTATTAAGATTGAAATTATTAAGTGCTTATTAATTACATTTTTCTTAAGTAAAATTTGATTCTCAATCGTGATACCCTGTATTGGTGGGGGTGTGTCTTGATTGGGAGGACGTTATGAGCCTCTCTCTGAAATGTATTGTCTCTTCGGTAGAAACGTTTTATTACTTGATTGTTGAAAAAGCAGAGCGCATCGGTCGTTCGTGATATCGACTACTCTGTTTGCCATATTGAATTGTTATATTTGACACGGCTATATTTTTATAAATTTATTTATTTATTCAAATTGTAACATTGAATGCACTTCAATTGGTGATGCGGATATATATTGAAGAGTTCAGCCCGAAGACAAAATTTTGTTTTCGAGTTAAGAACCACTGGAGTAGGCGCGGAACTTGCAGTTCGTTATCATACCTGTTCACTATTACCACACATGAAGAAAGTATACCCACTCGCATTCGAATAGCGCGCGCAAGTATTGTTAATATACGAACTTTCTATTTCAGAATTGGACTCATTTTACCTACCAACGGGAATCGAATCTGAAATTCCTGTATTAGAGTCAAGAATCTTGATCATAAGGCCAAGGAAGTCTACAAAATATATTTATAAAAGAAAGGTATTGTTTTTAACTTTTATTGATAAATTATAGTATTTTTAAGAAAAGTAATAAATATTACACAACGAGTAGATTAAACACTTCCAATAGATAGGCATTCATTTAATAGTGTCCATGTCCATAGTGTTGGGCACCCTGGGCAGCCTGGGAGAGGGCAGCGAGGTGGGCAGCTTTAGCGTGAGCCACCTCAGGGGTGTCCACAACGCGTCCATCATGACCCAAAGGGGCGGGGGCGTAAGAGTGGGCTCCATGACCATAAGCTCCATTGCCATTGACTCCAGCTCCATAACCTACAGCTCCGTTGTTTCCAGCACCATAAACACTTGCGCCATAAGCACCATGTCCATGGGCTCCATTGGAGGCGGCAGCGACAGCGGCAAAGTGAGCAGCCTTAGCGTGGGCTACTTCAGGGGTGTCTACCACACGTCCATCGTGAGCCAGAGGAGCGGGCTGGTGAGCGTAAGCTCCAGCGTATGATCCAGCATAACCAGCGTTAGCATATCCGTTAGCATTGTTGTAATGTCCATGGTCTTGACTTTCGGCCAGACCCTCTCCTCTCCATTGACCGTCATTGTTGTCTCCGGCATATCCGTAGGCACCATATCCACCATTGTTGTACTGACCATGGTCCTGGCTTTCGGCAAGACCCTCTCCTCTCCACTGACCATCATCATGTCCATATCCAGATACAAGAGCACCCAGGCTCAGGACGGCAAGGAAGACCTGCAAAAAATATTATAATTAACATACCTAATAAACGAAACAAGTGATGACCAAATACTTTTCTTTTTGTATGGTATCGTACAGCTATCCAAATTGGTAATTCAGATACATTGAAGAGCGTGGTCAGTGGACAATAATGTATTCAGCCCCAATACCAAGCCTTTTTGCTTAGTAGTACCTTAAGTTCCGTAATTAATTCAGTAGTTCTAAGCTCGAAGACTTGATGAATGCGGTCAGGTCAGTTTTGTCTCCCAGGCACGCTCTTATATTCATAAGTTGATAGGTACCGTACAAACGTAAAAAAATGCTAAGGAAGATGCACATGTATGTGAATCGGTTCGTGTAAGTATAATTATCACATATATTCGTTCACAGGACTGAGACATGTTATTTTTTGACTCCACCGGGAATTGAACCGTGAATACCTGGATGAAAGTCTTACCGACGGGGTAACGAAGGTCGTCATAGCAAGACAAAACACTGACTAGGTAACCATAATTTGTATTTCCCAAATGACCTGACTTCCTTATATAAATCCAGCAGGAGTTTCTTTGAGATATAAAAATATAAAATTATGCAAACTTACTGAAGAGTTCATGATGAATGGAATATGTGTGCCTTTTCTGTAAAGAAAACTGCTAATGAATTAATCCAATCAACTACGTGCCTTTTATTTAAATCATGAAATTAGATCTAATAAATGTCTGAATTTACTTTCATCAAATAAATATCAACCACCATAACAAATATTCAAGAATTATCCAATAAAATGCTTGAAAAATTCACGAACTTTTTTACAATGTACCTCTCGGTTTTGAAATAGTAAATGGGTTAGTGATTTCAATTAATGCGCTGAAACATATATTGTCACATGGTAACAGGCCACTTGCAAAAACCCCATTCATTTATATAATTTGTATATTTTAATGAAACTTACGGTTTTACCTTTTTTCCAATTGTTTACATTTACCAGTTTAAGATATGCGAAATAATATTTCATTAAAGCTGAAACTTTCATTCTTGAAATATTTGATATGACTGAAGGCTTTTTCCTGAAATGTTATGACATCTAATCGCTGAATATAGCCATATTCAAGATCAAGGTCTTACATAAGTATTATTAGTAAATGAATTGCGGTTGCAGTGATTATGAATAAATACTATACAATAAGCAATAAATTATCTCGAAATACAAATAAATTTGTAAGTGATACAATTATAGCACCATATATAAATTTATGTTCATGTGTTCTTTTTTGAGCAGTGAAACTCAATGGAGGAAACATACACATTTTGAGCAGTGAAACTCAATGGAGAAAACATAAAAATTAGAAGTGACAGTTATTATGAATACTATGCCATAAGAAATAAATGATTTCGAAATATAAATAAATTGGTAAGCGATACATTTATGGCATCACATATAAATGTATGTTCATGTGTACTTTTTCTGAGCAATGAAACTCAACAGAGGAAACATACACATTAAAAAAAAAAAGAAAATTGTAATTTATTTTATCCACAATATTTAAGTTTATGCATTGTAAAACTAAACATGTTCGCGGTAAAATAATATTTAAATTATATCATAATTTGCTGTCAAATTGTATTCGAAAAGATGTACAGTATAATTACACCACGAGAAGGCTTTTGGGTCCAGATTATTTATTCTACAAAAGTTTGTTTTTTAAACTTAATGCTGAAAATTATTATAAAAGCTGAGAACATTTGGAGTTTTTGTCATATTTGTGTTTTATATGTTATGAATAGTTGAAAGTAAAGTGAAATTTTGAAAAATATAAATTCACGAATGTAAAAACTGAAGAATGAAATAAAATTAGTCCATAATCATTTTTTAAACTAAGTATCTTTCTGTGTTAAATATTGAGTAAGTAAAATGGGTATAGCATTGTTTAATTAGATATTAAAAAAATCATACGAGAACATACTAAGCAACAAGATATTTTCGCAATAATTTTAAAACAGGTAAAATGTAGGGTCACTCTTGTATAATAATCCTTCATAAACTTTAAAAATATTGAAAAGTCTTTTTTAATAACCAATTTAACTATGATTTAACCAACTATGTTGTTTATACAATAGTTAAGGCATTAACGTTGTGGAGGTTTAAAGACATTGTAATTTATTTTGATCAAACACTGTTTATTCCACTTTTTTGTGACGGTATAACCCTACCAGTTTCAAGGCTTTCACCTCATCTTCAGGGGAGCACAAACAAGACTAAATGCTGTTCGAACTGGTACCGATATACACGCTTCAACGGTTGGGGGCTGAGGGGTGAGGGAGGCATGGGACGATTTCGGCCAAGAGCGGAGAGATTTTTGGAATATAACTTTTCAACAGATGTTCGGATCGATGTACTGACTTATAAATTTCTAGGGCCTCTAAACAAGTCTTGTTTGCGCTCCCCTGAAGATGAGGTGAAAGCCTTGAAACCGGTAGGGTTATACCATCACAAAAAAGTGGAATAAACAGTGTTTGATAAAAATAAATTACAATTTTACCAACTTAAATTGTTTTTGTATCTTTTTGTGATCTGTAGTTGTTTAGACATATTAAATTGGTAAGTGATACAATTATGCAAGGAACCAATACAAGGAATAACAATTATGCAAACATTTAATCGACATTCAACACCAACAAAGTCTGAGAAATGTAAACGTAAGACATCGAATGTCAACCGATTTCATTAGGTTAAAATTAGTTAGGGGAAATTAATTTATATCTTATTACTACAAATTACTTTGATTTTCGATGAAGACAACCTTACCCTAAATACGAAGAACTTGTCAAAATGGGGAATGTTGCGCGATCGACTATGTTTATCCGCAGCGAAGAGCGGTTCATACGATATTGCTGTAGCGCCTGCAGTACTCATAATTCTTCGTAAATCGTAGATGCGTATTTATAAAAGACATATACATAGCTAATGAAGCTAAATACTACCTTGATCAACAAGTTTTAGGACCGGCCACCGTGTGGCGCTGTCAGTCATCCGATTGGAATTTTTTTTTTGTTAGCTTACCACATCTATCATTGACGCTTCCCTCTAAATTTCAGCGTCATAGCTTGACATTTGTAAAAGTTACGCTGTACTGAGTACATCTACCTTTGTACGTGTTTTCGATTTTTTTAAAGTTTGAAAATTGTATCAACTGTGCATCAACGAGTTTGCATTAAATTTTGTGTGAAAAACGGATTTAACAGTCCGCAGACCTTGGAAATGTTGGAGAAGTATTTTTCGGTGGCACGAATGCTTCAGAAGTGGTCGTGAGTCGGTCGACGATGACAAACGCAGTGGATGTGGAAAACTGATGAAAACATCGATAAAATCAAAGAAATGTTGGCCGAAAACCGCAAATTGACCATCAGAGAGCTGGCAGAGGACTTAAACATCGCTTATGGATCTGCTCAAGACATTTTGGTTAGTGATTTGGGCCTCGGACGTGTCGCTGCAAAACTGGTGCCGAAAGACCTCAATTTCATGCAAAAAAAGGACCGCGTTGAAATCGCGAAATACATGATTTCCATGAGTTTTTGACCAAAAACAACACGAATACTATCCAGCAGTCTTCGAATTTACCTGATCTGTCTCCCGGCGACTGTTTCCTGTTCAACCGACTTAAAAAACCGCTTCGCGGAACGCGTTACAGCACCCGAGAGGATGTCATGAAAAAATCGAAGACGGCTCTGATGGACATACCGAAAATTGAATACCAGCGGTGTTTCGAGGGTTAGATCAAGCGCTGGTGTAAGTGCGTTGCAGTCGATGGGAAGTACTTTGAAGGGGGCCATATCGCTTTTGATGAATAAACTTGTATTTTTGATTTTATGAATAAAGTCCTAAAACTTTTTGATCAAGATAGTACATCCTTAAATTGCACTATGCGTTTTCCTTGCCTTGTTATCGGACAAAACTCAATTAAATTCTGCATACAAGGGAAGATAACTTGCTTGAATTAAATAAACATACATTTATATCAAAAATTGTACATACAAACTTTAAATGACATTTTCCAGCTGACAAAATAAAACGCCACTCGTATCACGACACACATATTTTTCCTTCATCTCAAACATACTCCTCACACAGCTCCTACAGTTTCTTTTATTTTTACTTTTCCTTCTTTCAAAATTTCATTACCTTAAACAAATCGCATTTCCCATGATCTTCCCCTACCACGCCTTCTATTCACATTTCCAAAATATATTTATTTTCTAAATATTTCTTCATTTATAAGTTTACTTCCATACAACAAAATTAAAACCAAAATATTATTGTTGACTATCATTTTAGCAGATGTTGATACTGTTCCGTTTGAATTAATACATTTTTATTACTCCATTAATTTTGTTTCCTATCGCTACACGCCGTTACTCCTCTCAACTTCCATCTTCTAAGAAAATACTAACCAAACAGCAGAAATCTTTGATCTATCATTATTTAACGATAAATTGCATTTACTTTCTACTTTTTATGGTATCCAATCTGTCCACAATTAACAAAAAACAATCATTCCTGACAGCTATAACAACGCCCCAGTGAATCATGTATAACCCTTCCTTTGTATACAATAAAATATTCTGGGTTTATTGCTATGTCACCAACAAGAAATATGTTTGTTAGGCCTTAATTGAAAGCCAGACTTAACTTTTTAAATTAAGATTAAAAAAATAAAACAAATGTATGACTCCCAATTACGACAAATGAAAGGCAACAAACCCAGATCCATTAAAATTCTATGTCCAAATCAAATTATCTGTTGTTTTTCTCAAATTGTGTATATTTCTTGTCATGTGTAATAATAAAAATAAATAAAAAAAAAAATATTGTATTGTGTCAATTTTAACTTTGTTAATTGAGTTTAAAATATACATATATTATTTTATTTCCTCTCAATCTGAAGGACAATTATGCTTTTCATTATCAAATCATCGATATTGGAGGTAATGTTTATAAATTTAATCCTTAGATTTGATTCCACCTGCAGCTGATTCTTTATTGAATATTAATATAGACGAGGGCTGAAAATCCTTTTTTGTCACTACTTGCTACCTTAAACTGGTGTATCACTCACCACCCCCTTCGCCTACTGATGCATAGCTCGCTTGTAGCTCGCTTGTATGCTACCAACAGCCACTAGCCATTGCTTACCTTCAAAGGGTTGGCCACCAGTATATATTTTTTTTCATTCGAGGTTGTAAAATATATTTTCTAATATAATTGTAGTAATTTCTGAAAGAGTTCGCGAACCCTCTGAGATATCCTCACGTACCCTTACCAGTTTTTGTAACACTACTGTAGGATATACTTTTTTTAGTAAGTTATTTTTATCGACTACTGATATCATATAGTTTTTCTCTCATAGTGAAATGTTCAGGTTTATCATCCATGATACAGCCTTATCTTATCTCCTTCAATCTTTCCAAAAATGAATATATAAGACGCATCAACGGTCGAATACAAATGATCACAAAGAGGAATCTATGAAAGATAAGGCGTGGTGAATATAATCGTATTCATACTTAAAACAATTCAGGGTATACGACAATCTTCAAAGTAGACTGAATCCTTGGAGAATCGTATTAGGATTACTCATGATGTGGAGATTTTAGAAGATTCTGATCTTCCAAATCTGCTTTCTCCTAATATTCGACTCAAACACACCCCGATAAAACAACAAAAAGTGTATTTAAACAACATGCTTTCAATGCACGTGGGTGTTTACTACCCTCTCCAACTCTCAGTACATTACGACAGTATTTCTGTATCAAGGGACAGCGATCACCTTAATATTTCTGATTTCATCATATAAGCTGGTGGCAGTATTGGGAGTGTTGTTGTTATATTTTTAAAATAAAATATAATTGTTTAACAAATAAATTTAATTGATTAACACAAAATAAAGTAATAATTATTTTTACACAGATCGATATTATTAATAAGGGTAGTTCTTTTTGATGTTTTTCAATCGGAATGCTGAAGTGCAATGCATTGTTACAGTTTTTCTCACAACAAGATTGAATTAATGATGGACTTATTTATAAAGGTGGGATGATTGTTTTATTTATATCTTTAATAATGTCCATAATGATGAGCACCATGAGCTTCATGAGACACGGCAGCGAGGTGAGCAGCCTTAACAGCGGCGACTTCAGGGGTGTCCACCACACGTCCATCATGGCCCAAAGGGGCGGCTCCATGAGCGTAAGCTCCATGGCTATGAGCAACAGCGCCATAAGCACCAGCACCATAAGCAGCAGCGCCATTAACACCAGCGCCATAAGCACCATGCCCATGAGCTCCATTAGAAGCAGCGGCAACAGCGGAGAAGTGAGCAGTCTTAGCGTGGGCTACCTCAGGGGTGTCTACAACACGTCCATCATGACCAAGAGGAGCAGCGGAGTGAGCGTAGGAACCGGCATAAACTCCACCATGAACTCCACCATAAACTCCGGCGTATCCGTGTCCTTGGTTGTACTGTCCATGGTCTTGGCTTTCAGCAAGACCTTCTCCCCTCCATTGTCCATCATCATTGTGACCAGAATATCCATATCCAGCATAGGCTCCATGGCTGGACTGTCCATGATCCTGGCTTTCGGCCAGACCTTCACCCCTCCATTGTCCGTCTCCGTGACCAGCAACACCGTATCCGTATCCTTGGACACCAATACCGTATCCGTATCTCTGTCCAGCTCCCTGGCCATATCCTCCATGGTTGTATTGTCCATGATCCTGGCTTTCGGCAAGACCCTCTCCCCTCCATTGACCATCATCATGTCCATATCCGGACACGAGAGCACATAGGCTCAGAACGGCAAAGGAGATCTGTAAAATATCGTAATTTATTTATCTTTCCTTCTTCGAAATACCACTCGTATATAAGGATACATTTTGAATATAATTTGATTTAATATACAAGTATTTTTATTTTTCTATTGCACGGTTTATTATAAAACGAACAGTCTCCTTAAAACATAATATATATTATATATAACTTAATCCAGAACAGTGTTCATAAAAGTCAACATATACTTGTTAGACCAGTATAGTTTAATATGTTACACTATATGTGAATAATATTTATTACATGTTGTTGGTTGGTAAGATACCTTTATTAAAACCCTGATGTTACTGGTTCGATTCTACTCAGATTTTTTTTTATAGAATTCGTGTCGTATGTCAAGCCTCTTTAACATTTTTCTGGTTGATTAATAGAAATCGCCACATGGCACAAGGTATTTTAATAACATTTTTTTCCCCATTTTATTAACCGATTCCAAAAAAAATCTTTCAAATGTAATGATTAGGGCGTCTTACCAATTAGGCCACAGAGGGGTTGTGTCTCTAATCAAAACGTTGAAATTAGTAATTCAATTTTTTGGGAATCAATTTATAAAATTGAGTGATAAATTTAACAAAGATATATTTATTTACGAATGTTTACATGTAGATCGCACCATTTCCCTGTAGTGATAAGCAGAAAATAAAAAGCGCTAGACTTTCCTATTTCGATCACATATTTCATATCTTCTTGATCCATACACCTTCTATTTCAGCTCATACGATTTCTCATACTTCTTACTTTTCCTTGTTTCAAATTATAATTCATTTGGTCTAACCATACTTTCCCTGGTCTTCCTCTTATACGCCTTCTTATAATATATCCTTCTTCTTCTTCCCAGTGTCATGTCAGGTCTCCCCAACGTTGACTAAAACCTGAGAGTAGACATCTATGTCCCCGGCAGCCCGAAAAAGATCTCCAACACCCTTCACGCCTGTCCAATCATGTATATTGCAGAGCCAGGAAATTTGCCTCCTGCCAACACCTCTTCGGCCTTATATTTTGTCTCGGATGATCAGGTGCAGTAATTTATACTTTGCTCCTCTAAGTATATGACCCAAGTAGGACACCTTTCGGATTTTAATATTAGTCAGCAACTCTCTATCAACTTTGTCTCTTTGAAGAATCATTGTGTTGGTGACCATATCCGTCCAGGGTATCCGTAGCATTCTCCGGTGCATACACATTTCGAATGCTTCCAGTCGGTTCATACTACCAACTTTGAGGGTCCATGATTCCACTCCATACAATAACATTGACCAAACGTAGCATTTGACTAACCGTTGTCATACCATATATCCACTACAAACATATTATTGTTGGTATTTTTCATTCGTTTCACATGCCTTAATCATCTCAGAGTGCTCTTCTTCATCTTACTTAACATATCACCCATAAGTTCACATTCATCCCTGATTACTTAATTTTGTACTATGTCGTGCATTGTCCCCCCTCCCCCCCCCATGTACAACATTTCAATTAAAATAATTTGTTTAATATATTTTTTAATTGATTTTTAACTTACCATGGAATTCATGTTCAATAGAATACGTCAGCCTTTTCTGAGAAGAAAACTGCTTATGCTTTACAAATAACATTTTCAAGCCTTTTATTCAATTATTCAAATGAAAATAACTAATTCTCATGATAAAATCAATCAAACAACTATCAAGTTTTTCATAACAAAACGCTCACCTTCAATTCAACTATTTACAAATTGCTTCAAATATTTCTACAAAGTGTCTTTACACATTGAAATAGTAAATAGACTAGTTCTTTTCATGAGAAACTAAAACACGCTGAAACATTCTATCACATATTTTAGAGTCGTTTGTGAAAGGTTTCGAACAATTAAATTATGAGCTATTTAATTAAATTTAACAGTTTGAAATTTTGAATAATAGTTTAGATTTGTTTATCCAAGATTTGCATAACAGGATTTTAGTAGAGATGAAACTTTCATTACTGAAATACTTGACATGTTTGAAGGCTTTTTTCTACAAATGTTACATAATCCGCACACCTTTCATGATTTTTCACTTCGTTTCAAGATCAATGCTAAATAAGAAGTTATTAAAACCAATATTTAATTGTATATGTCATTATTAATTTTACATATTACAATAACATAACTAAAGCCCATTAGATATGATATTCCATTCCACACAATTAATATTTTACATATTACAATAACATAACTAAAGCCCATTAGATATGATATTCCATTCCACACAATTAATATTTTACATATTACAATAACATAACTAAAGCCCATTAGATATGATATTCCATTCCACACAATTAATATTTTACATATTACAATAACATAACTAAAGCCCATTAGATATGATATTCCATTCCACACAATTAATATTTTACATATTACAATAACATAACTAAAGCCCATTAGATATGATATTCCATTCCACACAATTAATATTTTACATATTACAATAACATAACTAAAGCCCATTAGATATGATATTCCATTCCACACAATTAATATTTTTCATATTACAATAACATAACTAAATCCCATTAGATATGATATTCCATTCCACACAATTAATATTTTACATATTACAATAACATAACTAAAGCCCATTAGATATGATATTCCATTCCACACAATTAATATTTTACATATTACAATAACATAACTAAAGCCCATTAGATATGATATTCCATTCCACACAAATAATATTTTACATATTACAATAACATAACTAAAGCCCATTAGATATGATATTCCATTCCACACAATTAATATTTTACATATTACAATAACATAACTAAAGTCCATTAGATATGATATTCCATTCCACACAATTAATATTTTACATATTACAATAACATAACTAAAGCCCATTAGATATGATATTCCATTCCACACAATTAATATTTTACATATTACAATAACATAACTAAAGCCCATTAGATATGATATTCCATTCCACACAATTAATATTTTACATATTACAATAACATAACTAAAGTCCATTAGATATGATATTCCATTCCACACAATTAATATTTTACATATTACAATAACATAACTAAAGCCCATTAGATATGATATTCCATTCCACACAATTAATATTTTACATATTACAATAACATAACTAAAGCCCATTAGATATGATATTCCATTCCACACAATTAATATTTTACATATTACAATAACATAACTAAAGCCCATTAGATATGATATTCCATTCCACACAATTAATATTTTTGGTGACATAAATTTCTTTCGTTGGTTGCATAAAAATGTAAAACATATGTTAAAGGTAAGCATCGATAATATAAAGAAATGTATATGTAATTTTTGGATCATTTAAAAATATGCCTCATATAAATCAAAAAAGTTAAAAAAACTATCCATACTAAAAATTCAATGAGATCTTTTAAAACTAAACTTATTGACTTTTGAGTAATAAAAACCTCATGTAGAGTTTAACCCTTACAGGCACAGTTAAACTTCACTTATTTTTACACAGGCTGCACAAAAACTAAAAAGTCAAGTTTCTCATAATGTTTTTTTAATGCGTTTGAAAAATTATACATACAAATACTAAATTAACATATTTTCACTTCCTCGGTAGGTCAAGGAACTCCTGGTGAGGTGGTACAACTTATGTACCACTAGTCCATTTTTCCACTGGTACTTCTAATGTACTGTAGCGATGTTCGTTATCATGTAGCGTGTGCCCTATTAGGACGTGCTGATGATGTTGATGTTGACATCGCTATATCTGTTTTAGTCGAATTCTGCGTTCTTTTTCGTTCGGGGTCATCAATGTAGCGAGTTGCTTATCTTGATACGTCGTGAAGATTTTGATATGTATTTAAAATAAATATAAAACTCAGGAATGCGGACGAAAGCGAAAGTGAATAACGGGTAAATAATAACAAGTCTTGACAGTTGGATGAATAATAATCTAATAATGTTTATTTCTCTACAAGTAGGTATTTTTATAGTAGTGAGTGAATATGCTCGCGATACATACTCTGTCTCACTCCTGCGCGTGCACTATTGTAGCGGGTAGTAAATTTATTTGCCGGAGACGGCGAGACAGAACGTAAATACTATTTGTGAGTAAACATTGTTGACGTTCCTAGTATGTGACAATTGTAAATAGTTCATCGGTCGTTGACCCTGTATGTTTAACAATTATTTATTTACAAATTATGCTTGACAATATATTTAACAGGGACGTAGGTACCCTACAGTACTATCAAATAATGCCGAAATACATCCAAAGTAAAAATAATTTTTAACCTAAATTTAAATTTACCACAATTACTGAAGTCAATTTTCTCACAACACAACTATTTTTTATTAAAATTTAATACAAATATATAACGTTTTCTTTTATACGCACAAGTCGGCACACCAAGAACAACTAACTGTCAATAATATTAGAAGCTAAATGAATTTGAACAGGACCAGACCTGCAGCTGGGCGGATATGAGTCATAAGTATTATATTATACGAAGTGGTATATAATCTGAGCGTTCGTGCAGCAATAGAGAGAGGTTTAATAAGTGGTACATTGCGTGTACCATTGTGCAGTACTGCGTCAAAAAAAGGTGGTACATAACGTGGACCACTAAGCCTATAAGAGTTAAGACTTGTTCATTAATTTTACATGTGAGCAGGTTTAATTCAATCATATCAAATAAAATAAATAATACAAAAATTGTGTAAATAGATAAAATTAATCCTAGACTGACTAGGACTGTCCATAAGGTAATATATCTCAACATCCCGCTATACCCCATATGAAATATATCAATATCAGAAAATTATTTCAACAAGGTCATTCAGTTTGCGAGTGCGGACGCTCTTAATAGCTCAGCTCGTGAATGCGGAGCGGAAACAATCTTAATTCAATGAACATCATGTTCTTCGAAGAAAAAAAATTATCAATTAACAAGGGGTTCATTATTTTTCCTGTTAGTAATTTATATATATATATACAAAAATGTGTATAAATGTTTTCTGACGCTTGAAAATTAATACCTAAGTATACCAATTAAAACACCATGATATAGAGAAGTAGATCATTGAGGTCGATTTCATCTTCATAAATTGATTAATTGTTCCCAATCGATTCAATAGGGCAAAGTATTATGACAGGACCTTTGCTGTTGCTGGTCCTGTGACATGAAATGGTCTGCTTCTAATTGTTAGAGACCCGGGTGGCATATACAGCTTTAGGAAGCACTGGAATGCAGCCAAATGCAGCCAATGGCACACTGAATTTGGATGATCGGAGAACGCCGGCATTTTCCTTTATTTTGGAAGAATATTATTACACATGCATATTAAAAAATGCCTGTGTCATTCTAGGGGATTCTCACCTAGAATGACACAGGCACTTCTTATTTTTAATGACACAGGCATCGTTAGTTCGAACTCCACGCTGTGCTTCTGCACATAAATTAAGAAGTGCCTCACTCAAAATAAGAAGTGCCTGTGTCATTCTAGGGGATTCTTCCCTAGAATGACACAAGCACTTCTTATTTTTAATGACACCATCGCTAGTTCGAACTCCACGCTGTGCTTCTGCACAGCGCGGAGTTCAAACTAGCGATCTTCCAAGAGGTGCACAATCACGCGGTAACGCAGAAGGCAAACACAAATATCCTAAACTGTACCGAATATATAAGTATCACATTTGAAAAGGTCTGCAAAGATTTTTTATAGCTTGCCTTTTTTAGTTTCTGGGAGTTTTGAAAACGCCTAATTTGATGGCTACAGCCACTACCTTCCCATCATTATACTTAACTTAGATTTATTTATTTTCAATTCGTCAGGAATAGTGAGTTCAAACTCAGAGTTACAGCATCGTTAAGCTAAATGGCGCTATATAAATTGTCCTCAAAATATAAATATCATTATTATGAAGCCATGGATACAATCCATATTTCCTGCAGTAAAAGTGTTGAAGAAATCTTTTAATGAATGCTTCCTTCGGATTTTCTTCTCCAGTAATCCCTTTTTCCACCTCACCAGATCAGCCAGTACTATGTCCATAAATTGATGCCAAGGTTTCCTCAACGATCTGGTACCACGAGGCTTGGCTATGTACAATGGCTTAATGACTCTTCTATCATATGCACTAATATGATATAATATCCATCCACGCAAGGAAATTGAACCCCTTATACTGTCTGTCATGAAGTGTTGCTGGCGCGAGATACTTACTATATATCTTAGTAAAGTTGACTCCATATGTTTTTATTGCTACACCGGAGGAGGATTGAGAAAAGGGATCTCTGTAGCACTTTTATTGCATCGAGTGTATATGAATTTTATCCATGCCTTGATATTACAGTTTTTAATGGGAATGATTGAATATTACTCCTTAAGCGATAGAAGGGATCTACGTATCTGTTTATATAGAGTGGCCACTGAAAGACTGAAGGGTCTGAAAAAGTCATAACTTGTTCATTTTCAATATTTTTTTTAATTTTTTATAAATGTTTTTATACAAAATTTAAAAAGTCTAAGCTTAACAACCTAAGATACTTAGCAGAGCCTGCAGTACGCCAATTGATTTCAACACCTAGATAACAATAGCTTTTTGAAAAACTTGATAGTGCGTGATGAGGCTCATTTTAATTTAAATGGATACATCAAGAAACAAAACTGCAAATTTTGGGGTACTGACAATCCCTGGGAATTACATCAGCATCAATTGCATCCCCAAAAATGCACTGTTTGGTGTGGCGTGATGGCTGAAAGAGTTATCGGCCCCTATTTCTTTGAAAATGAGGAATGTCAGCCAAAAATAATCAACGGGACTCTGTATAGGATAATGCTTGAATTTTTTTTACGCCCAGTGGTCGAAGATAATCAGGAAGTATGATTTCAACAGGATGAAGCTACTGTGTACACTTCCAGGGTGACGATGGAACTCCTGCGAGATTTTTTTTATATTATTTAGTCTTTCAGTGGCCACTCTGTACAAATAGAAATTATTTACGCCATCATGAATTAAGATTTTTTCGGTACCGTATTCATGAATTAAGCTGTCAAGGCATCACCACTCGCACAATTAATAAATAGTGTGCTTTCTAAAGTGCAACAGTTTGCACACAATAAACCAACACACGCAGAGGCGTCTTCCACCAATAAGATGGCTGACAATCACACTCGATCACGATGTACAGTCTATCGTTATTTTGTTTGTATTGATATCGTTTGTAAAGAACATTTTTTTTTCTATACAAAAAAAATCTAACTCATTTTACTATTTTCTTTGTGTGTTTAACTAAAAAAACGTTGTTACTTTTCACCTACCAATTACAACTCTTACGCGCTCGGTTGTAAGGGATTGCGTAGCGTAATCAATACATCGAATCCTTAGTGTTACATAACATGTGCAATATGTTATTTTATGTGAAGCCAAAAATATCTTTGAATCAATTAAAGGAATCAAAAATGGAAATAACCATACCTTTAACAAACATTATATTATATATAGCAGCAAAAATATAAAGTTAATGGTTATTAGTTTGGTGGAAACAACTAACTTCCATTAGTAAGAAAACTCAGAATGCTTTATTTAAACACAATATCGAAAACGTTGAAGATGTCAATATCCGCGGCTTTGTTTAGAAGGGACAGCCCGTGATGCAGTGGGAGAGTACATGGCAGGTAAGTTCTACTTATTCGTCAATATTTCAACATTGAAAATTAAATTCACCCATACTTGTTTTTTTTAATTTATAGAAATACAAATAATAAAAATTTCCTGGTCTTACACTTTCATTGTATACAGTATAATATCCATGTAGCAATTTCTTCAACCAATCAGAAAGATCTTTAGTAAAAACCAGAATGTTTTTTTTAAAGTTGAGTACCAGCGGAGATTGAAACATTAAGCGACCTTTATGGTCACAAAAGTCATCTTGTTATATATCATATAATATACAAAAAATAAATATTTTTTTGATCGCTTCGGATTAGTTTTTCAGTTAGTGAAATATTTTTGTAAACTACAGTTTAAATTAACATGCCTTCAATGCAGGGCGTGCCTGTATATTTCATTAAGTTTCATCACTGAGCTTTCCAAATAAAACACTTATTTCTATATATCAACCAGTAAACAATTATGTCAATTTGTGTCAACTCCTTAAGGACTTCAATAGTGAATAGTCAAACTGAATTTTAGTTGGTTGAAAAAAAATATAATACTTAACTATCGATTACTGTATTATTCCACTAATAACAATATCCTCGGGACAGGAGGCAGAAACACGTGTAGCGAGGGTTAATATTACTAGTGGAATAATAAAATAATTTAGTGCTAAAAACTCTAACACGGAGTTCCACAAAATTACATTAAAAACTTTTGATAAAAAAAACAGAATTATTAGATTTATTTTTTATTACATTTTTTTTTCATTTCATACAGTATGTCAATTGAATAATAAATAATATTATAAATATAACTATCTGATATTAATTTATCATATTTATAACAGTTTAAAATAATGCTTACATAATTTTGGTTATTGTGTATTATTTTAAGTTTTCACATCAATATTACAATATTATCACAGAGTCGTATACAACAGAACTTGCACATTCCTTGAAATTAGCCAGAAATAGCTTAAAAATCGGGCGCAATTTAATACATTCCAGCTCCATAATGATGAGATCCATGAGAAGCCTTGGCAAGAGCAGCAAAGTGAGCAGCTTTGGCATGGGCGACCTCAGGAGTATCCACAACACGACCATCATGTCCAATAGGAGCAGGTCCATGCTGGTAAGCACCATGCCCATAACCACCAGCACCAATTCCTACATTTCCATAAGCTCCACCACCGATTCCTACATTTCCATAGGCACCAGCGCCATAAGCTCCGGCAACAAAAGCACCTTGTCCATGGGCTCCATGAGAAGCGGCAGCAAGAGCGGCGAAGTGCGCAGCCTTAGCTTTGGCTACTTCAGGGGTATCCACTACTCTTCCATCGTGTCCGATAGGAGCTGGTTGATGGGCATATGCACCACCATAGCCTCCCCAACCTTTGTTGTATTGGCCATGGTCCTGACTGGCAACAAGACCTTCTCCTTTCCATTGTCCACCGAACCCGATACCTCGGCCATGATCCTGACTAGCAGCCCAACCTTCTCCTCTCCATTGGCCATTATGGAATCCATGAACGCAGACAAGTGCGCTCAAAACTGCTAGAAATACCTTAAAAGAAATGTAATAATTTATTATTGTACCGTTTTGAATGTATTACATCTGAAACTTATAGTTAGTAAAAATGTTCATATTATAAAAATCCCTTCCTTTCGACATTTTTTACATCAGTACTATATGATGTCCATTTTGAAATAAAAGAAGCTAGAATATTCCGAGCAGACGGACCATAATGCGGATTGTGAAGCAGTTCAACGAGACTGAAAATGCCCAAAAAGTTTTATAAACGCAACTGGATAGCTTGAACAACGAATAACATCACCACAGTGGTCGTCGCCATTCAAAATAATACGAAGATTTCAACCGAATAAATTATATTGGACATTTGGGTCAGTCAAAGAAGTGTGTCCCATTTATTGCATAAGGATTCGAATTTATTCGCCTACAAAATTCAACTGGCGCACAGTTTAAATTCAGTGGACCAGCCAATACGTCCAGACTTAGCCGAAAATTGTTACAATTTTCGGAGGAAGATTTATTTAAACTTTATTAATTATTTATGTCTGACGAGGCCAATTGTCAATAAAAATAGCTGCCGTATTTGGGCTATGAAAAATCTTCGAAAATTGCTGAAAAAAATATATATCCACAACCAGTCAATTAAGAGATCTCTCGGTATGTGGTGGTAACACATTCTGTCTTATTTGGAGGATAGTGAATGTTATGTTTCTAATGAAAAAAAAAATAGAATAAAACAAACAAAGGAAAAAAATCTTTGATTTATATGGTTTTGTTTTCTACAATCTATTATGAATTTACTTATAAATATAAAATAATAACGATAACAACTTACAAATGAATTCATATTTACTTGTTAGTGATGCGTGCCTCTTCTCAAACAAAAACTGTTATTGATGCAAAAATCGCCGACACCAGCCTTTTATTCTATACAAACTAAACTGGTGGGAGTTTGCCATTTCAAAAGCTACAATTTCATCAATAGATATTGACGGAATATTGAAAGGTAACTATTGGAAAACAAATGTGTAACTATAAGGCTTAAATAATTTGAAAAAATACAACCTGTTTCAATTACAATAATTCCTATGTTTTACTTTAGATACAGGCTTCAAAATTGAATACTGATCAAATTAGATTCAACAATGTATTACGCATCTTTACAAATATACTCCTTAGCATATAATAATACATATATACCATCACTCTACCTCCCTGTTTAGGTAGGCAGAGAGAACATAGTGTCAGACATGCCTATCTTGACACACATCCAGTGACTCTTCTCCATCCATACTTCTTCTCATATAACTCCAACAATTTCTCTGACTTTTTATGTTTCCTTCTTTAAAAAAAATCATTTAATTGATCCAATCATACTTTTCTACGCCTTTCTTTACAAAACCTTCCACTCACAATGGCCCTGTTTATTTGTTTTATTCATTTTTCTTTTTTATTCATTCTACGTGCACAATCCATCGAATGTTCCTTTTCATTTTATTCAACACATCAGCCCGAAGTTAATCAGGGATTATATCCCTAATTACTTCATTCCGTTTTCTGGGAGACATCATCATCCCATGTTTTGAGTCTAAGAAGATTTGAATACTGTCCGATTCGAGTATTTAGTAATAGTCCTCTAATGTTTGTTTCTCTATAGTTACAAGACGTTCGATATCACTCTTGACTCTTCCATCATCTGAGAAAATACGAGTACTACCCTAATAACAGAATTTCTCAACTTGCTCCAATCTTAAAATTTTCCTCCATATATTGCATTTACTTTTACTATCACACTTTCATATCACCATTATAATAATATTATGAATTATAGTGATAATAACAATAATAAAATTAAAAGTTGCCGTTTAGAGGGCAGACTCTCCTCATGGACGCTCAGACTTTCTTTGATCTCTTGAGATTGGTCCCGTTGATCACTTTCCCAAATATGTATATTCGTTCAACTATTTAATTATTTATATCAATATATGACCATGTATGTACTTTCTATTTAGTGACAACCAAAACCTTTTTTTTTATATGTTAATTTTCAAACCCATCGCATTAGTTGTGATAACCCTCTCCAGTAACAACTGCAGAATGGAGATGGCACGAATCTTTTTCTTTAAAATAAAGGATCTCTTCTGCCACAAGGATATCCAACTAGATTTACGTTTGAGAAAATTGCGTTGCTACATATTCTCCTTTATTTTCTATGGTGCTTAAGCATGGATACTTTCACATGCCACCACGAAGAAACTGAATGCTTTTGAAATGAAGTGCTATCGAAGAATGCTGAGAGTCTCATGGGTTAATAGAGTTCTTGATAATGATAATGATTGATAAAGATACAAAAGTATTACAGTATCCCGCATCAAAATAGGGAGTTAGAGAACTTTGGACATATAATGCGAGGAAAAATATATGAAGATCTGTAAACTATATTGCAGGGTAAGAAGTATGCGAAGAAAACTCATAATCTGGTTGAAGAACTTACGGGAATGGTATCAGAGCTGCTGCCTTGGGAGTTAAGAAAGCTATGATGATCGCCAAACTTCAAAGAGAAGAGGAACTTTGAAGAAGATAATATTCTCGTTATACACAATAAAAGTTGGTGGGTTTACTGTGGCAATCACTTCTTACCAACTAGAAAAGCCAAACCATAACGCAGACGTCTTATGGTCGTCATTTCTTTATTTAACAGGGCTACGTTCTTTGTGTATCCCACAGTGCTTTATTCTTTATTGAATACTGCTACTTTTAAATTGAAGAGCTTAATTTTACATTATTTGTGTATGCTAGAGTGCTATATATTTTTATTTAACAAGCTTCATTTTTTTGTGTGCTATATCGCCATATGATTTATTAAACAGTGCTACATTTTTATTCCAGTCCTACATTCTATAGTCTTTATATGTGCTATAGTTCTACATTCTTTTTAAACAGTGCTTTATTGTTATTGCAGTGCTACGCGATGGACATATTTGGCAAATAATGAAGCCATCAACTCACTCGAAGAGTGCAGCAAAAATACTACTGACTGCCAATGAAGGGGCATCATTATTTCTGCAGTGTAGTCAATTGGCTCTAAAAATCAAATCGAAATATCGTGGCCACTCTGTAAAGAGCACAGTGAACTAGAATAAACAATGTGCTACAGCAGGGGTTCCCAACCTTTTTGTAATCTAGAGCACATTCTAAAATATCGGTAGGGTGGCGGGCACCACCTATTTTTAATCGACAAACTCCTTCCATAACTTCTCATTTTCACATAATTTATTTTCTTATATTCATAATTTATTAATAAATAATAAACAAAAATGTTTCAAAATAATAAAACTATCATTTAAATTGCATACACACAGAGAAATGTATTTACAAAACGTAAACAAAGTAAACAAAAAACACAAATACAAAGAAAACATTTTATAAAAAAATATAATATCAATATGTCAATGTGATCTTTGGCATTGCATATCATTGGCCAGTGCCTCATACTCATAATTAGGAGAGTATGACGATAGCAGATAATCCTGTTAGCAAACAATCATAAAGATGCTCATCGGTGAGTCGAGATCTATATCTTGATTTTATTCAGTTCATGTTTGAAAACATTGGCCAGTGCCTCATACTCATAATTAGGAGAGTATGACGATAGCAGATAATCCTGTTAGCAAACAATCATAAAGGTGCTCATAGGTGAGTCGAGATCTATATCTTGATTTTATTCAGTTCATGTTTGAAAACATTGGCCAGTGCCTCATACTCATAATTAGGAGAGTATGACGATAGCAGATAATCCTGTTAGCAAACAATCATAAAGGTGCTCATAGGTGAGTCGAGATCTATATCTTGATTTTATTCAGTTCATGTTTGAAAACATTGGCCAGTGCCTCATACTCATAATTAGGAGAGTATGACGATAGCAGATAATCCTGTTAGCAAACAATCATAAAGATGCTCATCGGTGAGCCGAGATCTATATCTTGATTTTATTCAGTTCATGTTTGAAAACATTGGCCAGTGCCTCATACTCATAATTAGGAGAGTATGACGATAGCAGATAATCCTGTTAGCAAACAATCATAAAGGTGCTCATAGGTGAGTCGAGATCTATATCTTGATTTTATTCAGTTCATGTTTGAAAACATTGGCCAGTGCCTCATACTCATAATTAGGAGAGTATGACGATAGCAGATAATCCTGTTAGCAAACAATCATAAAGGTGCTCATAGGTGAGTCGAGATCTATATCTTGATTTTATTCAGTTCATGTTTGAAAACATTGGCCAGTGCCTCATACTCATAATTAGGAGAGTATGACGATAGCAGATAATCCTGTTAGCAAACAATCATAAAGATGCTCATCGGTGAGTCGAGATCTATATCTTGATTTTATTCAGTTCATGTTTGAAAACATTGGCCAGTGCCTCATACTCATAATTAGGAGAGTATGACGATAGCAGATAATCCTGTTAGCAAACAATCATAAAGATGCTCATCGGTGAGCCGAGATCTATATCTTGATTTTATTCAGTTCATGTTTGAAAACATTGGCCAGTGCCTCATACTCATAATTAGGAGAGTATGACGATAGCAGATAATCCTGTTAGCAAACAATCATAAAGATGCTCATCGGTGAGTCGAGATCTATATCTTGATTTTATTCAGTTCATGTTTGAAAACATTGGCCAGTGCCTCATACTCATAATTAGGAGAGTATGACGATAGCAGATAATCCTGTTAGCAAACAATCATAAAGATGCTCATCGGTGAGTCGAGATCTATATCTTGATTTTATTCAGTTCATGTTTGAAAACATTGGCCAGTGCCTCATACTCATAATTAGGAGAGTATGACGATAGCAGATAATCCTGTTAGCAAACAATCATAAAGATGCTCATCGGTGAGTCGAGATCTATATCTTGATTTTATTCAGTTCATGTTTGAAAACATTGGCCAGTGCCTCATACTCATAATTAGGAGAGTATGACGATAGCAGATAATCCTGTTAGCAAACAATCATAAAGATGCTCATCGGTGAGTCGAGATCTATATCTTGATTTTACTCAGTTCATGTTTGAAAACAATGAAGGAGTGATGTGCAAATAGCACTCCCTGTTCCAGGCTAGCGTGAAGAGTGCAGTCTGGCTCACCGCTAGACAAGTTGCGAAAAGTACTGTCAGCAAAGGAACCACTCATACATACAATATCGCAAACATACGAACGTATTTAATAAACCTAGGCACTCAAAAAAATTAAAACTCGAACAAATAAATAAAAATAATTCACATTTTTAATTAATCTTTATGAAAAAATTCTGTCTCTGTCGAATAGTTGCGGGCACATACGAATCGTTCGGGGTTGGGAACCTCTTTGCTACAGTGCTAAATTATTTATTTAATCGTTTCAATGCCATGGACGTAATTATCCGCATAATTATTATGTAAATCGTAATTATATTATTATATATCGCATTGTTAAGCTTTTATCCTACTAATTTGACATAAGTTCATGCTATATTTTATAATAAGTCTAGATACTGCCATCTCTGTAGAATATAATTAACATTTTTATCACGTGTTAAAATTATTTCTGATTAAGACATAATCATTTTCATAAACTGACCGTTTGACAGCTGTCATGTGTCGCTAGTTTATATTCATTGAAACAATTAAAGTGAATTCCCCATAAGTTATAAGCTATTTAAGTAACAATATAAAATTAATTGAAACAATTACTTTGTAAATATTACTTCGGTTTTATTGTTTCTTAATGTAAGTTTATAATAGTTATCACTACTGTTTTATTGTACGTTTTATTGTATCGTATCTTAATGTAAGTTAAGATAAACTGTTATAATTTTGTAAATAATTTTAATTATTTGAATTAACTTGCCTTATGGGAATTTTTTTCCATGTCATGTAAAATACATTGTTGTGTAGCGAATTAATTTAATAAATTTATTTATCTCGTGTATCATTAAAGTTGATTAAAACTTGTGATTTTTAACGTTAATGTAATTATTTTTTAATACAGCAAAAACACGTACTACTTTTACATTAGTGTTAATCTTTAGGTTATATATGAATGACATTGATGTTAAACATAAAGAATGAAATGAATTTTTTGTATTACGTTATGTAATTTAAATTTCTAAGTGTTGTGGCTTTCCTGAATTTAATTTTGAAACATGAAAAAAACTTTCAGTCTCGTCAAGAAAATAAGTATAAAATATAGGCAAAGAATGTCTACAAACCGTGAGTAATTAATTTTATACTTATAACACTGTAAATGGTTTTTTTACCACCAGGCATGGAGGCCTGCCAGGGAAAGGGTTAACAGTTCTACATATTTACTGCAATGCTATATTCAACATTCTTTGTAAATTTTTTGTATAAAAATGTCAGAATTATTTTTTTAAAATAACATATTCTAAATTTAGCTTATATATGACGCTAGACTCCTCAGATTTACTGCTATATTTTTAACATTTCATTGTGGCAGCAATAAAGAAAAAGTTTCCCTCCTGTTCTACAAAACAGTTCTCTTTCATCACATACTGGCATGGTTCATTTATCAGGTTTAACTAAAAGACCGCACAGTAAAAGAACCGGATCCGTTCCTACTGACTGCGTGAACCATCGCAATACAAGGGAACCAGATTTAGTTTCGTTGATAGTCTATGTCAAGACTGTTTGTTATGAACTATGTTCATAAAAAATGTTTAAGCAATAGTAACACAATGCCCTCTTCGACCTTGTTGGTAAGACGTTTATCTTTCAGCATGATGTTCTTGTTTCTTTCACACATCTCATAGACACCATTAAATTTCTTATCTTGAATGATAAACGCTATATTAGTTTTCTTTCTCATAGATACAATTGAAGTTTTCTTTCTTCTGGTTCTTTCTTTTATATTAGTTTGTATATCTAGGTTTTTTATACAATTCATATATGCCATAAGAGTTTGTTTACTTTCTCAAATACACCATTAATTTTTACCTCAAAGTTTCCATTGGCGGTATCTTTCTGCTGGTTTTTTTTTTTTTTATCCACTTTGCACGGATTTCTCCTGTTACACAAAGAGGGTCTGCTTCTAGCGTTAGCTTATTCGTTAGGAATAATATCAGCCAGGATTCTTCTCATACTGCTAGTCGGTACCGAGAATATATCAACCGTGTCATTCATTCAGTTGGTTCAATATCTCTATACCACGCGTGACTGAGTGTTTAGCCATGATATCCGTCCTGTAAATTGGTATGTAGAACAGAGGGTGATTCTTTGCACGGCTATATTTATTAGGTACATATAAACTTAGTGCTTCTAGAATCGCGGGACAGTTAAAGCAACCTTGGAAAACCTTTATTAGGAATATCGCAATGGATTCTTGCTTTCTTGTTTCGAGGCTTCTATAGAATAAGACTAGTTATTCATTTTATTTACTTAGACTCCAGTATTATCCACAATAGAGGGGGTTAGATCGAGGGAAAATGAACAACTAGAATAGCAAAGAATGTGATGTCAAACTGGAAAATATACAATATAAAAGAGCTGAACTAAAACCATCACGACGACAATGATTCTAGGTAAGTACCTATCTTGTCTTTTTTTGTATACATCGTGTAGAAGTTGACGGAGAGCAAACGAGAGACATAGAATAAATGCATTATAATTGTGGTGCTGGAGAAGGGTGTAACAATGTATGCTAGGATAGAATGAAGGATATATTAGAGAACTTGAATAATCAAATTTTGATATTCTGTTTTGTCTTCCTCCAGTTTCGTCTATAAGTAAATAAGTTTTTTCAAGCCTCTTTCGAAGCCTTTACCTACCTAAAAATGAATATGATGTAATAGTTATGATGATTAATATTTTACTATTTTTTCAGTACAGAGGTAGAAAACAATATAAGGACGTCACAATATAGTTACATAATATTTTTAATTGCGCATGGCAACTATTTAAATGTTGGCGTGTGTTGCCAATTATTACTTGCTCTGCCAAACAATAAATATTTTTATATTTCTTTTTAAAGTGTGTCAACATTCTAACAGTTAATGTTTTAGTGCATCCTGTCATAATGCAATGTATGAGCTATCCAGGAAATCATAAAAAAAGCATTTTGGCATACAACCCACGGACTTTTCCTGTTTCAAATGATTAAAAGATACTCTTTTTCAAATACAGAGTACAAATACAGCCTCATTACATGTTCAATGATATAGACAATAATAAGCTGCATAATATCCTAGTTAATAAAATGCCTATCTTGTGATTCTGGGATTTCAGGTTCAATTCCCAAAGTAAAACACTTTTTTTTAAATAAAGAGTTCTAGTCTGGGTTTTGCTTAATGGTTGTTTAAACAACTTTCTAGTTGGTTGGAAGAGGCTGCACATACCAATTAATCCACCAGATTGTATTGTATATAAAGAAAATGTAAAACAACAAACTTCTTCCTCTGTAGCCTAGTTGCTAAGATGACTGTATTGCAGCCCTGTTTGATTCTCGGTAGTACAAATATTTAGAAATAATTTTGTAACCTTTCACCAAGCAATTTATATGAATCTGCATAACTTTTGTTTGGTTGGTGGGAAAATATTGCTTTATTGCAATACACTCGCCATTTATATTTCTTATAATTAAGTGTCTATATAAATAAATAACTAATATCTTAAATATATGAAAGGAAAACCAGATATTAATTGGAGTCGAACCCATAAACACCGAGTTGGAAGACTTGCACCCTATCAAAAAGGCCACGTAGTTAAATTTATAATATATAAATATCGATTACATCTCGTTTTAGTATCGTTACGTGTTTTTCTGATTTACCAGAAAATTTACCTTTTTCTTGGCCCCTCCCGTCTCTCAGTCATTGAATACATTATTTGATAATTATATTTATTTGTGGACTCTTCTCCGATTCTGACATACCAATTCTTATGATTATGGATTGTCGAGTTTTTAATTTTTATATCTCACCTTTATCCTTTTTACTTTTAACAGCCATCTAGATCAGTGCTCCGCAACCGGTGTGCCGTGGCACACTGGTGTGCCGTGAGCCGGATACAGGTGTACCGCGGTCAAATTCAATGTATTTGACATTTTACAATTTTTCATTATGTATTTAATACACAATGACAAATAATTTTTCATAATATTGTCTATTTTTCAAAATGTAGTATAGAATAATTTTTATAACTAAATAATTTTTCAATGGTCCCCCAGCGTCTGATGCCAACTGTTGAAAACTGCGTAGTGTGCTTTGTACACACCATGGCCGCACCAAATTAGTCATAGACAAAGAAAAATGACCCTCATGCGCGTCGCTGAAGACTCATGCCTAATTTAATACCTATATATTTTAGCTTTTGGTGTGCCGCGGAATTCTAGGAAGAATTTTGGTGTGTCGTAGGTGAGAAAAGGTTGCGGAGCACTGATCTAGATGATAACTTTCTTCCCCTTCTATCACTATTCCTAACATTTAATTGATGAAAGATCCAAGATTACAATTGAATAAATCTTTGTCACCCTCTTTTTCTCTGTCTAGCCCATCAGGAAAGAAGCCTAGTGGTATAAATGCATGTAGTTGGTAACAATAAAAACATGTCTCTATTTCACATATTTATTTTTAAATACAATCACAGACATCTGCATAATAAATTCAATATAAATATTATTAGTAAATTCATTTTATTATCTTATCACGTTTTCCTTTCTATTTTAATATTGCAATAATATTTTGGTATCGACATAATTTATAAGAAATCATAGTTTAAAGTAAATACAATAAAGAAATCATGGTTAAAAGTAAATACAATATAGAAATCATAGTTAAAAGTAAATACAATAAAGAAATCATAGTTAAAAGTAAATACAATAAAGAAATCAAAGTAAAAGTTAATACAATAAAGAAATCATAGTTAAAAGTTAATACAATAAATAAAGACAGATACAGAAATACTTGAAACCAACATGTTGGCATCATACTAGCGCAAAAAGTAAGGAAGCAAGTAATTCCCATTTTAGAATAAGTCTTATTAGTACTATAATAGAAAATATTAGAATTTTAAAGAGTAGACAGGAAACAATTGAAGAAATAAACAAAATGTTGATTATCATATATCGCAGGCCTAAGGTTCATATAATGAGAACTATCACGAACTTTTAATAGTGTCCAGATCCATAATGCTGTGCCCCATGGGAAGCCTGAGCTAGAGCTGCGAAGTGGGCAGCTTTGGCATGAGCGACCTCAGGAGTATCCACAACACGACCGTCATGTCCCAATGGAGCTGGTTGATGATAAGCACCATGCTTGTAAGCGCCGGCTCCATAACCTCCAGCTCCACCAGCACCATAAGCACCAACGCCATAAGCACCAGCGCCATAACCACCTGCACCATACGCGCCTTGTCCATGAGATCCATGAGAAGCGGCAGCAAGAGCTGCGAAATGAGCAGCCTTAGCGTGAGCTACTTCAGGGGTGTCAACCACACGTCCATCATGACCAATAGGAGCGGGCTGATGATATTGAGCTCCGATGTAAGATCCAGCGTATCCACCATATCCACCACCTTGATTGTAATGTCCTTGATCTTGGCTTTCAGCAAGGCCTTCTCCTTTCCACTGTCCATCATCATCACCACCGTATCCTCCTTGATTGTATTGTCCATGGTCTTGGCTTTCGGCAAGACCTTCTCCCTTGTATTGGCCTTCGTCGTTTCCACCGTAACCATATCCTTGAGCATATCCTCCTTGGTTGTATTGACCGTGGTCCTGACTTTCAGCGAGACCCTCTCCCCTCCACTGACCATCATCATGTCCATAACCGGACACGAGGGCACCCAGGCTCAGGAAGGCAAGAACAACCTTGAAGAAGAGGAATTCATTTAAGCAAACAATTTGAAATAGAAGTAGTTTCAATGAGACTGTTTAACGAATACTTAAACAAAAACTGGGACTGATTGATTGAAGTTAGCTCAAGTAACATTTGTACTTTGTAGTTCTGACTTTAATATTTAATCATCCTGACGAATCTTGGTTTAAATGGCGAGAATAATAAAAGACGTTAGCGATCAAACAAAATTAGTATACTTTGTTATATAAACAAGATGCAACATATGCTTGCATTAAAATGAAGCTTGTCTTTTAAAGCCAAGTCTTAGGCTGAAATTGCTTGAGAACGAATATATGATTCAAAACCAAACTATTTACCAAAAATATTCCAAGTCACATAAAGCTAGCTTTTTACACTAATTTTAATCTCCGGAAACTCTTATTTAATGGGAAAGGCAAAAATGGAATACTTAGCAACAGTGGTGTGTATAAACTTTATGTGCTGAAAGTGATAATTTATAAATAGGAAAGACAGGAAGACTTTTTGAAATGGCTAATCATTGTCACCGTGAAAATCATTCTTTTTCTATCGATGATGCCAAATTCTTACATATCAGTAGTAACGGAAATAAATTGGACAGATTAGAAGCCCTAGAAATTTCTAAGTCAATACACCGATCCGAACATCTGTTGAACAGTTATGTCCCAAAAATATCTCCGCTCTTGGCCGAAATCGTCCCATGCCTCCCTCACCACTCAGCCCCAACCGTTGAAGCGTGTATATCGGTACCAGTTTGAACAGCATTTAATCTTGTTTGTGCTCCCCTGAAGATGAGGTGAAAGCCTTGAAGCCGGTAGGGTTATACCGTCACAAAAAAAGTGGAATAAACAGTGTTTGATAAAAATAAATTACAATATATGATTCGTTGCTACACCTTTCAACTCTCTTTTATTATATAGAAGCATTGACACTGAACCAAGAAACATCATTGAGCCGAGGTTTTTAGTATGTTAATCTTCTGACGTATTCTGTTGATTCCCTGGACAGGAGATTTGAAGTGCTTGCTAGTTTGTTTAAGGAGCCAAAACTGTGAAGGTTGGTAAGTTTTAGTATCTCGATCACATAATAGAGGGCACAGGATATATTATTTCACAATTGATCATCTAAGAAAAAAAACGAATATAACACAAAGTAAAGGAAGACGTTACATCTCTTGGCTTAAAAACTTGTAGGAGTGGTTTCGGTATAGTTCTACTGAGGTTATTCCGGGTAGAAGAGAATAAGAAAAGGATTCTCACGATGGTGGGCAACCTCCATATAGGAGATGACACCTCAAGAAGAAGAAACTGAATCCTTGTTCCCCTAGCAGGACATTACTAAGTCCGCACACACAAGATATTCTTACAAATATAATATGTCACTATGACAAATACGTATCGCATGGTGTAATATCTTCTACCATATGTATCGTTTTATATACATAAACTATACTTCACCTAATATCACATATCGGAAGATTTACAAAAGTTTTTTTGTAGTTTGTCTTCCTTTGGTAAGTTTTCTCATCAAAATTTTTTTTTAAACAGATTCAATTTGATTTGCGAAAGGTCGAGTTTGATTTGTAAAAAGGAGAATTTGATTTGCAAAATTATGAATTTGAAGTGCAAAACCTGTATAAACAATATTAAAGTTCAACCAAATTGGTATGTGATAAAATTAGAGCATCACTCGTTGATGTGTTCTTTTTCTCAATTGAGAAAACTTCAAATTGTGCAGAATGAAGAAATGAAGATTATTTTTAAATTAAGTAAATACACTAGAACGAAGGGTGGGTTTTGAAAACTCGATGTGTGCACGGTAAAATAATCTATAAATTGTATTGTGGTAATCTATGTTTAAATTATATAGTATTTCTTGCCAAAGTATACTCAAAATTGTGTGATGTATAATACATTAAATAGGGAGGTTTATAATATACTAAAGAAATATCGCGGTGACGTTCAGCTACCAAAAACTAAAATGTTTCAGATTCCCAAAATTAAAACGACGATTCTCCAATGATTTAAAAAAAATTAAATGCTTTGAGTGTTTAAAAAGTCAAAAGCAACCATAATTTGATGTGTATGTGATTTATATTTTATGTACAATAAAAATTAAGTTTTTTTGAAGTAACAAAAACGTATAAATTTAAGTCCTCGAATGGAAAATGATAGATGTAAGCTAAAATTAGTACGAAATTATTTTGTAACTTAATAAACGTTTAACACAAAAAAACGGCTTTTACTTCTTTAGTTTTTTTGTGAAATGGTGTTTCTTTACAAAATTGAATTAAACACAAATATTTCAAATAGAAAATAAACACATTGTATTAACATCTTTTATCGAACACTTAACCACTGGAATGGCACAAAACTGGCTGTTGATAATATGAAAACGAAGATTTAACGACTTCTGAATTCTATTTGAAAGGACTTCTGCCTTCCAGCTCGGGAGTTGTAACTTCGATTACTGTTAGAACCCAGATTTTTTAAAGTGTTCCTGTCTAGTTTTTACTTTTTTCTGGTTGGTAAAAATTGTTTGCCATGTGGCAATTAAGGCTTCAGATTGTTTTACTTTAAGTTTTTAAACATCTATCTGATTAATTGGAAGATATTGACACGTGGTATTAAACCGACTAGGTTGTACTATATAACAACTCAAGTGCAATACAATGCACAAAGAAGTGACACTTGTACAAAAAAAAACAATTATCGAAAAAAATATTGAAAAACAATATCGCATTTATATGCTTGCACTTTGTAAAAATATTATTAAATTTATATCTACGCTTTGAAATATAACTTGAAGATCACTTACTTTAGAATTCATTTTCCAAGTGTGCTACGTGTGACTTTTCCGTAAAGAAAACTTCGAATGCAACACTGAAGACAGTTGCAAGCCTTATATTTCATTGGAAATAGTGGGAGTCGATAATTTCATCACCTGAAATTTCAATTATCAGGCACAATCGAAGTACTGAAAGCTATTTTCCGAACTACAATGCGTAAAATTGTTGTTGATACTTGAAAAGTTACTTTTTATCGTGATTTTACATGCACTAATCCTTGATGAAATCAAATGGCTACCAATAGAGTAATTTCATTTTTTGTCATTTATTTTCCGAAAAATGAGAAATATTACATCATTTTTTTCTGATAATACATATAAACAGACCATGATGCCTTCTCTCTGATGGGGTTGGCAGAAAGGAAAGATCGCCAGATTTTCCTATTTCGACACACGCCCTTTATTTTATTCTACTCGTAAATCTATTCACCTTCTCGTAAAAATATTCACTTGATCCAGCCAAACTTTCCATGATCTTAATCTACCACACTTTCCACTAACTAGTTAGTTTTTCTACATTCATTCATTCTACATGTCTAAACCTTCTCGGTGTCCTTTCTTTTATTTTACTTAATACATCAAATGCTACGTTTGGTCAGTGTTATTGCATGGAGTGGAATCATGGCCCCTCAGATATGGTAGTATGAACCGACTGGAAGCATTCGAAATGTGGATGATGCTACTGGAGAATGCTACGGATACACTGGACGGACATGGTCAGCAACACAAGGGTTCTTCAAAGAGCCAAAGTTGATAGAGAGGTGCTGACTAATATTAAAATCCGAAAGGTGTCCTATTTGGGGATGGGGCATGTACTTAGAAGTACAAATTACTGCACCTGATCATCCAAGGCAAAATAAAGGGTCGAAAAAGTGTTGGCAGGAGGCAAATCTCCTGGCTCCGCAATATACGTGATTGGACTGGTATAAGGAGCATTGGGGATCTTTTTCGGGCTGCTGGGGACAAAGATGCCTACTCTCAGGTAATAATATTCAACGTTGGGGGGACCTAACATGACACTGAGAAGAAGAATACATCAACCTTAAGTTCCCATTTGCCCAACATCAGTTCATTCCGTATTCTGACATATATTGTCGCCCTATCTATTCTGCTCTTCCTCTCTCAAACCTTGATTTCTTCTCTCACACCTTCTACTGACATTTGCACTATACATTTGTTTAGTTAGCTTTTTTTCATTGATTCGTCCCACTTTCCAAGTTCCACGCTGCAAAATTAATATGAATGTCAAATACTCATCGAAACATTCATTCGCGCGCAATTCAGTTTGTGACGTAATAACTCCCGATTAAATTTGAAGGCTTATTTGTTCGTTCAACTGCATCTGATTTTGTACATACAAGCACGCGCTATTTGCTTTATAATTTTTTTTTTCTTAAGAAGTATATCACAATTACTATAAAGTTCATTGACACAATCTTAACTAACATACACCAGTCAAGATACACGTTTACTAGACAATCTAATCACACAAGGATAAGTGCCGTTACATCAAAATTACTAGTATATGAGTCAACAGAAAAAAAATTGACAATTTAAAGCTTCGACTGATTAAACAAAACTTTCCCAATCGATAATTAGAGGGAAAAGTTTTCCAAGGAAGATGAAATGCAATACACATTGGACGCGGCAAATATATGAAATTGAGTAAATCGAACCTGTGACACAAAAGACAACCGAAAAACATGTTATCCATAGTGTCAAATAACACTTAACTATAGTATGATGTCACAAAGCCAACAGTATTTCAGTTCCATTCTGATTGAATGGTAGTGAAACGTGGACGTGAAAAGACTTAGAATTTTCTTCTCTGAGATGGTTTAGGCACGTGAAACGAATGAATGAAGTAAGACTTATAAAACATATATAAACATTGCAAATGTGAGTGGTATAGAAATACCAAGAAAAGTATGGTTGGATCAAGTTAATAATATTTTTAAATAAGGATAAGTAAGAAGTAAGATGAATTGTAGATGCTGTATTAGAATGTAATAAGTATGTCGAAATAGGAAAGTCTGGTGCTTGTTTGCATACCCTAGCAGAAAAACAGCGTGATGGTATGTATGTGTACAAAGCCATAAACCAATCATACCGCTTTTTTAATACTTTTTTGGTTTAATATAACGTCAAAAATTATTTCATTAATAATGAAAAAATAAATACACAATTAGTTTGATATTACAGACAAATATAAAAAAATCTCAAATGCTGGAAGTACACTGTAAATATATTTTGTAGTTTGAATATTTTCTAAAATAAACTCGGTTGGACATTGTTCCGAAGTTAAGGTAATTGTCTGACAATAACATACTCCTGACATGAAAACTTAATGCACTCATTAATTTACTGTAAAACATGATGCTAAGGTCTTTGGCATGGTCATAATTATTCTACTAAGGGTTAATAAAAAGTCATTAGTTTCATAGTCATAACCTTAACTGAAAATAATGACTTTCAACACGCACATACCTAACGATAATTCCCATCATCAACCTTTATTTCACTTTAAAATTATAAATTTTATTTATAGGCCTCGTTGAGATACTTATTTCAAGTTCGAAAGTTTTCAACCCCCCTCTTACATACGAGTACATACCATTACGTCATTTCACTTTAAGGGTAGGCAGAGAAGATTACGCGTTAGATTTTCCTATCTTAACATTCACCTATAGCCTCGTCTACGAGGCTATGGATGTATGTCGTATCCATACTCGTACACTACTCTCCACCTAAAACCAAATGTGCAACTATCACAAATCGGGAGATCTACAAAGATTTAATTATAGTTCGTCTTCCAAATAATGTTTTTCTTAACATATGTTTACGTAAGCGAGTTTTTGGCCTCATCTACCACGACCCTATCCTTACATTCAAGTTATATTATTTTGTAATATTTTTGAACTTCTACTAATAGTGAGTTCAAATCACGAGCTATAACGTCCTTAAGGAGATTCTGCTCTCTAAACGGCGCTATATAAATTGTCCCTGTATTAAATATTATTATTATCCGTTCATACCAATGACATATTTATCAGTGCCAGTTGTCTGGATAATATTGGAGTTTTTATTAATTATTAACATCTTTGTTTCATATCTAACCTTCATTAAAGTATTGTAATGTTGAGTTTTATTTATTAATTTCTTGTTACTTAGAAACAAATATAAATCTGTCAAAGTATAATATCTATTTACAGTGAATTTATTCTTTGGTACATTTTCATATTCGTTAGTACATTGAAGAATCGGAGTGAAAAGCTGATGTGGAAAATTAATTAAATAAGCTGACTACATGTAGTTAGAATTCATGCACTTATTAGAATATGTAGTGCTTCGATATATGACACAATATGAAATATAGTTATGAAGCATAATTTTTTTTATTATTACACATGACAAGAAATATACACAATTTGCGAAAAAACAACAGGTAATTTGATTTGGACATACAATTTTAATGGATCTGGGTTTGTTGCCTTTCATTCGTCGTATCCCCAGTAAACTAGGCTTTTGCCTGTATCTCACTGATGATATTTAGCATGAAAAAATAAATCGATACTTCTTTCCGATTTTTGATTACACAAAAACAAAACCCCGTTGCACGCTCTCATCAACCTGACAAACAGTGACACTCAACTACAACTGGAAACATCTTGCGAAATTCAACTCCTCACACATCATCACTCCAGAAAGACCAAAAATATTCATCCCACAATATACCGCACACAATCATAAGAATAAAAATTAAAATTAAAACAAAAAATACACAGAAACACAAATACAAAAACAACCAAAATTAAAACAACAATGTGAGCTTAACTCTTACAACCAACCAAAAATATGTTAGAGGTCTGTAGTGAAAACAGAATTAAAACTTTTGAAAAAAATGGACACAGACGAGAACTTATCCTGCAATCTTTGGAGTCGGAAGACTGGTGTCTTAGCAAATAAGCCACAGAGGTTCTCATTACATATTATGTTAACCTATATATCTCAAAGCATGTACAATGTTGATTAAATTGCTTTTGCATATATTGCCTCGACAAAAAAAAGCAATATTTGAAACTGGTCAGCATATAAAAAATGTTGACAATAAAATACAAAGTTTTAAAGCAGTAAATTATTTTTCCATAGATGATTTTTTATGGTGACCTCCACACCATCGCTGGTAAGACAGAGCGCAAACTATGTTATTTCAGTCAAGTGACATTTTGAAGAGAATTTTTAATATCTTTGTATGTTCTTGGTAAAACAAAACGATTAAGGCAAAATTCCCGTCTACTATGAAATTTGCGTGAAAAACATCAACGACATCGGTGATCTTCGTGACCTAGTTTTGAAGGACGCCTGTCTCCCAACTCGAAGGTTACGGGTTCAAATCCCGCTGGAATTCAGAGTTTTTTTAAAAGAAGGTTCTATCTGGTTTTCACTTAAGGCCTCTTGAACATCTTTCTGGTTGATTGAAAGATATTACCACGTGGTAATATGCCCGCCAGTTTGTACTGTTTAAACAGTACAAACTGGCGGGCGTAATAAATATTTATATTGCACTGTATTATTACAATCAAGTGTAATAATACAGTGCAATATAAATATTTATTACGAATATTTATTTATTTATTTAACTCTTCACTGTAAAATCACCTGGCACTGCAAAACCATATATTCCAACGAACCAGACAAAACATACTCCTGACGTAGTATGTAAAGAAAGTTAAATGGTAAAAAAAAATTGTGAGAAATATACACATTAAAAATAAAAAGGAAGGGATTGTGCATAGGAAAGAAAAATCTGGAATGAAATACGTCTTGAAATTAAACGATTTTCAGTTGCTTTTTAAAAGATTTCAATGACGGAGGGAATCTAACATTAGTTTGTAATTGGTGCCAAAGTCTCACTGCATGAAAAGTAAAGGGTGACGTAAAGAAAGAAGAGCGGTGAACTGGGAAAGCCAATAAACAATCTCTGTTTGAGGGTAGTTAAGTCCATGGTCACAGTAAATTGATAAATAAATTAATAATTTAGAGCCTTACTTAACTTTGGACGCATAACTTAACCGCTTTACAGGGAAGTTTGTTATTGATCGTTGTATTGTTAATATTAAACTTGAATCTATTTAGTTTTTTTATTATGTAATTGTAATACACCTGTATCAAATACAATATTAATTGCTATTCACTTTCTTTGTCTGTATTTTAAATTAAAAAAAACGAAATCAATAAATTAAAGAGCGAATGACATAACAAATTTTTCTGTTCAAGGTTATCGTGAACGAACGAGCTGATATTATTACACCTGTGACTTTCATGTTTGAAATATTTTTACACTTGAAGGTCCTTTGCTGAAGCCTGCTTTTGAAGTGTAATGAACTCGTTCCAATCAGTGACTGAACAGAAATTTCATGCAGTGCAGTAATGCATACAATTATGTATACATTCTTCCTGGTTATAAATGGAACCGGAGGGTTTTTAATTGACATTTAATATTTAATTTAGTTCAAATATATTGACGGAATGATTGACGTATTTTCTAGATTTTTTTTGTTATTTGTTTCGGAATGAACATTTATAGGACATAACATACATATATCATTGACATTATATTGAAGATAAGTTTCATTTTACAAATTGCAATTTGGTTAGGGTAAGAAGAGAGGACAGGGCACCAGATTTTCCATGCTTTGTTTTTTCAACATCCTTACACTTTCACATACAACACCTACAGTTTCTATGAATTTTCATGTTTCTTTCTTTCGAAATATCAATTTCTTTGTTCATTCATTCTACATATCAAATGCTTTTTTTGGGATTTATTAATAAATTCATTTTAAGTTCACATTCATCCCTGATCACTTCGTTCTGTATTATGTCATACATTGTCACCTCATGTGTTCTTCTCAGTGCAGAATAATAAGTGAAATTCTTTAATGCCTATACGAGATCACTGAATGAATGAAAATTCATAATTTCTATACAAGATCACTAAATTATTGGTAAAATTAAATAAAGTTTTTACAGGGTCACTGAATTATTGTTGATAGTTTATTAAATCTATTAAGGCTCACCTAATAGTTAATGAAATGATGTAATATTTAAAAAGGGTCACTGAATTATTGTTGATAGTTTATCAAACCTATTTAGGCTCACCTAATAATTAATGAAATTATGTAATATTTAAAAAGGGTCACTGAATTATTGTTGATAGTTTATTAAATCTATTAAGGCTCACCTAGTAATTAATGAAATTATGTAATGTTTAAAAAGGGTCACTGAATTATGTGTTATATACTTGTGGAATGAACCTTACCCAGAGTTACAGTACCCGGCGGTAAGTAATACACATCGTTTGTAGCGTCGTCTCTGTCATTCATACACGTGTTCCGTCGCAATTTGACAGTCGTTACCGGACCGGACTATTAGCGCATCGTGCGACAGAGACGACACTCTACAAACTATGTGTATTACTTACCACCGGGTACTGTACTGAATAATTTGATCAATTTAATATAATCTATACAAAGCCACTATTTGATTAATGATATTATATTATGTCAAACAGGTGCACTGAATGAACGATAAAATGTTGTAACTGCTATTATGGTGATTGTCCGTATTTGTGGGCGTATGTGTTTATGGATTACATGGGGATTGATAGTCATTTGAATGTTTTTTTGCGACTAAGTAACTTGCTTTATTTACTTTTGTCTGGTTGGTTGGAAGAGATTGCCGCCTGGCAATAAGCCCACCAGATTGTATTTGCAATAAAAAAATGTTATATAAATAAATAAATAAGGAATTTAAAAGTTGGTCACTAAATATTTATTTCTAGTGTTGCTAGAATTCGATATCATAATCACTAATACTTGACACGACACGTTGAAGAAGGTAACAGAAGGGATCGATATGATGAAATAAGCTTACTTAAATATTGTATCTATACCCAATCATCATGAAGTTGAAAATGTTAAAAAAATATGTCAACACAAAGCATGTGTAATGAAATACTCCTACTTTAATGAGTGTAGCTATTTTTCATCTGTATATAGTATGTCTAAAATAGTAAGTTTATGATTGTTATGTACGAGGCGTATCCAGAAAGTAAGTGTACTGAGGCTCTCACGACCGGAAGGATTTTATTTTTCGACATGTTGGCTACACTTCCGTGTAGCCTGACCCTTTCCCTTCGCAACGAGACCGGTTCGAGGTCAGTACGTTGAGAAGTGTCGACGCGACAACACGTTTCGTGAAAAATGTAAATCCAATCTCCCGCCAAGTACGAAATACGGGGCGTCATCTGTTATCTCGTTTGGAAGGGAAAACCTCCGGTTGAGGTTTATAATGAGGTGAAAACTGCATATGGTGATAAAGCTATGAATCGTACGAGTGTGTACAAGTGGTATCGTGAGTTTAAAAACGGTCGTACGTCTGTGCATGATGATCAGAGGAGCGGAAGACCTTCAATTGTGACTGACGAAATTGTTTTGGGACTGTCAAGGCATAATTTTAATTGAATATATGCCTCAAGGGGAGACCATCAACTCTGCAAGATACTGTGAGACCCTAAGAAAATTGCGGAGGGCGATTCAGAACAAGAGGAGAGGCATGCTGACAAAGGGAGTCTGCCTGCTGCACGACAATCCCAGACCACACACGGCCAACGCCACGAAGGAACTGCTCGCCTCGTTTAAATGGGATGTCCTGAACCATCCCGCGCATTCCCCTGACCTAGCACCTTCAGATTACTATCTCTTTACCTCCCTGAAGCTGCACATGGGTGGAAAAAGGTTTTCAACCGACGAGGAGGTAAAGGAGGAGGTGGAGAAGTGAACGGAGGGGTTGGTGGGAAATTACTTCGAGGAAGGCATCAAAAAGTTGATACCCCGCTTCACCACCTGCATTGAGAGGATTTTCTTGTTATAATTCTATGTCGAAAAATAGCTTACATATGTACTACGGTAACCACGTAATTTTTTTGTTTAAATAAAAAAAATTGTAACCTGCAAAACTTCAGTACACTTACTTTCTGGACTTACCTAGTACATTTCAGTTCTTAATTTATATTCACATTTGTGAAGGGTCTTTCAAATTGAGTGGTTTTTTTAATTCATTTTTTTAAAATTCTTGAATAAAACACACAATTTGCTTTGCTATCAAATAACGTTTTATTGGTCATTGAAGTATAATGTATGACATTTAAAAACAAAAAAAAACAATATCCGCCAAATGTCCACCTCTTGCAGCTCCACAGATGTCCACTCTTTTGTCAAAATTTTCGATGACATTTTGGCTTAATTGCGGTTCTTACTCACCAATAACGCGAATAATTTCGTCCTTCAGCTCAGAAATTGATCGGGGGGTCATTCTTATCGACCTGGGTTTTCACGTAACCCCATAGAAAATAGTCCGACGGTGTCAGATCACATGATCTTGGTGGCCAATTAATATCACCGTTTTCGGAGATCACAATACATAAAATAATTCTACAATTTGAACACGTTGTTGTATTGTAAACGACTCCATTTTTATAAATGTCATACATTACACTTCTCAAATGTCACAAGACCCAGACAACTTCGCGACGCCATCTGTGTTTTAATCAAGAATTTTTAAAAATAGCTCAATTTGAAAGACCCTTTAGTAGTTTATATAAGAACATACATGCAACCCATTTTGTGAGTGAGAATTTAATATACGGTATCTGATATAAAGTCTTCGTCCTCCTCGTCGTGACCTCAATGCTGACGAACGTCATCCATAAATTATTAAGCAAATTCATGTTGTTTTCTTTAAAAAAAATGTGCGGTGGTTTCCCATTCCCTTCCATGTTGCAGTATAGGACATAGGAATCGTATACAATGAAATGTGCACTTGTGAATATTGAGTGGAAGAAGGAGTATGGTAGAAATATTTTGAGATATACTTATGTGGATAGGAATTAAAAGGATTAGGAGAGAGGTTAAGGTAAACACATAAGCAGAAGAGGCCAGCTTTTGTGTCCTTCGATGAGGTTGAGCCTATGGACTCACACATTTTCGAGATAAGGGAACTACTTGGAGACAAAGGTGGAGAGTTCGAGATGTCTGCAAACGAGATGCTGAGTTTACTTTCTAGATGACAGCACTGCCCACAAGGTCCTACCGCTTTATATCTCACTACGATCTAAGTATAAAATTAACAGATATTAAGTTAACAGCGCAATAAAATAAAATGGACAAACGCAACAAAAATTGAGTAAAAGACGTTATTTCGAAGGCCATATAGTCGAAATAAAACTACGCAGACCGTAAACCACGCATGAGTGGCCACCAGGCAATATACGAAATTATTTAATTTTAGTTCAATGATGAAAATAGACCAAGAAGAAGGCCACCAGTGGGATTAGCAGATAGTCATCTGTTACGGAAGGATATGGTAAATTACAGATATATGTTAAACCTGTGGTATTCACAGCCCTGATAGATATGACTCCGCAGTTCTTATTCCTGGGGTGCCTTTTTCTAACAGATATTTTCGAACATGAAATGAATCTTTATTTGGTTGACTGCTGTCTGGAAAAACTCTCTTTTCTATTCATTTTAATTTTTAAATTACTCACGATTGAATGAAGAACGACTAAATGAAGAACAACAAAGAAATGTAGAGCGCAAATGTGAGTGAAAGGACACAATATCACTCATTATTCAGTGATATTTTATAAACATTAAATGCAATAATTTAATCAATTATTCGGTGAACCTGAATAGTTACATAGTATGTTATAGTTTCATATACAGTTATTTGGTGAGCCTGAATAGTTACATATACCATTGCTTACCTGAATAGTTACATATACAGTTATTCGGTGAACCTGAATAGTTACATATATAGTTCTTCGGTGAGCCTAAATAGTTACATATATTGTAATTTATTTTTATCAAACACTGTTTATTCCACTTTTTTGTGACGGTATAACCCTACCGGTTTCAAGGCTTTCACATCATCTTCAGGAGAGCGCAAACAAGTCTTGTTTGCGCTCCCCTGAAGATGAGGTGAAAGCCTTGAAACCGGTAGGGTTATACCGTCACAAAAAAAGTTTCATAAACAGTGTTTGATAAAAATACATTACAATGTCTTTAAACCTCCACAACGTTAATGCCTCAACTATAAACAACAAGTTACATATACGTTACATGTAATAAAATATTACGAATAAATCAGAGATTCTGTATAAACATTATAAAATTTCACCAATTTTTTAACAACTCTTCAAAGAAATTTAATAATCATTTATAGAAATTATAAATTTTCGTTTTTTATTATTGAGTCACTTTGTAGGTAAAGTGACTCAATAATATTTAGAGTTTAACTGATTATTTCGCATTGAGAAGAAAAGATGGGGTGAAAATATATGACGAAATGAAGCTATTAGGAATGAATATGAACTTAAGACTGACATATTGAGTTAGATGAAGAAAAGTTTTCTGTGACGGTGTGGCCATGTAGAACGAAAGAATGAACAATGATTAACAAAGTGTCAGTGAAAGGCGTAGTAGAGTAAGACCATGGAAACCATGGTTAGGTCTAGTGAATAATATTTTGAAAGAAAGAAACATAAGAGTAACCGTATGTGTTATATGAGAAGATGTAGAAGAGCCCAAGATGTGGGTTGAGATAGGAAAGTCTGACATTCTATCCTTTCTGCCTACCCCGACAAGAAAATGGCGTGAGGGTGTGTATGCATGTGTGTCAAACGTTATGTTATATAGCGATCATCACGTTTGACCATATTAAGCAAATGAACAACAAAGATTTGTCTCTGAAATCAACGAAAAGCGAGGAAAACATAGACCAAAGACAGAATCAAAGATATTAAGAGAAAATTTGACTGAAGGAAGGTAAGAAGTATCAGAAATAGAAGAGCACGTGTGACGAGATTGGTTTGTGGATATGGACAAGTCCAAATATATGTACGTGAATAGAAAGTTGTGGAGTTTCATCATTCTACCTACCCTAAAGAAACATGGCATGATGTTTTTTTATCGAATATTTTGTTTTGGGACTTATGTGGGAAGGATGTTGAAAAGGTGAAAGATGTGTGTCAAGTTAGGAAAGACTGGCGTTTTGTCCTCTCCACCTACCCCGACAGCGTGATGGTAGGAATGTATCTACGAGTATGTAACTGCACCCAAATTATTCAAACTGGTTATTGATTTCATCGGTGCTGCGTCTGCTTCTAGTTATTTGGGCATTTGTTAATGGTGATTATGAGGTGTTTCTTTTATTAACAAATAAAACGCTCTTGAGGTGGTACTTTGTTACACAATAAAGCACTCTTGAGGTGGTACTTTATTACGAAATAAAGCGCTCTTGAGGTGGTACTTTATTACGAAATAGCGTTATACGACTAATTTATAGATTATTATTACTCATGGTTTTCTCAAGGGCGTAATTTTCAAGTCAAAAGTCAAAAATAATGAATCCATGGTAAAGAATCTTCTTGCTGAAATGTTGGAAATCGATTTACAAAAAAATACTCAATAAATTTACTATAGAACTCGTGTGGCGATTTGATATTCGTAATATTCACATTTTGACTTCATAAATCATTGTATACATATTGTATTATTTATAGTTAAGGCATTAACATTGTGGAAGTTTAAAGACATTGTAATTTGTTTTATCAAACACCGTTTATTCCACTTTTTGAATACCGGTTTCAAGGCTTTCACTTTATCATCAGGGAGCACAAACAAGACAGAATTCTGTTCGAACTGGTACCGATGAACACGTTTCTAACAGTAAACATTCGGGTTAGGGACTATTGGTGGAGAGAAGTCCATCATGACCAAAAAGTGGACTAAACAGTGGTTGATAAAACCAATTATAAAGTATACATATTGATTGTAAATTTCCACTAATATTTAGTACAATACGTAGTCGTTTTAATTTTTAAATTACTATTAAATTGTATGTTTAATCACACTAACTTTGTATACAGTACAACCTGGAGAGTTTATTGCCGTGTACCAATCATTTTAAACCAACCAAAAACATCTGAAAGTAGTTTTATGTGAAAATGAGGTGGAACCCTTTTTAGAAAAAAATCATATACCAGCGGTAATCGAACCTGCTTCTGTGGGTTTGAAAATAGGCATCTTACCGACTAGATTTCGGAAGTTGTCGTTTACGTTGATTTCAAACAACACAATAAGTGAAAAAGCAAACTGATATACAGTAAAAATTAAATCTTATAGATTGAGAAATCAGTATGGGCATTATAAGGACTTACATATAACTTTGAATACTTACTAGCATAAATTGGAAAAGTTGTTTTTGCCGGGATTAATCGATCGAATTTTATGGGTTTGATTTATTATTGAATTAGATTCGTGGAAGAATTTGTTTTTCGTCATATCCATAACTCGATTCAATAATGTACATACTTTTTTAAAAAAATCACTATTATTGTGACGTATTGCTTCACACTTTCATTGTATGTAGAAAAATCTGGTGGGCTAATTGTCATGTAGCAAATTCTTCCAAACAATCAGAAAGATGTTAACGAGGCCTTAAGTAAAAAACAAATACCTTTTTTGAAAAAAATAGTTAACTAACGAGAATTGAACCACAACCCCTGAGTTGGGAGACAGGTATCTAACTGACTAAGTTTCAGAGGTCGACTTTAATTATAATAAAGAATCTAGTAGTTTGAATTCTTTAATTTCCCATAATTCATATTTGGCAATGTATATTTTTTATTCCGACATATGCAGAGTTATAAAAGAAACACGTTAGTTCAGTTCATTGAGTATATATTATATTTTAAATATAAAATATTAACATATATATAGTATAATAAATATTTACATATATACATATATTGGGCACACAGAACACTTGTTATCATTCAAGGGCCTGTGCAATGGCAGTATTCCTTGTTCAAAGGCTCAAACAAGGTGGCGGCTTGAGGTGGGTGGGTTAAAGGTGTAGATGGTTTAATAATGACCTCCATGAGCACCATGAGCTCCATGGGAGACAGCGGCGAAGTGGGCAGCCTTGGCAGCAGCGACCTCAGGGGTATCAACCACACGTCCATCATGACCAAGAGGAGCAGCTCCATGAGCATATCCGTGACCACCAGCGCCATAAGCACCAGCACCATAAGCACCAGCACCATAAGCTCCAGCGCCATAAGCTCCAGCACCATAAAGACCAGCGCCATGGGATCCAGCAGCGTTCAAAGCAGCGAAGTGAGCAGCCTTAGCGTGGGCTACTTCAGGGGTGTCGACCACACGTCCATCATGACCGAGGGGAGCGGCTCCATGGGCATAAGCGCCTCCGTAAGCGCCACCGTAAGCACCACCATAACCTCCAGCATATCCGGCTCCATGATCTTGGCTTTCGGCCAGACCCTCACCCCTCCATTGTCCATCGTGGTTGTCTCCACCATGTCCATAGCCACCTCCATAGCCGCCTCCATAGCCGCCACCATATCCTCCATGGCTGTACTGACCATGATCCTGGCTTTCAGCCAGACCCTCTCCCCTCCATTGGCCATCATCATGTCCATAACCGGACACGAGGACTCCCAGGCTCAAGAAAGCGGCGAAGAACTGAAATAAAAACTTTTGTTAAAAGAGTGTCTATGTTGAGGTAGGAGAATTTATGATTTGAACATCTCATGGTCTATTGTGAACTTCAATATTTAAAAGAACAAAACTTATATAGTTAAAAAAATCATTATAGACATGCAACACATGTGATCTTAATATCTATATCAAAAATAACTGTCGGATGTTCGTAAAGACGGTTAGAATGGAAATATTGCATTTGGTTCAGTGGATATTGTCTTAAGTTCAATTAATATTATCTTAAGTTCTGTTTATACTGTCATAAGTTCAATTAATATAATTTAAGTTTAATGGAAAAGCAATAAATACAAAAAAATTGCCTATATTTTAAAGAATTTCCCATGGTTTGCTCAGACAACAACAATGCTAATTTAAATATAAATTAAATGGTTAACTTTTTTTAACATGTCAGAATAAGTAGTACTGATTTATTTGATCTTAATTAGTTATTTTAAATTAGAGTTGCAAGTTTACTACATCTGCAAGTGTTCGTTATTCTGACATTATTTACGATATAATCACAATAATGATGAAAATAAAATGACGTGGTTGAAAATAAAATGACTTCACTCCAGCATTCAAATAAACGGTATGTTATAAAACTTTAGTTAAAAACAGGTTATCTTTTTTTCATAGTTTTTTAAAGCGCAATGAAAATCAAATATAAAATTTAAAAACGTATTATTCCACAACAATCCAGTTTCATTATTATTAAAAGTACAATCATAATAAATAATTATTTATTTCGACTTCACAATTTGTTATAAAACAGTAAATTCAAATAATTTTAAAGAGTTGCCACATTGATTCATAATTTTCTCGAAAACTGTCATTCACAACATTTATGTTTTTTCTCCGCACAACTTATCCCGATAAAATTCAGTTTATAAAACGCAAAACAGAATAAACCTGAAGTGTTGCCACATAAATTGCTATAATTCCTTAATCGCCTTCTATAAGGTCTGGTTTACATCCCGTCATTTACATTTGAAACATAAATAATTATAAAATCAGTTTGAAACTTACGAAAGTGTTCATGGTGATTGTGTGAGCCTTTTCTGAATTGAAAACTGCTTCTGATACAAACTTCTGTCGGCGCAAGGCTTTTATTCAACGGTTTCTCGATCCGCAAACAATCGGAACGTTGCAACAGGTCTAACAATTTTCAACCGCTCCTTAAAAAAATTATCGCAAGTACACTTACGTAAGTTCATGAACGGGTTATTTTTTTACATTCCATGTCAACTTCCTCGTCTTTTATATTAATGTGTAGGGTTTTTTGTATTGTATATCAAGTGTCGTGCTGGAGAAAAAATATTCTGCAAAAAGTACTTCCTCACGTTTTTATAAAGGATCATTTACATTGTTTTAGTGTCCGTTGGGCGTTTATAAAATAACTCTGTTCTTTTTTTTTAATAATAAAACTACATTCATTATTCAAGGTTCTCTTTGCGACACTTTTGAGAGCTGTCCAGCATTGTTACAGATAATTTTATGGATACTTGCTAATACCGATTACCTTTCCTTTTTATAATATCAAAATTTGTATTAATGCGATCATTTATATTCATAACTTTAAACAGTGAAGTCGTGTATGCTTTTTTGGATTATCAAAATATTTTTAATAACTTGTTATTGTGAATAATTGTTATATCGTATAAGTCTTTATGCATTTACTGTTAAAAATAATTATACTTTTGACATATTACGTAATTTTTAATATCCCTTCAATTTAGTATTTAAACAACTGGCGATCATACTTTTTTTTTTAATTATTTTGGTCACTGTTATAAAGAATCTCACTTATTCGAAATTCAAGTTTGAATTTTAGTTTATTTGAATATGCTCTAGTAAAGGACGAAATATATATTTTTTTAATTGAAGCTCTCGTGACCATTTGCATAATTTATATATTATTTATATTCATCATCCAACTTATATTTCGAAAGTAACAATGTTAAAATATTTCAAAAACATCTGGTGTCCCCGTGGCTGGGTTCACCCTATATTGGTGGGGTGTATCTTGGCCGAGGGGATGCTATTAGATGAGCCCAGACCTTTTGATAGCTTCTATATTTAATGTATTATCTACAATTTATGTGTTTTAGAAGTGTTATTTAAATATAATCTGTACATACTATGTTGCTATCAATAAACCTATTATTAATTTTTTTATTTATTGTATATACAAACGGGCCATTTCTCTGTAAGGGTAGGCAGAGAAAAAATAATGCTAGATTGTTTTCACTCGATACACATTCTTTGTATCTTCTCCATCCATACACTTTCTCACACAACTCCTGCGATTTCTTTGGCGTTTGTTTCTTTCAAAATATAATTCACTAGATTCAAACGTGGTATTTTGGTCCTCCTCTACCACGCCTTCCACTCACATTTCTACAATGTATTTATTTTATTAATCTTTCTTCATTCACTCGTTCTATATGCCCACACCATCACAGATCACTCTTTTTTGCCTTACTTTATACATTGTTCTTAAGTTTACATTCATATATGATCACTTAATAATGTGCTTTATCATACATTCACATTATACATTTCTTTTTTCAAATTCTCTTTCACTTGATCGAACCATACTTTTCTAAAAATATATTTTTTTAAGAACTTCATTTAAAGACAAATACATTTCTTAATCAATAGTATTATTTGTTAGTTTATGCAATCTTTATTTAGAACAATATTTCTCTATGATAAAGTATACTTAATTGTTATATTTTCATCAAATTTCTTACTATTATTTGAGTTATAGTTTTATTATAATTTAATATCTTAATGTACGTAACTTTAAGGTAAAAACATTATTAATCATGTAATACGTGAAATTAATTATTTATTTTTTTATTTAAGTGTTTTTATTTCAAATGTTTTTTTATTTATTTTAATTTATAACTGTATAATGCCGCAGAACACTCTTAATCGGTGAATGGCAAAAAAAATCTATTTGTTCGGATAAATTTTAAAAGAAAAATGTGTATTTTTATTTGTGGAATTAAATACGAAAGATTTATTTTAAATTAACTAACTGTTTAAAAATTACTTAAAAAAAATTATTCCCTTTCATAAATGAACCCAACAAAGAAAATATAAAAAATGCATAAATTAATGCAGTACCTATGTGCAAAAGTATTATGCCAGTTTGATTTGTATTTTATGGTTAAATTACAAAGTTTATTCGTAATAAATTACAAAGTATACATTTTTTTATATTTCATACCAGAAAGGTCATTTGGCCGGTAAAATAAAATTAACTAAACACATATAATATCGCAAGTTTTCCATGTCGGTAGGCAGAGAGAAAGAGCACCAAACTTTAATATCTCGACAAAAAAAATTCGCCTCTACATCCACACACCTCATACTACACCAAGAATTTCTCTGTTGTTTTTTTTTTCATATTTCAAAATTTTATTCACTTAATTTAACTATACCTTCTTTGTCTTCCTATCACGCCTTCAAAAGAAATGTGTACTATGTATTTATTGTGTTAGTCATTTTTCATTAATTCGTTCTACATGCTCAAACAATTACAATGTGTTCTTCTACATCGTGCTTAAAACATCATTCTTAAGATCACATTATTCCCTTATATTCTATCATACATTGAAACTCCATATTTTTTCAATGCTTGCATTTATACACCATATTGAGTGGTTTTCTCTATAATATCAGAACTGGTAAAATTGGGGTTGGATCATTTTTACATGAAAACAATATGAATTGTAAATTACTCACTTCAAGTATTGTTAATGAATATTCATATAAAAAATCCAGTGGTTGTCCCTGGATTTATTATATGAATATCCCTGTCACAGTTATAAAAAATGTTAGCATGACCAGAACAGATTTATTAAAGTGCACAACACTTTTTTTAAAGTTTATTGATAGCAAAGTCAACGATAAAAATATTTTGAAAGTACACACAAATGTATAAAATAAATATTTAAGAAAATATCTAACCTCATCTCATAAGACCCTCTGAATCACTTCAAATGCACTTATTGTACGCAATGAAACTCATTGAAGAAATTTCAAATTGTGCACAATAAAAATTTGATAACATTATAAGTACGTAAGAATCAAGAATATATTTTGTAAACTAATATACAATTATAATTTTGTAACAACACTGTAAAAAATCTTTCTTTTTTTACCAACCTAGCTTATATTTAAAAAAATATAATAATGTGTGCCCTAAGTATACGAGTATATGACGAAGTGTGATGTAAAGTAAAAAGATACATTAATACATCACGAAAATTCTCGATGACTTTCGATTTAAAAAAACTAAAAGTACAAAGGGTCAAAATAACTTGTACTAGAAATGTTTAAATTTTTTCAACAAAATTCTTAAAGGTACTGCCTAAGCCGAGAGCATCCAGACGTGTTATTATCTATTAATT